>JAHKNZ010000050.1:0-202501 GCA_019054715.1 Fusarium sp. S19/10 | reverse complement strand
CCCCCCCCCCCCCCCCCCCCCCCAACTCATTACCAACACATAACTAACATATCCAGGCAACATCGCATCCCTCGTCATCATGGAAATCTTCAAAGAACGCTTCGGAATCGATAACCAAACCGACCACGAATACGCCAACACAAAAGGCTGGATCGTTGCCATCGCTACAGCCGGTGCAGTCTTTGGCTGTCTGGGCTGTGTGTGGTTGACGCAAAGATTTGGTCGAACAAGGACGTTCCAGTTCTTTACTGTTGTTTATATGGCTGGTATCTTTGGTCAGACCTTTAGTAATGGTAACCTGGGGGTACTGTATGCTACTCGTGTGATTTCCGGTATTGGTATTGGTGCCACTACTGTCTTGCCTTCAGTCTACATCGCAGAGGTAAGTCACTGCTTCAGTCTTCAACAACATTTATACTGACTGATGTACTAGATCTCTCCCCAGCCTATTCGTGGTCTGTTGACCCTCCAATACACCTGCTGTCAACAACTCGGCGTCGTCTTCGGCTTCTTCTTCAACTACGGCGTAACAAAATACCACGCCGGCACAAACCTCCAATGGCAACTCCCCACAGCCCTCCAACTCATCCCCGCACTAATCTGGGGCGTCGGCACCTTCTTCACCCCCGAAACACCCCGTTTCCTGCTCAGCCAGAACAAAAGCACCGAAGCTCTCGCAGTACTATCCCGCTTCAGAGGTCTTCCCGAGGATCATCCTTATGTTCAGGCTGAGTTCCAGGGCATTGAAGCGCAGCTTAATCATGAGATTGAGATTGTGGCTGGCGCTAATACGTGGGATCTTATCAAGGAGACTTTTGCGGATCTTAGTAACCGCAGGAGATTTACTCTTATGTTTGCTTGCCATGTTTTTGGTCAGTGGTCTGGTGCCAATGCTATTACGCAGTACAGTCCTACTATCTTTGGATATCTCGGTATTGAGGGTACTGAGGCTCGATTCCTTGCGACTGGTTGCTACGCTATTCTCAAGTTTGTCTCGGTCCTTATATTTTCTGTGTTTGTCATCGACTTTATCGGTCGTCGTCGATCTCTCATGACTGGTATCACCATGCAGATCTTCACTCTGGCTTTCGTTGGTGCCTACCTGAAAGTCACAAATGGCTGGACTCCCGAGGAAATTGAGGCCAGCTCTTCTGCTATGGGTGCTAGTCGCGCTGCCATCGCAGCTATCTACATCCACGCCATCGCTTGGTCCATCGGCTGGTTCTCTATCCCCTACCTGGTATCCGCTGAGGTCTTCCCCATCCGAATCCGCTCCATAAACGTCTCCATCCTGATGGCTATCCATTGGGCTATGTACTTTGGTTGCTCGCGCGCCATGCCTTCTCTTCTGGCTGCTACTGAGCGATATGGTGCTTTCATGTTCTTCCTCAGCATTTGTACTTGTTCGCTGGTCTATGTTTACTTTGCTATGCCTGAGACTTCCGGACGATCTCTGGAGAGCATGGATAAGTTGTTCGAGCGACCTTGGTACACTGTGTATAAGATTGCTTATCCTACTGCTGATGACTTGAAGCCTGCTGTTCGGGAGATTATTGAGCCGGAGATGAAGGACCAGGAGTCTGTTGTTTCTAAACATGTTGAGAACCGCTACTAGAGGGACAATGAATTGTAGAATGAATTAATATGGGGGGATAGCTATGAACTAAATTAATGTTATTGGTTTATAGATGCACCTTATCCGAACAATTGAAGTCCAACTTTATCTTATTCTTGACTGTCTTAACAGCATCAATAACCTCAGCTGCCGAGACACGAGTGACGAAATAACTCGACCACCTTATGCCAAGCTAAACCCGTATGTATTCTGTTGCCCTAAGTCGAGTCTGGTCTCACTCTAGTCTCTTTTCAGAGCAACAAGCTTTTCACAACTTGCGGGGTTAAACACGTGATGATCTCACGACCCACGTCATGTCCGTTGGAGAATACATAACTAACTATCTCCCCAGATTCCCGTTACCCTGCCCCCGGAATTTCTCCTAGCCAATGATATACATCAGAATGAGTCCTCCAGCAACTTCACGTCTACCGAGACTACCAGCCTGCCAAGCCTGTGCACAAAGGAAGACTAAGGTTACTCCAGCAGCCTTTTCGTAAATATTCAGTGGGGCTGATTGATCTAGTGCGATAATAACAGACCGAGTTGTTCACCATGTGAGCGGAATGGTCTTGAATGTCTTGTCGTAAATACGGATGCAGATGGAAATGGCCAACTATCACGAGCGTAAGATTCCACATTTGCCTTGGTTACTCCACTAATAAATTCAGGATGATCGATGAATTGGAGAAAAAAGAACAAGCCCTATCTCAAAGACTCGCGGAATTGGAAGCCAGTGCAGCGGCGCATGACCCTAGTACTGTGGATACGACCAGCCCGGATGATCGACATACTAGGTCTATAGCAGCTTCTTCACCCGCGACCAGGGAAGGGGCCAGTATAAGGTATGTGTATGAGTGTTTTTGGCTTTGATATATTGACTGATTCATTTAGTTTCATCGCGCATTTGTTTGCTGATGCAACTTGGAGAAAATCTCATGCGACTTTGTTGAGAACACTAGCGGATGCCCCGGGTGCTAGTGAAGTATCGATAGCGCCATGTTCGTTACCTTCCGCAGCTGAGACACAGATGCTCTTTGAGAAATAGTCAGTCTCACAACTAATTGCGATATTATCATTGCTGACTTTATACAGTCTGAGCTGGGCACATATACAGAATCCGTTCCTCCTCCGGCGAAGTATCTGGGCTCTTCACCACCGTCTGTTCAACAGTCAAAGTACCTCTATCCAAGTAACAAATCATGACTTGTTCAGAGCTTTTATGATCTGTGCAATTGGAGCCGTACTTCCGTATAGGAACAGATTGCATGACCGGCATCCGGAAGCATACTATAATGCAGCGTTGCAATATCTGGGACCGGAGTTTCTGACTAGAGGGCTAGAGTCTGTGCAAGATCTATTGCTTATATGTAGATTCGGAATCTACCATCCTATTGGTATGTCTTACCAGATAAAAAGTAGCAATCTCACAACTCACGATTTATAGGCACATCCATCTGGGACGTAGTAAGACTCTGCGGTCGTCTCTGCATAGAATTGGGCCTTCACTCTAACCCGCACATCCCCAACGACCTCCTCCAAACCCAACTACGCCGCCGCATATTCTGGCAATTCTACCTTATAGACCGCTACAGCTCCACAACACTCGACCGTCCCTTCTTAATCGACGACAACGACATCAGCACGAAATTCCCAGTGGAAGCAAGCGATGAAGAACTCGAAGCAGCGAACAGTCAAGTTCAAAGCCTTGATTCCTTTAACTTTAATCGCGAGCCGAATATTCAGAATGAGATGACTATTTTCTTCGTCTCTGTGAGATTGAGGCAGATTTCGTCGCATATTCAGACTGAGTTTTCCAAGTTGAGGAGGAACATCGTCGAGTCTTCGCCGAAACATATTCTTGCGGGGCATGTGCACGTTGTTATGACCAAGTTGCTTAAGGAACTACAGGAGTGGCGTAGCAGTACGCCTATCATTCAGGAGCCTAGTTGTCTCTACGAGATGCAGGAGTGGTACGATCATCTCGCAGCTCGAGAACGACTCTCAGTTTTACGAAGGGCAATCGATCTCGTGCCCAAGGTCAACGGATCGCCCCCGAAGGAAATTCTTACCGTCTTTCTTAGATCTGCAATTGAGGCGATTGATCGGTATCACGTACTTTGCCAGCAACGTCACATGATGACGCATACGCGAAGCTACTTCCATATGCTCTTCACGGCGGGACTGTCGGTTATGTACTGTACATCGGTGTCGAAGAAGATCTCACCGGAAGATTTGCGAGCGTCATACGAAGGGCTACTCCGCTGTCAAGAACTATTGAACAGTGTCACAAAACAACTTCCGGATGCAAATAACTACGTCCAAGTCTTCCAGGCTCTTCTTAGGGATGTATCTCAGAGACTGTGGCCAAATGCCAGGGAGCCGCCGATGAGCCTCCCAGCAGACGCATCAATCACGATTCCGAACGAACTTGGAAATCTTACAGAGGGCGACTTTCCTCAAAGCCTAGTCGCAGGACCTCTACCTGCTGATATGGGCGATTTCACAGCGAACAGCCAGTTCTTTGAACAAGGTCTCAACCGTCCTGATATGTTGGGCTCTGTGAATCAATTCGATTCAATGGCAGCTGAGAACGACATAAGCTCGGAGTACCAGGATGGAACGGGTATGAACTGGGCATTGTTAAACTACGATTCGTTATGGAATATGGAATCTGCTTTAGGCCATTACGTCTACGGCGATCCCAGTAATCCCGGTGTATGGGAAGGCTTCGAGTTTTAAAATAAGAATGTCAATTTGTTGCTTGTAATTGAAAGTCTACCTTTCCTAGTTGCTCAACGCAAACTCTAACAAATATCTCGCTGCAGCCATACCAGTCTGCATCTGTGTCTCGCCAGTCGCAGCTCCAATATGCGGTGTACTAACAACACCGCGCTCCCAAAGAGAATGGTACTTCTCATAACTAGGTGGTTCCTGCTCATGACAATCCAGACCAGCACCCCAGATAAGACCCTCATCCAGAGCACGCTGTAGAGCAACCTCATCAACAATACCGCCTCGCGCCGTATTGATGATGATGGCTGTCTTCTTCATGCGCTTCATTTCTTCGTAGCTGATGAGGTTTCTTGTCTCGGGTGTGAGAGGCATGTGAACGGTGATGACATCTGAAGATTCTAGGACTTCTGCGACTGAAGATGCGCGTGTGTGGGGGATTTCCGCCCAGGCGTCTGCTGGGAGGAAGGGATCATACGCGATGACATCTGCTTCGAATGCGCCGCGGAAGATCTTGGCGACACACTTGCCAATGTTACCCATACCCAGAATACCGATGGTCTTCTGGTGCAGAATCAAGCCAGAACACTTCTCCTTGGGGCAAAGAATGCCAGAAGATTGCTTAGCAACGATAGAACCGACTTGACGAGCAGAGGAAGTCGCCAGAGTCAAAACAAGCTCAGCGACTGCACGAGCGTTGACACCAGGGGTGTTAAAGATCTTGATTCCCCTCGCAGCACAAGCTTCAGCGTCGATCTTATCGATACCAACGCCTTGCTTGCCAATAGCGATGAGGTTGGGACAGGACTTGATGTCCGCTGCTGTAAGACGGGAGGATCTAACGAGGAGGTAACGCGCCTCTCGCCATTGGCTGTGGCGGGGGTCATCGATTGTGACAGCGTCGAAGTTCTCCTTTGCGTAGGCGATGACATTTGGGTGGAAGTTGTCCAGCAGGTAGACTGTGGGCTTGTCTGAGGATGACACGAAAGTGTCTGGGGGAGTTGATGAGACAATGCCTGGAGCCATTGTAAAGGTAGTGGAGTAAGTGAGGATTGATGAAGATGGTTTGTGAGGGGTGAATGTTGGAGAGGAGACAACTTGATGACTTGCATTTTTAAGTATCTCCTCTCTGCAGTAGATCGAAGATGAGTCAAAGATGACTCGGAATACCACCGATTGTCCTCCGACAATTGATCGTCAATAGAAATGATCCCGTGAGGGTGGCAGAAGAATTGCCCGCCGTGAGCATGAGAGACGAAATAATTGGGTCAGCTTAGACCAGCACTTAGACTAGCTTATTCTGACGCCCTAAGCCTTAGAGGACAATTACCTGCCTTGGGTAGTATCAATGCGACGGAGAATGTCCGGTGGTGATGGGCGGCCCCACTCCGAACCCCACGATCCCCTCGGCTCTGGGGTTCGGCTTTAATCCATTTCCCAAGTTGGAGGTGATTGTCCGGGGAATTGAGATCGGACATGGAGAAATCTACGGACGATAACGGTCTTTGTGACTCTTCTCTTTCTTTTGAGTGTTTTGGAGTTGTATATTAATACCACGGAATCACTTCGCCATATTCGTTTTCATCAGCATCAACACCACCAACAAGCACAAGATACCCATACCACTACTAGGTTTTTACTTTCATCCATCAGTCACAATGTCTCTCGCACCAATCCCCCATAGTTTGAAAGAAAAGATGCAGGCCGATCAAGTCGCCTACACCATGTCCATCAAGCTCGTCAAGTCTATCGAGATTGTCGGTATGGCCAAGACAGCTGGTTTCGACGGGTAAGCTCCCACCTTCTCGACCCCAAATTACCAAGGCTAATTATTCCCAGACTCTTCATCGAAACAGAACACAGCTCACTGGATCTTGAATCCACATCCCAACTCTGCGTCGCCGCTCTTTACGCCGGCATCTCCCCCATCGTCCGCGTCCCCAGCAAGGACCCCTGCTACGTCTCAAGAGTCCTCGACGGCGGCGCTCTAGGCGTAGTAGTCCCCCACATCCGCTCCGTCCAAGACGCTCAAGACGTCGTCAACGCAGCCAAATTCCAACCCATCGGTTTCCGCTCCTCCACCAACGGTCTTCCCCATCATCAATTCCGCTCCATCCCCGCAAAGCTTTCCAACCCCGTCACCAACGATGCTACTCTCGTCATCCCCATGATCGAGACGCTTGAGGCGTTGGAGCTTGTTGATGAGATTGCTGCTCTGCCTGGTGTAGACTCACTTCTTATCGGTACGAATGATCTTACTGCTGAGATGGGAATTCCTGGAGATTATGAAAATCCGAGATTGACTGAGGCTTATGAGCGTACTCTTGCGGCGTGTAAGAAGCATGGCAAGTGGCTTGGTGTTGGAGGTCTTCATGCTAGACTTGATCTTGTGGAAAAGTTCTGCAAGATGGGTGCTAGATGGGTTATGGCTGCTACTGATGGGCCTCTTCTTATGGGTGCTGCTACTAAGCGAGGTGCTGAGATGGCTGCCCTTAACGAGTCTGTCAAGGCTGCGCAGACGAATGGTGCCCCTGCTAAGGCTGTCAACGGTACTACAAATGGACACACCACGAATGGGGCTACAAATGGAATTATCAATGGAGTGACAAATGGGGTTAGCAACGGTGTTCCAGTGGCAGCATAAGGAACCAATATCAGTAAATTAAATTGTTTAGCATAGATTTCCCTCAAAATAGTTAACATTCATCATTCCTGGTCCCTGTCAAGTGAGGAATAAAATTATCTGGGGCTAGTCTGTTACCCCATAAACTGCCAGCCGGAGCTAGCCTAGTTCACTGATTGTTACCCCACGTGACCCCATAGGAACAAGTCCGATTAAATCTGCATCATCCCCAGATTTCCCCTCGGACTCTCTCCGTCTCTTCCTACCAAGATCAGCCTTCCAACGTCCAACATGACAACAACTGATTGGCGTGACATTCCCCGCGTCTCAGACCCTGCACGGAGCCCTAGCCAACCTGTGCCGCTGCAGAAGAACGGACGAGCACCCTTGGCTTGCGAACGGTGTTTCAAGAGGAAGCAAAAAGTAAGTCCGATGTGTGACGGAAATGGGCCTAACTATTATGTCGCTTGTCTTGGCACAATTTACGATCAGCATGTTTGACGATTGGCTGATAATTACAGTGTGACAGATTACGCCCTGCCTGCACATCTTGTGCCGATCTTGGCGTTGACTGCATCGCGAGATCGCAACAGTTTGACTTTAATGCCGAAGACGCAGGTCTGACTCACGCTAGAGTCAATGGCTATGTTGAGTCACTAAGACGTCGCGTCGCTGAGCTTGAACAAAAAGTCAAGATCGCTGAACAACAACATGTTCAAGCACGAAGGTCCTTTGGTGCTTCAGATGTCATTTCACCAATTACTGGTAAAAGACGTCGCTCTACTGAAGCTTGCATACCCGTGCTTCCAAGCTCAGGCCCAGCGATGCAAAATGGAGATGAGCAATCAACTGTTGAAGACACCATGAGTGCCATTGGTCTTCTCTCTAATAAGGCTATGGCCGAATCTCGAGCCAACACAGGTAACGAGCCCCATAAACTCGCGATAATTGAGTCTATCGCAGCAGCTTTAGCTGTCGATGGTCGTGATCCTTCCACAGCCTCAACTTCACACAACCTCTCTCTAGACACAGACCAAATCATCCCATTTACACGTGATCTAACACTCTCCCACCTTCAACGCTTCCTCGACTGGAGTGTCTGGCTCCCTTATATAGACGAACGTCGTCTAATGGAACAATACGACACAGTAGTCGACTCCACCGATAAAGCCGCACTTCCTCGCTTCAATGTATACATGGCCGTCGCGATTGGCATAAGCATGTCGCCAGAAACAAGTCGCTTCTCAGCCCTGGCTACGAACCTCCATACTGCAGCTGTGAAGCTACTACCCACGATACTCCACTCGCAGGAGCCGCTTGATACTCTGCATTGCATGCTTTTGCTAGCGGTGTTTTCGATGTTTAATCCGGCTGGTGGGTCGACGTGGCATCTTATGGGGTTTATTATGACGAATTGTATTGCTGCTGGGTTGCATAAAACTGTGATTCCGCAGGAAAGACGTGGTGTTGATAGTACTTATCGCGTTGAGTGGTTGTTTTGGAGTGTGTATCTAATGGACAGGTGGGTGTCTTTAAGACCTCTGCGATTCCCCATCACTAACCGTCTTAGGTCCTTGGCTTCTTCGATGGGTCGACCGTTCAGTATCACTGACGATGACATCGCTGTTTCTGTAAGCGAGTATACCGGAAGTCACTCCGACACTACTAACAGCTCGTCAGATCCCCGATCCTCCAGTAAACGACGACGAATCAGGCCTACCAGCCCAAGTACGAAACAAACTCGCTCTAAGCCGCCATCTAATAGTCCACGCACAACTCATATCGGACATCTGCGGAAGCGACAAGCCCAGCGCCCTATTTTCATACAGCAACCTCTGTTTCTGGCGTGAATTCCCACCAACAAGCAATCCCGATTACTTGGACCAACTAGCGTGTCGGGCTATGATCCTAATAGTCAACCCTCCATCCACCACCCTCGGAGATTCTCCAGAGATAAAAACCGACACAATAACATCCTGCAAGCGATCAATCGAGTCGCAGTACACTAAATCCAGAACAGTGTCTTTTCTAGATGCATACAACATCTTGGCTGCGGCTGTCGCGTATGTATGTCTCTCGCAACCGAACCAGCAAGGATTCGCGCAGACGTTTGAAGTAGTCAGCAAAGCATCCGTGATACTAACACAATGCTCAACACGATTCTCGGGTCTAAGCGTCTTCCAGCAATTTTTACTGTCACTGTCTACAAAGATCATGGAAGGACAGGGTAGTCTCGAGGTAAGCACAACTCAAGATTTAAGCTTAACCGTGTAATTGACTAGGTTTAGCAATATCTGGACTTCATACCGACGGAGATCCCCATCCATCTTCGGTCTTTTGTCCAGAACTATGCTTCGTCAGGACCACTAACTGCTTAGCCCCATGACCTGTCTAGCTTGGCCTTAATATGGCCTGTTTTTCTCTCAGCATGCTTCGTCGGCCCCAGTCCGTCAAACAAGGTTTGATTGGGCGGATCTTGTCCGACGGGGGTAATCCGACACTAACACCCCGCAAACCAAAAGAAACTCCAGACTGGTAAACGCGGGGATGCGGGGGAGTCGGGAGAGAAGGACGGATCAGGGAGAGATCCGTGAGAACACACTACTGTTACTACAGCATTACCTTGGCGATGGCAGGGTCACGGTTGTATAAAGACTGATGATCCTACCATCTTTTAACGTCTTCAGCAGGCTCTCCTTTCCAGTCAGCCCACTCCTATCATCCTCAACCATATCCTTTGACAATTCTTCAACATGTCGGGCTCAGTTCGATCAAAACCCAACTCTCTCGACGCCAAACGAAATGTCGAATACGAAGAGAACGCTCCTGAGCGCGATGAGGTTCTCGAGCGATATCCTCTTATCAGGGATATGACTCCAGAGGAACGAGCTGCTCTTGAGAAGAAACTCGTGCGAAAGCTCGATTGGAAGTTTCTTCCCATGGTTACTGCCATGTTGTTGATGAACTATCTCGACCGAATCAACGTTTCCAACGCTCGTCTTGCTGGTTAGTCTAGCCACCCCACCCTATACCCCATACTGACCATTTCTTAGGAATGCAGGAAGATCTAGGAATGACAGACACTGTGTGGTCCCTCGGCATCTCCATGTTCTACGTCGGGTACATCATCTCCCAAATTCCAGCCAACGTCATCCTCGCCAAAGGAAAACCTCGCATTCTCCTCCCATGTTGCATGATGGCCTGGTCCTGTGTAACAATCTGCATGCCCGCAGTCACCGCCGGCTGGGGATTCTGCCTCTGCCGTTTCATCATCGGCTTCGTTGAAGGACCCTTTGTCCCCGCTATCTCCCTGATGGTTTCGTCGTGGTACACAAAACACGAGTCTCCTCTTCGTAACGGTATCTGGCACGCCGGAAACACTATCTCGCAGGCTCTATCAGGTCTTTTGGCTGCGGGCATCTTGACCAACATGGAGGGCGTTGCTGACCTGCGAGCTTGGAAATGGTTCCTTCTTCTTGAGGGTGCTGTTAGTATCCTTGTGGCTGCTGTCAGCTTCTGGTATATTCCCAACTTTCCCGACTCTACTGGCACTTACTTCGTTACCGAGGAGGAGGCTCAGATGGCTCAGTACCGACAGACTGTTTCGGCTGGTGGCATTTCTGAGGATGATGCCGGTGGCTACTGGGATGGATTCTGGATGTGCATGAAGGACCCCTTCGCGCATCTCTTCGCCGCTATTCACTTCTGTCTCATCATCGGACAGTCCTACAAGGACTTCTTCCCTTCGATCGTTGCTACACTTGGATTCTCTGGTACTACAACATACCTTATCCAGGCTCCTCCTCCAATCATCGCCTTCCTGGTCACCCTGGTCATCTCTTGGTCATCCGGTAAACGTCTGGAACACGGATACCATATCATCGTCCCTATTCTGTTCACCATTGTCGGCTGTGCTGTAATGATCACAACCCTCAACGTTGGAGCTCGATACTTCTCCATGATTCTTCTTGTCGTCGGTCCTTTCGTCGGTCTTAACGTAAGTCACCTAGTCCATCAATCTCGACCACTCATGCTAACTGCAACAGCTTCAAATCTCCTGGGAAACGACCGTTGTTCCTCGCCCGCGTACAAAGCGTGCGGCCCTCATCGCATACGCCAACTGTGTCTCCTCCGTGTCTCACTGGTTCACTCCCTACTTCTTCCTTCGCAACCAGGAACCCTACTATCAGACTGGTGGAGGTGCTATCATTGCTGGCTGTGGTCTCGTCGTCGTCTTTGTTTTGATCACGAAATGGTATGTCAACAAGAAGAACAAGCAGCTGCAGGAGGCTGAGGATGCTGCTGGTGAGCCCAAGGGATGGAGATTTGCTGGATAAAGCAAACGTTGCTGCCTGGAAGTTGCTGTCAGGCGTCCATGCGCGGTAGAGACACAGGCAGCGCTGGAGTAAGCCGATAGCTAAATGATGATACGTGATGAATACTTATCGTTGATCCTTGCTACTACCTGATCTATCTAAATCCGATTTGTGATGTCAATCGCGATGCCAGAACCACCAGCCTCGAACCATATCCCAATCAGAGTGACCAACATCAAGAGGTTATCTAGCAACCTCTTCCACAAGACCAATGATGGTCGTAACAACTTCCAAAACTAGCCGTCTTGCTGCATTTGACACCGCTTGTTCCCACCGCAGAACATGAGTTTCCACCAGACTGTAAAGCCGCAAGGAATGTGTTTCGCGCTTCGTTAGCAGAAATGCTGGAGCAGACGTGAGTGCAGGTATAGGTGCAAGTCGAGTTGCTGGCCGAGGTAGCAGAACAAGTTCTCTTGCAAGCTTGTACTCCTGCCACTGCGGATAGGGCGTAGATAATGAAGAATGGCTTGACCATTGTGATGCAGTGCTGGAGCGTGGTAAGTCAGTCAGTCTGCTGAAGGCTATACTGTTGAAGGATAGGCTAACTGGAATGTAAGGGACTGGTCAATAACTGAATGTGAGGGGAGAGTGATGTTTGAGTTCATTGAGACCAGAGTAGTCAAGATCAATGGCGAATATATATACGGAATCTAGGTATCACTAATTCACTATTTACGAAACTCGTTAATGTGAGTCAATGCCATTTGTACCACCGCTGATACTTGTAGAGCCTACGTGCGGTTGCACACTGGACTACAAATAATTGCGGCTTTACACAAGTTTGTGATACTTGTTCGTCATACGAGAACCACGTGTTCTGGGTACGGACCACTATACACATCTGTTCTAGCGGCTCGGACATGTATTGCAGTAAACTACTGATCCGGAAGCAGGCACTATAACTGCATCAATGTCGTTTCACATAATTCTCTGTCCTCCGCACCTTCGCCTAGGTCGCCTGAAATAGGAAATGGAGCACGCCCGAAGGGTCCATAATGTGTAAACCAATATTGGAAGTAGATGCACTGTGTCGCAGTAAGCGAAGGAAAATTGCATCAACTGGAAGTAATGACTTGGAATATTTGTTGTTGTGTAGGACTATTATATGCCAAGAGTGTTCAGGGGTTTCGGGAGAAACAGGTGCGACATGTAATATTATCCATTAGTCTACGACCCATTAACATCAATGATCAAGGTAATGTCTGATGTCGCCCGTTGAAGCTTTTGCTGATCGCATCCACCAAGTCTTTGGTGCCTTGGCTCAGACTGGGCAATCAGCCAAGGAGATCGACCAGCCAAGAGCCGGCCAAGCAGTCTTGTGTCAGATATCGCCAAGGTCTTCCACCTTTCACAAAGCGGAAGGACCCTGAAGATCTGTTCAACAACTACGGTTCCTGCAGAAAGCCATTGTTCTTGCAATTTGTCACACGAACACTAGAAGCACATGTGTCACAAAGGCGAACGAACAGTAAAGTAATGTAATAACGTATTAACTTCATTCAGAATCCACTATCTAGTATGGCCTTATCGCCATTCCATATGTGTTGGGTATTTACATCTAACCTCCATCTCATTATTTATCTCATTCCTTAAGCAAGAGTTCGCTCACTCTTCTCAATGATTGGAGGAGGGCGCTCAACCTTCTTGAAGAGCACGTACTTCTTGAACATGTAAGGAAGCCAGACCTGAGTCTCGTAAGACAAGAACTGCTTGGTGGGAACAGAGAAGACTTGATCCAATTCCTCGAGAGTCATCTGCTTAGTCTCACGAACGAAGCAGAAGATCATACCCCAAGCAATGAGGTTGAGTCCAGCGTAGAATCCGAAAGCTCCGGTGGGAGTCATGACAGTCCTCATACGAGGGAAGGTCAGTCCCAGAATACCAGCGAAGGTGTTGTTGATGCAGACAGCCCAGGCCATACCCTGCTCACGCTGGATGGTAGGGAAAACCTCGGCGGAGTACTGGAAGGCGACGGGTCCTTCTCCGAGACAGTAGGCGATCGTGAAGAGGTAAATGAAGAGAGCGACTGGAGCGATCTTGGCGGCCTGGTTGTCGGTGCCATTGAGAAGCGAGAGACCAGCAGCCAGAAGAAAGATACACATGAAAGGGAATGTAGCCAGTGTCAAGGTTCGTCGTCCCTTGGTATCAATCAGGAAGAGAGTAGGAATAGTGAAGACAACCTGGATAGCGCCATATCCAAGAGAAGCATACAAAGCCTGATCGTGGGTAAAACCACTCTCTCGGAAGATAGTAGAGCTGTAGAAAGAGATAATGTTGATACCGCACATCTGTTGGGCAAGCATGACAGTGCTGGCACCGTAGTTGGCACGTCGAATGCGAGGAACAGCGAAGCAGTCCCAGAGACGCTGGAAGTAACCAGAACCAGCAGCCACTTTAAGCTCCTCATGGTAGATGACGTATGAGTAGTAGTAATCGCGGGCACCGATGATAGGGTGAGCTCGGAGCTTGGCCATGGAGACGAAGCCTTGGGAGATCTTGCCGTGCTTCATCAGCCAACGGGGTGACTCGGGGCAGAAGTAGATGCCGATCATGAGGAAGAAGGCGGGAATGAAGGCAGAGCCGAGTTCGAGACGCCAGGCAATGGGACCGACGTCCTTGACGATGACGTTGGCGCAGAAACCGAGGAAGATACCTGGTGTTGTTAGTATTACTGTAAAGACTAAGTTTGAAGTGAGATAGACTTACCAATGACGACCCAAAGTTGCCAGAACATGACGAGGGCACCACGAATTCTAGCAGGAGCCATCTCAGCGGAATAGATAGGCACGGTAGCGTTCTTAGCACCAATACCAATTCCCATGATGAATCGGATAGCAAACAACTCCTGCCAGTTGCGAGAAAAGCCAGAAGCAATGGGAGTAGCAACCAAGCAAGCAGCAGTAATGAAGATCTCTCCACGACGGCCAAAATAGTGGTTGAGGGGATCAACAATGAAAGCACCAATTAGACCAGCAGTCAAGAAGATGATAGAGTTGATGATACCGACAATCCACTCATCACGTCCTGTACCATCAATGCCAAACTCCTTGGGGAAAGACAGGTTAGCACCATTGGCACCAGTCTGATCCCAACCCTGAGTAGCAGCACCGACGGCACAAAGACCAATAGAGTACCACAGCATCTTAGATCCATGCCACTTGTGGTCCCTCTCGTAGATGAGAGCCTCGCGTTCGTCATCGAGAAGATCGACCGACTCGAAGTTTTCGGGGTCGCGAGCAATGAGGGCTGCTCTACCGAACATCTCGGCGTGTTCGGACATGCCATTGCTCTCGCAAAAGACTCGGGCGTCGGCGATGGTTTCTTCCTTTGTTTTGCGCTGAAGACAGAGTTAGCGGGTGTTGTGTTGGTGTGGATGATGGATCGTACCTGAAGAGGGTTCTCGACGATGTTGACGGCGGCAGAGCCACGACGGCCTTGACCAGCGTGCTCTAGAATCTCAGCGCCGCCGTGAGAGCCGGTCTTGTCATCGTAGTCATGACCAGCCTTGCCATCAGTAGAATGACCGGGGGAGATGTCTCTGTCAGCCATGATGAATCAATCACTGAGTTGTTTGCAGAGAGGAGTGAGTAGAGAGGAGAAGACTGCAGATCACAAAAACAAGTTCATTGCAAAGAAAGGCCCTGTATATATAAGCTTAAAAATAAAGATACAGGTCTGGCAACCCTCTGGAGTCCAACTCGGCAAGCCGAAGTGCCAAGCCCAGGCAGCAAGTTAACAGTCTTGGCCGGCATGATATCACCCTACCGCCAAGGTTGGGGAGGTGGAGACGTCTAGTGCTACCCCATGGGATCAGCGCGGAGAAAGGTCTGGGCTAATTGGTTGGGGTAGTGAGGGTGAGATTGCAGAGGGCGGGTCGTGGAACCTTTTGAGACGAGATGCTTGTTTTTTTTACTTGGATCATCAATTCCAGCAGATGATCATTTCCTTGTGTAGAGTGTGTTTACATTAAAATCTCACATGAATCCTACAGAGCAGAACAATACATGACCTTCGTAATTGTTCTTCATTCTGTCAATATGAGGCATATCTTGCTCAGCTGAGATCAGCCCAATCTCTCTTCCCCATCTCCAATGAATAAACTACCGTTAGATGCGGAGAATAAATGGACTCTAGCCTCCAGGCAACACAATTCTTCTCCCTCTCGTTCGACACAAAGGAAAAAACCAAGCTTTCCCCCTTGTAAAAAATATCCCCGCCATTCCCCACAGCTCTGCCAAGGATATCGTGTCTTGGCTCGGAGCAAGTGACCAATCATCTTCGAGTTTATTTCACTGCCTGTTTTTTAGATCAGGAATTGTTGCCCGAGGTTGAGAAATTTACGGGCGTTTGTTCCCGGTATGAAACTGTAAAAATTCTGCTGATCCTCCACATGGAGAGAGTGGAGGTTGTCCACAGAATTAGCTCGTCGCTCGGTTATGTCTGGAAGAGCAATTGACTTTTGTGGCGATGGAGCTTGAGAAGTAATTCGGATGCCTGGGAACTAGCAGTATTTTAGTGCAAGAGTGGTTTTTAGTACGGTTGCGGCTCTGGCTTGACCGATGACCAGTGGAGACCTTATTCTTGTTCAATCGTCTGATCAGTTCATGGTCGTTTGATGGGATGGATCAACAGACCGTTGCACCAGATCGCGCAAACAATGATTGTCTTACATGACTCATTGAGATACTAAGAAAAATTGACAAAAGTCAAACTCAACTGTAGAGATATTTATTTTCCCTTCGTAAAGAGTTGTTCACAGCGCGTCTGGTCGTAAAGCTCATCGACCATTGAGGAGTGCAGGGTAGCATGTCTCGCTTCAAGATGAATGATCCACTACTACCAGTCGCGATCACAAGCATCAGTGATGTCATCAATAAAGCCGAATGAGGTCAAGTGAGACTGCAGTAAGCACTGCACAATATTCAATTGACGTTTTCTGTGCTTGCTAATAAAAAAAAAAACATGTGACCAACAAACAACCCAGTCCAGCCGGATATGCGGATTTGGATGATCACACGTCGATACCCCGGTCTTTCTGTCATCCACGATCATCAAGACCTAATTCATCCAAGCTCTCTTTTTTTGTCTTGTTCTTTTGTACTTTTTTTCTGCTTTTGTCAATAATTAGAGGTTTCTTACCTCTACTGTCCCTGACCGATCTCGTAAACAAATGAAATCCAACTTACAACGATCCTCGAACCGAAGAGGTTCCGTCAAACCTGCCCTGCCTCTCCAGGTGCCAGTTCTCCCCAGCCAAGAAGTCCGATGTGAGGCCAATCCTCATCTGGGCGATAATGAATATCATTTGCGAATTGTTCATCGAACTCCCGCCTGAACGAATCCAGGTCCTGCACGAATGACATCGAAGTAGGCTGCCAGTCATGCCTGACGGGTCTAATATAGTCCCAGTGTTCTAGGCTTTCTGCAGCAGCGGCTCGTCCGAAAAATCCGTAATCGACTTGACAGAACTTCTTGCCCTGCGCGTAGAATGACTGTAGGCCATCTGCCAGGGGCGGGGCATCATTCTTCCTCTTGAGGGATGTATCGATGATCCAAAAGTTAACAAAGCGCTCTTGTCCCCGAATCATTCTCCACAAGTTTCGGAAGTTCTCACAGTATCGTGACGTATAGGATTCGTCGTCAAACCATACTGGGTTAAACTCGATGCCGATGTTTCTTACAGTGTCAGCAGGGCCAAGGCCTAGTGCCTCTGGTGGTGTTATCATTCCAACCGGAGCCATGAACTGATCAATATGGAAAATAAAAAGGTCTCTAGAGGGAGAACCTGTTATATATTGACGATCAGGGCCGTTGTCGAGGAAATACATTGAAGGACATCTGACGCCCAGTGGCGGCCAGTTGAGAGGTCCCCATGCGACCGGCGGGGTAAGGTAAAGGAGACGGTTTGCAATATGCTGCTCAAATTGGGCCAGGAAATCTCGGAAAGCGATACGTCGCGACTCCCTGCAAAGGGTCCACAGAGCACGGTCGATTAGGTACGAGGAGATGTCTGTTGAGATGTTAGTTGAGAGAGAATTCTGGGCATTGTTGTTGTTGTTGCTGTTGTTGGCTACATTGTGGTAACCAAACACCAGAACGCCTGGACGGTCGTCTCGGAGAACGAACGTCCAGATGATAGTCTGGATCTCACCAGGAAGTCGGGACAGATTCATGATTGCCGTTTGGGAAGTAGGGTAGACTAAATAGATTTAGTAAAGTGTGTTGTCGTAGCTGTTACTGTTGACGGTGTGTATCTTGATGTGTTGTAGGAAGAGGGGATGAGTTGCAAGTTGGAAATCGTGAGTCAAGTGGAAAACTAAATACTATTTGGGAACAGACCATCAAAACGGACATTCTAGAACACAGTTGTCACTGCAATGGGCATATTAGAGGTTCAAGGTAACAGTGATACTTTTCTGTCCGTGCAGGCTCAATTGATCTCTGGGTGAATGCTCACGTATGGTTCACACAACGAACAAAGAACAATGCTCAAGAGAACTTTATGTAATGCAATAAGCTATGAGTCAAGAATATACGAACACAGTCTCTTTGTCATTGAAAAGTCAGAAGATCACTGCACACACTGAGAGTAGAAGTTGTTCGTCGCCTTGCAGGTACCAGTAGCGCAGCAGTTGGGACCAGACCAGCCACTTCCACCGCACTGACCCCAGAGAGAGGCGCACTGCATTCGGTTAGCTTATTTCAAAAGATGCGAGATGGCTGAACTTACGTTGCCAGGCTGAGTGTTCGTAGGAGGGTTCTGGGTAGAAGATGAAGGGCGAGCAGAAGTCTGGAGAGTGGTGGTAGGAGGGTTAGTGCTACCACCGTCATCACCGCCAGGAGCGCCGTTGCAAGAGAACTATAGCCGTTAGAATAAAATGGGGAATGTCACATGGTGTTTGACGTACCACTGAAGGGCCGGGAATAGTGTAGCTTTTGAAGTTGGAGTAGATCTAAGATAAACCGTCAATCAACCATACTCAACCAATTGTGCGCAAAGGGTGACTTACGTTGGCTGTGTATCCAGGGTCGGTCGCCTTGATAAAGCCAGGAATCTTGACCTGGTTGCCGGGAGTCACGCTGCCTCCACCAGAAACGCTAATCTGGGCACAGCTGATGTAGAACTATGTTCCAATTAGCGGCTGCGACGAACGATACCTGTTGTGACTTCGCTTACCTGAGGATCACCGGCGGGATAAGGGTTGTGGATACCCATGCTCTGGATGCGCAAAAGGTACTCACCATTTGCGATACAAGCGGGAAGGTTGAAGGTGTAGCTCAAGTACATGGGCCAGCTGGACGAATCACCGCTGAAAGAAGGACCTGTTCATTCCAGTTAGTCGTCGTTACTCACATGGTCTTGTTCATAGCATACCCCAGTCCTTGATCTTGAACCAGTTTCCACTACCATCGTAGGAAGCAGCAGAGCTAGGTGCCTTAGACATGTATACGGAGATCGGTCCTTGATGGTAGACAGCAGTGTCAAGCGAGAAGGTGATGGAATCGCCAGCCTTGACCGCGACGGTCTGGGTGTTGGATCCTGAGGCGCCGACGTTGCATCGAAGGTCGTTAGACGCGAGGTCTGTACAGCACGAGGATCAGTATACTGGCATCAACTTTGAGAGGAACGTAGAGGTTTACCGGTGACAGGAGAGTTGTAGTTCGAGTTCTGTCGAATATACTGGAACACAGGGTACTTGGTCGATCCAACACTAAGCTGTTGAAAGATGTAATGCGCAGAGGCGCTCTGAACCAAGGCCACAGCGGCCGCGAAAGAAGTAGCGATCTTCATAGTGATGTTCGTTTGAGGTTGGAGTTGGGAGACTGGCGATCCTGAGATGTTCCTGCATGGACGAACAAGGCAACATATAAAGGCATACCAAGAATCGGGTTAAACGGCACAGACTGACAGGTGATCACGCATCCTTGGTCATTTGTCAATAATACTGACACGATGGTACCCTGAGTGGCCTCAATGCGTTGTTTAACCGTTGTTGAGGTCCGAAGACCTAATGGGGAAATGTGCCTTGCAGCCATACCGTTCCAAAAATGGAGCATCGCTGTCTCAGTACTGGAACTTGGCGAGTTCTCCTGAAAAGAGTGGTTCGCTTTGTTCGTATTCTCCGTGTGTGGTGAGAACTCTATGCAAACAACTTGTTAACTCTGTGCGCTATGCCGATGCATTCTCACTTTAACTTCAACTGTCTCTTTCTACGCTTCGGGAATAATTACAAGTAGTTAAAACAGAACATGACGGTCTGTCGGATAAATCGGGTGTCCAAGCCGTGATTTCACTTTATCATCTCGGACCATTATGCTCCGTGCTGGAAGCAGTAATACGGACATCCACCATCGGAACATTTACCCGGAGTCTGGGAACTTGGGCTTGGCTACGATTGGACCTTTGCTGTTTATCAGAGCTTTATTATAACCTCTAGTATAAGCTAGTACAGTACGTAGATTTATTGTAATAATTCTGCTTAGACTTGTAAATGGTGGTAGGACGTAGAATCACTAACCCCATCAAGGATTAGCGTCTAAGCAGGCAATGCATTGACCGCTCAGAAAAGTCTCGGCTCTGCTCATTAGTCATGAGTAAAATTTGTCCTACATCAAGCCATGATGTCCACTTCGAGGTCAAGAAAGCACAGGGAGCGGCTGGCTTGTGCAGCATGCCGGCAGAGGAAGCTCAAATGTGATCGTGAAAGTCCCTGTAGCAGCTGTGTTCGCAGGAGAGATGTTGCATCCTGCTCCTATGAAGGTTCCATCGATAATTCGAACCACGACCGCCGCCAGGCCCAAGCGCGTCTTGAACATCTGGAGCAACTCGTCGGGTCACTTATGGGACAACATCCAAACACCACTGTTGGAGTTCAGCATGGCACTACGACTGCTGAGTTGCCACACGGTTCGGACCCTGCGGAACATACAAGCGCGTCGTCTTCTTCTCGCCCTGACCTCTATTACCAATCTGGCAGCGGTACAACACACTGGTCAGCCATGCTGAATGACATAAAGGCTCTTAGGTCTACGTTCGATCCCTTTGAAGAAATGGACAGAGATGATGGAGATACAAGTGCTCCTCAGGCAGGAGTCGACATGGGAATGGGCATCATGTTCGGCGCTAGACTTTCACAAGCGGTCAGCATTGAGCAAATACTCAATTCCCACCTTCCATCGAAAAGGAGCGCCGACCGCTTAGTGTCTACATATTTCCGAGTTCGCTCGTACGTCACGCCATATATACATCCAGTGCAGTTTCAGAGGCAGTACGAGGCGTTTTGGAGCAACCCTGGCGCCGCATCGCCGCTTTGGATATCGACCCTCTTCTCAATGCTGTTCATTGCCACCAACATTTCCCGAACGGGTAAAGAGAACGATACACCAGGCAATGGGTTTACAGTTGCTGCTGCTCAGTGTCTCGCTCTGGGCGAGTACTTCCGCCCCAAGGCCTTCTGCTTTGAGGCACTCCTGCTTTACATACATTCACATTTTATCACCCGTTTAGAAATATGTCCAGATATGGCTAGCCTTCTTAGCATGCTTGCCCATATTGCCACGATTTCGGGCTATCACAGAGAGAGCAGCGTTCAGAATCTGAGTCCTTTCGAGGCAGAGATGCGGCGCAGAGCGTGGAGTACGTTCATGCAGCTTGACCTTCTGATATCGTTCCACCTGGGCGTTCCGTCGAGAATCACCTTAGCAGTCTCAGACACACGGGCTCCAGGTAATCTTCTCGACTCCGATTTTCATGAACACAGCGCTCGACTGCCCTCCCCACGACCGGATACTGAGCTAACTGGTGTGTCATTTGGCATCCTCAAGCACAAATTCATGACGATATTCGACAAGATTCTTCAACATGCGCTGGCAAATCCCTCAAACCGGGCAACAGATGCTCACATTGACTCTTTGGATGCCGAACTCAAGGATGTATACGAAGGGCTACCGGATTTATATCGACCTCGTCCAATGGAAAATTGTATCGTCGACCACCCTCAGCTTGTCGTCGCTCGCCTTTGTATCACTTTTATATACTACAAAAGCCTATGTGTTCTTCATCGTCCACATGTCACCCAACAACGAGACAAAAGCATTCAACAATGCTATCTGGCATCATCTGCCCTATTAACCTACCTCCTACAGGTGTACGAGGAGTGCAAGCCTGGAGGTCAGCTGGAAACGGAGGAGTGGTTCGTGAAGAGTATCACTTGGCATGACTTGCTACTCGGTGCAACCACACTGTGCCTTGTGGCCTACGCAACAAACCGGTTCACGGAAAGACTTTCTGTTGACCAAACGAGTGTACAGATTCTGCTGGAAAGAGCCAGAACGATGATTCAAAATGAAAATTCGGAAGATGGAGCAAGGGCACGATGCAGAGTTTTATTAATAGTGGAAGCTACAATTTCTCGTCTAAGGGCGCAACAAAGTAGCGAAGCCATGCAGACGATGGCCGATATACCGGCATTACTACCCACCAGCCCTATACAAGAATCGCTAAACAGAATTGAGGACAGGAGCTGGAAACTTGGGGAGGGTGAGCAGCTACCCTACGAAACTGACTGGGACTATCTCAACGAGCTGTTTGGTACCCCTCATCACGAGATATTTACAACATCGGAAACATGAAGATTAGTAAACATAGTCTGATACAGGTATAGAAGTTAACTTGTCACAATGCCTAGCGCTATGTGTTATTTAAGCTAAGGATCTACCAGCCACCTTGATGGCTGATATTATGGTAAGGATTGAATCCTACCAAGCCTGAATCCCTTGCTTCGATACGACTTTGCCAACGTCTCTATCCCTCGTCCCTTCCAAAACATCCCGAACAATCGCAGCTCCAATGGCAGGGTCAATTGCGCCCTGTGTTTTGTTCTGCTCATGACCAACACCGAGACCAGTTGCTAGGTAGCCAGGGCTAATGGCCCATACTTTGACACCATCTGGACCAAGAAGCCGAAACCATTCCCTAACCCTGAGTTAGTTTTGTTTTCTTGTACTGGTCTGATTCTACATACCTCATCATCATGTTCATTGCAGTCTTACTGCTTCGGTATGCGGGCAAATGGAAGTTATTCAAGGTCTTTGGCCAACCTTTGCGGGGCTGCTTGTTGGCTGGAAAGTCGAGATTTTCAGACCCAGCAAGAGAGGATGTACCGCTGGCGATGAACATGAGACGGGGATCACTGGACTCGAGAAGCAATGGGGCAAAGTTCCAAGTCAAGACATGGGTACCGGTGACGTTGACATCATAGGTTTTGTTCCACATTTCTCTTGCTGTCATCTTACCAGCAGTAAGTTGTTGATCAAGCTGAGCACCTTTGATTAATCGCCTGGTCAGTATTACAGAAGGCTTTTCTGAAGGAGTTTAATTCACCTGCGTTGTTGATGAGGACATCAAGCTTCCCATACTTGGCCTTGACATATTGAAATGCAGAGGCAATGGATGCATCATCTTCAATGTCAACTTGAATTGCGTGGAGATGGCTGGAGGGAAATTCGTTCTTGAGGTTCTTGACGGCTTGCTCAGCCTTTTGGAAGGACCTTCCTCCGACCAAGACCTCATACCCTTTATCGGAGCCGCAAATAGCCTTGATAATTTGGAAACCAAGACCGGTGTTGGCACCTGTCACAAGCACGAGCTTTCGTCTGTCCATTTTGCTGGAGTCCTTGTATTGCAGGATTGATATTAGTCTGAAAATTATATGAATTGAGAGTCTAGTAATTCTAAAGTGTTTTATGGTTTTGTACCAGATACTTATAACTGAAAATGAGAATACGTTCGGAGAAAGCAGTGTCCTGCTGTCTATCTCTAGTATGGAAACCTTCATTGTGATTGGACGAGATTCACTTTCCCCACAATTTCTCGGCCGTCATCTCCGTCCTTAATGCGTGGAGATAATTGTTATATCAGCCGACAATCTCCGTTGCAGCTAAGTCCGGTCTACAAAGCCCAGTCTTAACTCTTAAAGTCAATTATCAATATAACAATATTAATGTTATAACTTTTATAAGTAACTTTTGTTTTCAGTACTATGCACAGTATTGACCTAGCTGTTTGTAGTCTTTACAGGGTTTAACTGCACTTCTTTATTTATATAGACATAGTCTTTTATCTCGTTTAAACACATGTCTGAGTGTTTGTTCGGAAGGATTGGGCTTTCGAGACGTCGGAACCCATTACCTTTCTAGGTCAGACAGCCGATTGACCCACAAAGAACCGAGGTGTATATGCTAAGTGGAACTTCAAGACAGAAGCTTAGTGTGTCTTGTGCCGATGTTGAGGACATTTACCTGATTGTTGGGGCAGAAAAGAATGAGCATAAAGAGAAAGGTTCTATAAGGGATTTAAAGATAAATTTGCTTTGCTTTGCTTTGTTTTGTCTTATCTGTTTTTACCTTCTTTGAATTATCTATACATAACACGGAAATGACAGCTCAGGCATCAGCGTGGATCAAGGACACCAGTAACCATGTCCCCCTTGTGGTCGTTTTACTGGCCATGTGCTATTTCATACGAGTACAAAACATCCGATACCGTCGTAAAACACAGATCGAGGCCCCATTTGCTGGCGACAAAAGACCTTTGTCAAGCATGACGACAAAAGAAGCCCACGATATTGTTGCCCAGCTACAACTGCTGGAGTTTCCATACGCGTTCGAAAAAGCTCGTAAGATAGCTTTGCTTAAGGTTAGAAAGAAGTGTTTTGCCCCTAAAAAAGGATATCTTTGAGACTAACAGTGGAACAGGCTGGCGGCATACCAACCATGTCTAAGCTATTTGCCGTGACAGGTCAGAACAACAAAAGAAACGCCGGCAAGCGAGCCATCGATACCCAGATCCTTCTCCGCGAAGCACAGTCTCAACTCCGAGACTCCGATCGTTATGCCACCGCCGTCGCACGAATGAACTATCTGTACGTAACCCCGTTACCTAACTCTGGCGTCGTCGCCCTAGTGGAAGTTACTAAAACAAACAACCAGTCATGCTCGGTATCGTCGCGCCAATAAGATCACAGATCCAGATCTGTTACACACTCTTGGTGATGGCCTTGGGGAGATATTCAAGGTCATCCAAAGAGAGGAATGGAGACCATTGACCGATGTAGAAAGATGTGCGCTCGGGGTATTTCACAAGAATCTCGGAGATGACATGGAGATTCCATTTGATCCTCTTCCTAGTAACAAGGAAGGCTGGAACAGTGGGCTTGACTTCTCCGAGGAGCTGGACACCTGGACACTCAAATATGAGCAGGAGGTTGCTCGACCAACAGCCACGAACGATCAGTACGTTCGAGTTTATGTTGATTCGGCTGTTTCCAAGATGCCAAGATTCGTTGGAGTCACTATCCGAAAAGTTTTGGCCGAGAGCTTGGACGAAACTATGCGCGCAAGTCTATGGTGAGTTGATCTCTTGAGGAATAAATGCCCTCAAATGTACGTACAAAAGCTAACATTGGTTTTTGCTACCAGCCTCGAATCTCCTGGATTTCTTCTCAGTGCACTTATCAAGCTTATTCGGGTTTTACGTATCACATACCTGCGATACATGGCTCTTCCACGCTCCCACCCCGTTAAACTTGTCGCCGAACAGCCAAATTCAGGCACTACTCATTTCAACTTTGACCAACTTAGCTTCCAGCCTTGGTATGTAAAGCCAAGCTTCTGGGCGTCGTGGGGACCTGCTGCTCTATTGCTCAGGATTTTGGGTGGCAAGGTGCCGAGTTGGTCCAAGGAAAGGTATCAACCGCAAGGATACGATTTGATGACCATCGGTCCTGATCCTCAGAAGGGGAAGGGCGTAGAAGAAATGATAACAGCAGTGGGTGTTATCAAGGCAAGGGGAGTGGCAACATGCCCTTTTTCTCAAGGTCTGGGCTCTTAAAACACATCAAATGGCGAGGTCGTGGTACAGATTGACTATGATAGCAGCAACTCTAACTCTACCTATATAACCTTCTACAATGAAATTTACAATTCTCAAATCTTCTGACGGTTTTATGGTGTTAGGCTTGCGTTAATAAATAGCTTACTGTGTGGTCTCGTCGTGCCCAGGATAATGCGGAGTGTACTGTATGAGATGGCTAATATGGCTTGTATGTCTTTTCCTCTATAGCACTCAACCGCGATATGTATGTTGATGCGTTGAGACTACTGACTCTGAAATATCTATTGAGGCCCTATGGCTCTCTTTCTGGTTTGAAAACTGCGGATAACCACCAGGTTTAATTTCCCACTGACCACTAACATCTTTCAAATCGCTCGCCTTCATACCCACTACCACACTCCGTAGCACAGTTGCTCACTCTTTACTCAAAAGGAACCCAGAGTATGTGTCCCCGAAAGCCATCAGTGTAAATAAGTCGTCATATCTCAGGCTCTGACTACCAACGGGACTCTTATAAGGTGCAGAGTGAGATTGAGATTTCATGTGCGACCAGGGGTCAGAGAACCATTGGGTCTGATATAACTCTTTATACTGTTGAGTACGAGCTTGATTTGTTCCAAGCCAAACTGAGGAAACCTCACAGGCGAACAACGCGGAGTGGCGACTGTTGTTAATCTCTGTGCTAGCGATGAACCATCGGTTGCATGACATCCTCTCATTCGTCCTTCACTAACAAAGAACTACAAGGGTTAAGGCTAGCTTCACATGAGCCTCGGCTCACGATGAATGCATGCATCGGCCAGTGCAGGTTTGAGAGCCCAGATGTGTCACTTAAGACCCGAAAAAAAAAAGGGATGCCCAGGCCCCCCACAGCAGAATTCAGGGCCAGCAATCATTTTGTTGAGACATCATGTCTTCACACTCGGACCGACAGTACTCCATGAGCTTGGACACGAGGTCAATCGATCCTTGAGGTGGCTAAACTGTTGAGTCGGTGTTTTTTTTCTGGCGACCCACATAGTCCCGAAGGCCGAGGCACATTACCCTACACTGTAGGCATGATGTCAATAACCTAGAACGTGGGTCTTGGCGATGTAAGAACCCTTCTACGTTGTTCTTGTTCCTAGATGGCTGGAAAGTTTGCCTGAATTCGATTTGCATCAATACATCCACTTCATTGGAAACTAGTCTAGGAGTTATCTGTCGAAAAGTCCTCGGCCACGAAACCAGCGAATGGCGTCCAAAGGGTTGACAGAATTCCAGTTGATGCAAAACCATAGTCATCAGAGCTATCAAGCCACTGCGTAGTCTCGATCCCCCGCGTTTCTGGTGATACCGCCGGCCCTGGTGAAATGACCTCAACTTCTCGAAGGCTTTTCTCGACCATGATCCTGGCGTGGTTGAATAACTTGTACGCAGCGTCGGCAGAGATATAAGATTTTCGCATCTCCTGTAGAGCCAGTAGACAGACGGCCAGGTTGTGCTTTGCCAGTTGGGTAGATGATGATTTGGACGACATCATCTCGAGCAAAAGGACTTGGATTGGAGGGCCAATTGTCAGGACGCTAATAAACTGTCAGTACAATAACCACAGCCGGTGTCAATGTACATACGTAACCGTCTGAGCAAACTTCATCAGGTCCTCTGCCATCATAGAATTGACGGCCTGTGTTGCGTGAGAAGCTGCAGTCCGCACCTTGGTCTTTACAAATGTTTTCCACGAATCCTGCTCGCCTGCTGGAACTTCATATGGTGTTTCAAAGACGAACGGTCGGTAAAGAGTTATGATTGCCGCCCTACAGCTATTTAGTCACTGAACATCCTTTGGTCCTCCGAGACTTACTGAGTATGGAGCCGAAACTGATATAAGTGGGATGCTAATACAGGGCTTTGGTCGTTGTGGTCCTCAGGAAAACCGTTAGCACGAATTTCCTCTTCGTCTCTTTTAATGGCCGCCTTCGAGGGCCTTGCACTCTTCATGCTATAGTTGGTTGATAATATCTCTCCCATGATGCGTGTCACTCCAATCAGTTTAAGCCACATTCTGAGGAGTTTGCCAAGCTGTTGAGGTAAGTAGTGTTGATGTTCTGGGGAGCAGTCGAGGCTTGTATCGTAAAGCCCAGGCATCGAAGTTGAGCAGTGATCCAGAGATATCCGCATTGGGCGGCCTTGGCCCATTGACAACCATACTTCGCGGTAGTATATGCACCACCAGACACGGCGCCATAGAGGCTGGAAGCCATCTCGAACTGAAGATGTCAACATGTGAAGGCCGATGGTGTGGGAGAGGCTGATGGCAACCCCATTCCAATGCCAAGGACCCAGGCGATCCTCAGCATCGGCATAAAAATGGCCCATGAGAAAAACGGACTGGATCAGGGTAATTTTGTTCTTCTCGTAATCTGCATCATACAATGTCTGCGTAATCTATTAGCAAGCTCGATTGGTACTGTAATGGTGCGCACATCGAGCTTCAAAGTACCTTCGCTCGTTGAAAAGCTTTGTGCTTGAAAGCAAGCTGAGAATCGTAAAGGTTTTCGGCAAACAGACTGTCCTCGATAAACTATGCACGTCAGCACGCGCGCCCGCTATTTGCGCAATGGAACTCACACTTGCAGCACACATAAACATGTTCCATAGTAGCAACAAACTGAGGTGACCTTTGCTGTACTTGTTGAAAAAGTCCTCGGGATCCAAGACCGGCTCAAAGGGATGAACATAATGGAAGTAAGCTTTGATTAGAGCTTCTCTAAGTGGGTGGAGTGGCAAGGAAAAGCATCCCTTGAACCGAAGGTACTCTATCTCCTCTGGCGCAAGAGAATCTAGTGAGGGCATGGCCACAAAAGCATGATTGCTATTGTTTGATCTTCCGGGCTTGCAGACGTCTATGACAAAAGCTGGTCCTCTTTCATCACCTAGTTCTGTTAAGATCGAAGTTTTCGTAGGTCTAAGATGGGTCGTTTACCTGGGTAGAACGGCACTCGGTTGCCATTGCTCTCACGCTCCTCCAGAATTTCGGCCCATGCTGATGTGGCGTTGGCAATTGGCGATGAACCTGTTGTATCAAGGGTGTCGGGATGTCCGGATTCAATAAGCTCTGTGCCCAAAACTCCATCAGGTTCGTAACCTTCTGTGCTGCTGCGCACGGAGATGGTTTCTCTAGTAGCCGCAGCAGATGAAGGAGTTGTGGGCTGTTGTAAGTGACCAGACGATAGATGACCAGTCGTGTCAGAAAGCGAGTTCCAACGATGTAGGTCATGATTGTTTGCTTGGATGACAGCATCCTGGTGGGGAATAACATTTCGCGAAGTACTGAGTTCTGGCATTGAAAGGCTCTGTCCCGCAGGTATCGGGCTGTTCTGCGTCAACGAATCAGACACGGTAGGCAAGATATCCATATTACTGTATTCGTTAGCTATCTGAGTTATCTCCAGGTGAGAAGCAATCTTGCCGTCGCCGCTTGCGTTTTTGCATCTCGCAAGGGACTTTGTCCAGAGCGCAGTTCGCGCACGGGGGACCAGATAAGGTGACGGTGCACCTGACCTTACGAGCATGGCAAGCCTTGCATGCTACATGGGCCCGGTTGTATGGTCTGTCAGTCATTAGTGGCAATATGATTTTCACTTAAGGTTAAGTTTTGGGAGATGAAGGAGGATAGTGGAGGTATACGAGGTAATTGCCAATTGCCTATAAGCGAGGATAAGATACAGACTAGTCAAGTATGACCTTAGCAGGTATAGCGTTTAAAAGGGTAGCACAGCCGATGCATTGAACCAATCAAAATGAAGATAATTGAGGCGACTGGATACAGCATGTTAGCTGGAAAGCACATTAGTTCGACCCATATCGTATCATTTAATATCAAGTTCATAGGTAATGGGGTTCAACACACAGCTGATACTGCTGTAGCATCACATTGATGCAGGAAGTACAATACTCTCCCGCGCAGCATTAGCAAACAGTATCTAACAAAACTTCAGGGCATAGTAAAAGATATCAGCGAGGTTAATTTGATTAGCTACAAATATCATCTATAGCCTCTTCAGGAACGACTATAGTTGTAATAATATTCAAGACTTAGGCTACAGTATGCGACTGATAGCTTGCAAGATGGAAATAAGCAGTTACCTATACCTGTGTCTGCTAGCCGCTAGCTGAAGGTTTAAGCAGATAAATTCCATAGGTTAACAGATTTAACGATTTTGGGTTTAGTAGTTCTTGCTTAGTTTCCCATAAAGCATCTTTTGGACTTGAACCTTTATTGGCATTAGGTTTATATTAAATCTATTTCGTTGTATTAGTTTAACCTGTACGCGTTGAGAGATGTGACTTCCGAAAACCTTAACTAAACAAACCAGTTTCTAGCCCTGCAGAGCGTAGAAATCTGGTTCTGGAAGGTGATCTACCTGTTGAATGACACTCGGACTTAATCGTCATCTTGATGGTGAATGTGATGCTGCAAACCGTCGGAGTTTACTATAAATCCCTGACCGATTTATCAGCAAAGGTTACGTATGACGTCCCTCCCGCCTGATAGGGAGCGGACAATGGCGGCATACTACAAGCAACTGCCCCTCACATGTTGGCCGCGGTCGGCGGAAACAGCGCCCTGAATCTCTTGTTGGGGTTCCTCGGTCAAGCGATCCACGTCGGTCTCGGCAACTTGTGGGGCCAACTTGTCATGTATAGTGCACTCGGCAGATTGTACCTAGTAGCAATCTCCTACTCACCTACTTGTGTATATTATAGTAGTGATTAAGACTTCGGGTGCTGTGCTAATAAGACCGTACAAAAAACCTCGTAAATCCAAGATCCCATCACATAATCGCAAGACTACAAAGCTCACTCTCACTATGTCGTCAACGATCGTTACCCCGGCTTCCTATTCCTCACTACCTTTCAAAGACATCACCGTCTCTCACGTACCAGCGGGTTCACCTAGAGCTACCAAGGTCCTTGTTGTAGCTTTCAATCGTCCGGAAAATCACAATGCCGTCACTGAGAACCTCCTTACGGAGCTTGAAACAGCCTATCGAGTTATCGACCAAGATGAACGAGTTCGAGCTATCGTCCTGACTGGTACAGGCAAGGCATTCTGTGCCGGAGCCGATCTACAGGTTGGATTTACTCCGCTGATGGCTCATAAAGAAAGTGAAGAGTCAATTTCCAAGTATAGAGATCAGTGCGTACTTACACGACAGACTAGCCTATCCGTGTGCTAACACATACTCAGGGGCGGACGAGTCGCTCTGGCTATAGCTAACTGCACCAAACCCACTATTGTCGCTATCAACGGATCTGCAGCAGGCTTTGGACTTACCATTACCTTTCCCGCCGCTATTCGTGTGGCTTGGTCGGGAGCTAAACTTGCTCTACCTTTCGCGCGCCTGGGCCTTACCCTTGAGTCTTGCAGCGCCTTTTTTCTTCCTCGACTGATCGGTCTAGCGAAGGCGACGCATATCTCTACTACTGGTGCTACATATCTGGCCTCAGACCCGCTGGTCAGCTCACTATTTTCAAAACTTCTTCCAACTCCAAAAGAGACTGTGGACTATGCCGTGGGGCTTGCGGAAGAAATTGCAGAGAATACCTCGCTAACTAGCACTAAGCTGATAAGGGACTTGTTACTGTACAGCACTAATACTCCAGAAGAAACGCATATTTTAGATTCCCAGGTGTTTATATCTGTTGTCGGGTCAAAAGATAATTTGACTGGCATCAAGAATGCCAGAAAGAATAAACAGTCAGAGTTCAGCGGGGACTTTGATCGAGAGTCTGTACCTGTCTGGCCATGGTGGAAGCCCAGAAACGGTGGTCTTCCAAATGCAAAACTCTGAAATTTTGGAGGTCTAAAGATGGTAATGCATCGTTCAATACCGAGAGTACACATCTACTCCATCAATCGGGTGTGATTGAGCGAGCTGGGGATTTTCAAGCAGCTTGTTGTAAATAAAGCAGGTCGTTCATAGCGGGAAACGGTTTTTATAGCTCCTAGCTGCTTGGAAGCATGGTTAAGATATTTACAAATAGTCTCATATGGTCGAGAACTTTATGATTGACTGCAGCTAGGGATCAGCCGCTAGGGGCTCATAAACCCTCTGATCTGTAGCGCTTTTTCAATCGCAGTTCTTTCCCTGTTTCCAGTGCTTATGTCACCTGTAACTTAATCGTGGAGGTATATGAAGGAATCGTGCGACTTGGCGTATTATCCATAGACCCGACAAAATGGTGACCAGTAGCGTGGAATGGGAGAGAACGCGCGATTCCACTGCCAATCCACCACACCCGCGAAGTCTCCGAGGAGGGAGGAAGTTCCTCAATGATGGGCCCCACACAGATAGACTACAGCCACGATAGGAATTCTTCATCCAGTTATTGTGCTTGTCCGGTCTCACCCGCCATGTCTCTGACTAATCCGCGACGGTTCAGGTCTACCTGGAAGCGGAAGGAGGTTTCTTACCGTGCCAAGTTGGTGTCATCTCGCCAAGTCCTAACTACCTCAATGGGTTATGCTCCGTCCAAGCTTAAAAGTGATTTCTAGCCTGTCCTATTCCCCGAAAACAGTAAGAGTACATAAATGTTGGTAAGTCCCACGAACCTTTGTATTTAATACGGGGTGTAAACAGTGAAAACTATACCTCATGTAAAATGATACTATCTTGTGTTTAAAAGTACTTAAGCAATCAGGATGAAAAAAATAGATAAATAGGCAATAGTCTGTTCCAATTCCTCACACCTGGATGAATGAGAACAAACTGAGTAGCCGGGGAGCTGGTCCCTTGCACCTGCTGTGCTGCAGGTAGACTTAAAGATTCCGGAATTAGCATTCTATAACGGGTGAAGGACCGATCAGCATCGGCCGGACGGCCCATTTATTACTCCTTTGGTTAGGAACCACATGGCCTGTGGGTTCCCATCGGAGAAAATTCCCAATTGAAACAATAACCTCAACTACTATTCCTTTTCAAGTAGGTATTAATGCAAGGTAAAGAACTGGCCACCAGGATTAATCCTTCATCGGACTGTAGCGTTGAGTTCCACCATCTGCCTACCACTTTTGGTGCTTATCTACATGAGTTGAAACATTGAGCTTACCGACCATACCTTGGACATACTCTCAATGTGGAAGGTCACAGAACACAAGCATAATCTAGGTACATCCCATGACCTTCTTTTCAGAAGCCGGATTGGTCAATCGATCGATCTCAACCGTTAGAGATTTGTTTCATCCGCGATGGTCGTATCTATGTCATGGATCCGGTATCTACAGGGTTGCAATTGCAGGCTAACGCTGCACGAAGTACATTCAGCATGCAACCACTATCATCCACGACGTTCGAATGAGTGACATACAATATGATCTGAAATATTATATAAACAACTCCGATCCCGAATGTTACTGAGTGGGGAAGGTGATCCTCAATCCCCAGAAGTTTCTTCTGATCTTCCTGGCAGCATAGGTCCTTGTCATGGCATCGCCTTCCGAGAATAGAGGGCCAGAGCTAATGGCTGTTATGGTATCCTTCTTTACTGCTTCTTTTGTTTCTTGTTTATTGCGGCTTTATGTGAGAACTCTTATAGTCCGTGCAGTGAAACCAGATGACTGGTTTATGACCCTCGCGATGGTACGTTTACCTGTCAACTAATGACGATCCCGGCAGGGCATGAACCGTTGTTGATTTTGTTCCAGACGACCTTCACCCTGTATACCGCTTTCTCGATTTACGGCATCACACAAGGCACTGGACAGCGTCATCACGATCTGGAGACAGCAGAGATCACTGCAGCTATGATGGTAAGATTTTCAGACTAAAAAGAAATCGCATATCCCTAACGTTTATCTGCGTATAGTGCTTCTGGTTCGGCTACATTTGGTACAGCCTAACGATGGTGGCCTGCAAGTTGTCAATTGGCCTTTTCCTACTGCAGGTAGTGACTCGTCGACTACACAGGTGGATAATCTATATTACGATGGTCTGCTCTACCATCTCTGGGGCCCTCTTCTTCTTCATTTCTATATTCCAATGTAAACCTATATCCTTTGCCTGGGATAAAAACAAGCCAGGGAAATGCATTGACCTTAACGTTGCTATCTCCCTTACGGTTACGTATAGCATCACGGCTGTTATCACCGATCTCATTTTCGCAATACTGCCAGGGTTTATTATCTGGAAGTTACAGCTTAAGAAGAAGACGAAATACTTCCTAATCCCGCTACTTGCTATGGGCTGTCTGTAAGCAAAACATCCCTCCTGGACTTTGTCCCTTACTATTGTACTAATAATGAGTATAGTGCGAGTGTTGCTGTTATCGCTCGATTCCCATACTTGGCGTTATTTAAGAAACCCGACTTCCTTTGTACGTCGATATCAAGGCTCCCTTCCTTGAAGTGGACTTGACGCAGTTGACTGACCTGTTATTGCTAGGGAATACCGTTGATGTTGGAATCTGGTCAGCGATCGAGCAAGGCTTAGCAATAACTGCAACAAGCCTAGCGACCTTGCGACCGTTATTCAAACTAGCAGGAATCCGCCTTGGCCTTACTAGTGAACCTTCTTTCAGCCCATCGAGCTATAGATTAACGACTCGTACTGGCAGGCAAGAGCAAGGGCAAGGCGGCTTATCGAGTAACGGCACCTATAGACTTCCGTCTATCAAACGTCCGCCAGTAGCTCTAGATAGCTCACAGATTGGGTTGAGCCCTGGATCACTGGAAGACGGCCAGAACGAGATTCAGAGGAAGAAAAGATGGTCAGTGTTGCGTTGGAATCAAATTGACAGCGAAAGCAAGGAAGAGCTGTATTGGGTAGGGCGGTACAATGTCCAATCGTAATTCTATTAAGTTGTTCTACTGTTTATGAAAGACAATCTACCGCTAAATAGAATAGAATTAAATCTAATATTTTGCGATAGCTATTCATTAAATATACGTCTAAGTTAACGCACAACAGTCTCTGTTTATTTCAACAACTGTTACTATGTTTAACTTTATTACTACGCATAGTGATAAACATCGATATCTAACTATCACATGAATAATTGGCATGTACTCATGTGAGGGTTTACATATGATTATGTGGAAGGCCAGAAAGCACTACGGAGGAAATTGTAATAATGTTTGTGGATCTCTCAATTACAGCTTCACGATCCGGAGGCACGTGTCATATCTCAGCGTGGACCATGTCAGCACCACTACAATACGCCCAGTAAGTGTAAGGCAGACACAGCAAAATCGGGCTGCCATCTTTGCGTCCCGAGTGGCCAAGAGAAGGATGCAATGGCAGGGATGTTGAAAATAAACTTGATATGTCATGTTCGGGGTTAGCGTCGTCGGTCAATACGCGGTTAGCATTGGTGGTGTTGTCACGAGAATGGTTCATTACCTCATGACGCAGCCGAAGTGCTTTTAAGAAAGTGGCTGTGACACAACAGAATTGAATTTGTCAACGCCTGCAGAATAACTAGGCAGAGAGGCTGCGTATTGAGCTTGACCCCGCCACCATAGCCGTCACACACTGTCTTGTTGTTCTACACTACTTTGGGAACAATCAGCTTTTATAGAAGCCTGTAAGCCAATAATTCCACAGCCTGATTCCAACTTCCAAGTCTTACCCCGCTCTTGTTTGTGTAGACACGAGGGAAATAAATTCGGGCAGCTGGTATCTCGCATAAAAAAGGTACGCAGACCTCAAGTTGAAGTGATCTTGTTTTGCCCCAATAGACTAAACAGTTGCCTGCACAAAGATGTCCAAAAGTAAGTTTCGTATGACCCTTGGAATAAAGTAGTTACTAATGTCAATGAGACCCTTTCCGAAACAGGGCAGCGGTAGACCTTTCTGTGAGTGACGACGAAGCATGGTCTGATACCGACGAGTCTGTCGGCTCTGCGGAACCAACCAGCGATCACGCTCCCACCGGTAATCTGGAGGAAGCTTGGTGGGATACGGAGGATCCTTTTAGCCCAGTAAGGTTCACTGGCGATCAAGTCCCCGCCGTAAACTTCGAGGAGGCATGGTCCGATACAGACGAGTCTCTGAACGTAGTGACCTCCACCAGCGACCAAATTCTCCCTGGCGATCAAGGCCCCACCAGCGACACAGTTCCTGGGTTAGTAGTGCTCTATTTCGCCTCTTTTTCTTCATGCTTACTTTCCGGCGCTTTTCTAACAGGCCTAACGATGTCTTCATTGCTGTCATGGGAGTCACTGGCTCAGGCAAGAGCTCCTTTATTGAAACCTGTTCAGGCAAGTCTGTTACAGTCGGACATGACCTCGAATCTTGTGAGTCGACCTATCTCTACATTTAAACGTCATAAAGGCCTTTCACTCATGGCTATTCACAAATTCAGGCACGACAGACGTTCAGAGATACCGCTATGATATGTCACCCGACCGCGCTGTCTGGCTCATCGATACGCCAGGATTCGACGACACAAACAGATTGGACACAGACGTCCTAACAACAATCGCAGAATACCTTGTTAATACTTACAAGGCGAAGATCCTTCTTCATGGAATCATATACCTCCATCGGATAACTGATAACCGCATGACGGGTGCAGCCAAGACAAACAAGGAAACCTTTCAAGAGCTGTGTGGCCAAGACGCTCTCAAAAAGGTCATACTGGCTACCACTATGTGGGATGAATTCAAAGACCTTACGAAGTACAAACAGGCTGAGACTCGAGAAAAAGAGTTAAAGCAAAGGCAAGAGTTCTGGGGTTACATGCTGGAAAAAGGTAGTTCGTATCATCGATATGAAAACACCAGGGAATCGGCTCAAGACATTGTCAACTCGCTCGCTAAGCACAACGAGCCAATCGTCACAGCATTACAGAAAGAGATCGTCGATGATCATCGAACCCTGATCGAGACATCAGCTGGCCACATTCTCCATGATGATATAATCAAGGTCCAAGAAGGTTATGAGAAGAGAATTGAGAAAATGGAGAAGGATATGAAGAAAACGATTGACGTCGAAACAAGAAGTGCATTGCAAGAAGAGCGCGAGCGATACGAACAAATGATCGAGGAAGCAAAATCCAGCACGCGCGCTCTCGACGTGACAATGGGCGCACTGGTAGAAAGGGATGAACTAATTAACCAGATGCAGAGACAAATGGAAATGCAGCAAGTCGAGCATCAGAGTCAACTCAGAAGACTTGAACAAAGACAGCTTCAGGTTCAAGAGGAGAACAACGAGTTGGAAAGGGCGAGGCGCAAGGAGCGTCGAAAAGAGAAGAAGATGAGAGATGAGAGTCGAGATCGAGAGGCCCAGAAATCTCGGGCCAAGCTCGCTCAGCCGACCGTTAAAGAATCTGTGATTATACACAGGACCAAGACAACTACCAAGGGGTCTATCGACCTGCCATACTCAATTGCTATGACCACAACCTTGTATTTCGCGTCAAGCGGATTGCAAATCAGAAAGTAAGTAAATCCACCATGCCACTAACTTACGCAACCTAAGTAACTGACGGAAATTGCACAAGGAATGCTGCCAACCCTCCAGAGAAATCCGGATCCTCCTGGCTGACCTGGGTAACCTTTGGGACCAACTCGGATAAAGGAGGCACCCCTTGGATGGCTCGGTACGAGAACGGAGAATGGTGTAAGTATTCTCAGGTTGGGAATATCTTCAAAATAATACTGATAGTATTTCGCTTAGTGACTGGTATGGGTCTCGAGGAATACCTAGAGTTAAATAAACAACTCTCGACACGCGAGCTTTCGACACTGACATATTGCGTTCTTGGACCGAAGCGGTCATACTATGCACTGTGGGGTGCTACATGGCAAGCCTGGGGGCCAAAGAGTTTGATGGCCAAGCTTGCCGAAGTTGAGAGAGGACAGCGAGTTATTTCACTTGCATTCGGATACGGAAACTCATTCCTCCTCTCATATGGCCGTCACGATGCCCTCGAAAACCTGAACACCTATTGGAACCTCGATGGCCATTATCCAGTTCTCGAGGCGTTTCTTAAGGAGCACAGGCCTCTTAATGTTATCGTGAGTTCTTCACCAAAAAGTAAGATCTTGATGTTACAGAGCTCACATAAAGCAGCAAATCGCCCTGGACCAAAGGAGCATCACCGACTTTGCTATCGTAACAGCGAAAAATAACCAATACTCCTTGAAACTCGTTTCATCGAAGAAAGAAGTCAGGGAGGGGATATTGGCCTGGTGGGCAGATAGTAAGCCTTCTTAGAGGTATCAATCATTATCACCCGTTCAGGGCTAGACTACGTTACTGTATAGTTCCATGCTCCGAATGCAGATACATAGTTTTGATTAGTTCTGCAGCTACATAACTATACACAAAAGACCACTCGAAGCCACTGTAACATTAGTATTTCTGTTCATTGAACTTGAAATGGATGACTTACTGGCAGCAATTGTCCCTCCAGTCACACCGGCGGCAATGCCATTGGCGGTCCCGTTTATAATGTTGCTCTTCTGACTTTGAAGTTTCTGATATGATTTTCGAGTCTCTTGGACTTCCTGTCGAGTCTTTTCAACCGCTGCCTGCTTGGCCACTACCTCATGAGTCTCTGACATCTGAGGTACCTCCTGATGGGACATTGACCGTTGTCTTCTATCAACCTCTGTGTACTCTGGAGGTGGATCGTTGTCTGGTCGTTCTACTCGTCGGGTGGACCTTTTAGCTTGCTTTCGGCGCATCCTTCTGAGAGACTCTTCCATGTATTCCAACTCTTCCTCTTTCTTCGCAAGCTGATGCCGGAAATCCCGGTCCATATCTCTGATTTGATTCGACCAATATCGTTTCTCGTTATCATGCAGTTGGTGCATGGTTCTCGTTAAGGCTTGCTTGTGGTTTTCTGATTCTATGATCTTATTCTGAATCTCGGCTCTGAGTTCGCGGAGTTCCGCGCGATGAGCAGCATCCGATTCGGCTACCCGTCTCATGTCCTCTTTTAGCTGTTGGAGCCGGCGCTCTCCTTCCATGCGAACCTTGTAAACATCCTGCGCTATTATGATACCTGCTTCAGTCTCACCAATCGGCTTTCCCTCATCCACAATCTCGCGTTGCAAGCGGAGAGCTTCCTGCGTGCGCCTATCGGACTGTTGGATGAGATGTGCGGTAATGTTTCTGGCCGAGTCTTTGGCACGAACATTGTCAGCATGACGAAAAAGCTTCGCTCCTTTATTCATGAATTCGCCGAAGAACTTTCCGTTCTGTGCCAATTGCGTCTCTCGACCCAGGAGACTCGATCTCTCTGTGGGGTTGTTTGACGTCGGCCACATGGTTGTCGCAAGAGCAACACTACTGTAGGATGAAAATCCGCACATTGCTTTGACCATATCGATGTTGCGCAGACCTGAGCCGGCCATCCGATTATTCGTAATAGGATGAAGATAGATGATGCCATGAATTCGCATACCGTTTGCATAAGAAGCGCCGAGATAGGAGGCAAGGACCTCCAAAGTCTCGGTGTCAGAACGATCCGTATCATTGAATCCTGGGGTATCGACAAGGTAGATCGTCCTTCCACTCGTGGTGAAGCTAAAGACATCTATCCCCTGTGTACCTGTAAAAATGTTAACGTCGTGCTGAGTAGTAAGAGGATGCAGAGCTTACATGAGTAAAGGCCATGCCCGACAGTGACATCATTCCCTGTGCATTCTCCAATGAAAGTACTTTTGCCTGCCCCGGTCATTCCCATAACAAGAAATAGCCTGTCGCGAGTGTCTAGTTTTATCAGGCCGGTCAACGCCGATAAGCCGTGAGCCTGGCCTATAACGCGATCTGTTGTCAAATGCAGGCTGTCCATAGTACTTAGGTGAGAGGTAAAGCAAGACCACTATAGTAATAATGGGAGTGAAGGGGAGAGGTTGAGATTTAAATGCACAGTGTAAGCGACAGGGGTAGTGATGTGGCTTGCTGATGTTACCCTGTGACAGCTTACGTTAGGCTAAATGACAAGCCACTTGTAGGACGTAAGGGTTGCGTCGAGCAGAGCGGCCTGTCAACCTAATCTCAAGGCGTTTTTTCTGTGTGGTAAGTAATAAGATCGTATACTAACGGTATATTCTATAAGACTTCCATCTACGTGATGAACTGCATCAATGTAATCTCTCATCCCCACCTATACTAGCTGCCTAACTTCCGGGAAAAGCAGGTTAGCTGCCTTAGAGTATATTGGAAGGTACAGTACACACAAACCATTTTTACGATTTAATTTTTACTGCAATCATGTCTTATACTCTTTCGTGGGATAGCCTTCGATCAGTCTACAACGATGAGCTTGTTTTGTATGCACGCTTTGAAACATTTCCCTCTCAAGAAAATTTGAATAATAATTGCTGCAACTTGCTCTAGTTGAATACAAGCACACCATCTTCGTTACTAATGCGGTCATCCAGATTGATGCCTTGTCGTTCCCTGTATCCGCCATCACGCATGGGCAGCTCTGCTGTGAGAGTAGTTCCCTCGAGTCGAGCATCCTGAGCCGAGTGCGACCAGTCTGTCATTGAAACACATTAGTCAATGGCACCATGTCAACAGAAGGCGTTAGAACGTACCTGCGCCATCCCACATGAACCAACCGTCCTGGTTTCCGATAAATTGATCAAGATCGATCTCGGATTCGCAGGGCTCGCCTTCCATGTTTCTGACTACAGCCTTGAGGATGTGTCCATCATGGAGGTGGTAGCTTTCAGCAGTTGCAGAGAAGGACATGACGAAGTTTTGTATGGCTGAAGAGAAGTGGAAAGTGGTAAAGATTGTATGGAAACGGTAAGTTATAATTGTCCTTGGCGGGAAGAAAATAAGCATTATATATGCGATTACAATGGGCCATGTTCTGGGACTCTCCACCGAGCTAACGTAGTTAAGTGGTTCCATTATCTATAAAAACATCTTACCGCATTTTGGGGCCAATTGCAATACGCCACGCTCTTGAAGTGTCTCCATAAGAGTTGATGGTCCCTGCGTCTTACATTGCAATAAGCCGTTTAGTAGCCGCAGTAACCGGTAGATCGATATCCAGAACATAATTGTATCTAAAGGTTATCTATGTTGAAACAATAACTGAAGATATCAACCTGGACGCTCCTTGATGTTGAGTCAAGCCGTCCTAATATTTTTTCCATGTAGTGCCAACAACCAGAATGAGAAGATTGGTACAAGGCTCCCGCCCTTTCTCACTCCAAAAACCCATCCTCACGTAGTTGCGCAATCTTGCTGTCGGATAGCGCTGGCTTGCCCTTGGCCTTCAGCTGTTTCTGGAGCTCTTCCTCAGAAACCCGGAGAACTCCTGCACCAAGACTGTGATGCGTACCATCTGGGAGCTCAATGAATGACTCTACATCTGGACCTCCAATTTCTTCACACTCCTTGGCTTCCCACTTCGTTCCAGTGATATCAACGCCAACAGGAGGGCCACCAGAGCGGCCAGCGGCGGCCTGTTCCTCCGGGCTCAATTGGAGGAATGCTCGTTCAGCGGCTTCCGGATCCCGCTTGAGACTGTCCTCAGCCGCTTTGTTCTCCTTGCTCGCCATTTGGGTACGACCAGCCTTATGAACGATCAATCCGCTGATGAACTTTCCCTTGGCAGAGCAACAACGGTCGTTCAAAGCGTTAAACGAACAAACGCTATATCCACAGACTGCACCGCCTTGTCTTCGTCGGTATGCCGTCCACCACTCGTTGACAGTACTGTCGGCCCAGATGCTGCGAGCGTAACCGTTGGGACACTTGTAGCACTTCTCGTATTGAGAGGCACTGAAGGCACGATAATCTCCTGTGCAGTCGGCACCGTAATAGAATCGATCGGCGAGGACGGTTTCAGAAAGAAAGAAGGCAAAGATCAAGGTTTTGGCTTCGAACAACATGGTTGGGGTGGTTGCGGGGTATAAATAGGTGTAAAGGTGGCTGTAGGTATGACTTAGTTGTCGTAGAGGTGTGACTTTGTGTGTGGATGGGTGGATGGGTGGGTGGACTGAGGTATGTTTGATGGTGTGCCGATGTAACTCTCACTATGAGGTAAGGCCGGATGTTTTGCCTAACTACCTTTGCATGAGTCACTGAAGCTAAGCAAGTAAAAGAAGCAAAGGTTAACAGCTCTTATACATATCGCGATGCTCTCAAGGCCCGGAGCCTTTGGTCCATCTGTTCCTCAATCCGCCACGGGGATTTTCCCATGCCTCATACCTTTAGCCTATAGGCCCTGGTTATTGAAAGTGAAGGTGGTAGGTGGCGCAGACTGCCCTGGCTGTTGGTGCAAAGATTTCCAGATTTCTCTCATGTGGGTAGGTGGGTAACTTCCCCCCTACACGACAATGATGACTATGCTGCATTGTCGCACGCTGATCTGACTGTAGTGCATATGCTGTCGGCTCTTTGGCTGCCTGATTGAGACTTACCCAGCTAACAGAACCGCTTAGCACCGGAGACGATATTGGGCGTCCGTCAAGTCGGCTGATTATACATTGAAAGTACAGAAGACTAAAAATAAAAAATGATGATATCTTGTCAAGATTGGGATTCGAACCCAAGAATCTTTCGATACTGCAGAACCCAGGTAGCTAGGTAAGATCACGTCTTGAATGCAGCGCCTTAGACCACTCGGCCATCTTGACTAATGGAGATTATTCTAGCTGGCTGCTAGTCAGGTTCATTCACCACTCTAGCCACTCTTTGATGTAGTGAACATGATGAGATCAAAGTCAACATTACTAGAGCAAATGATCTGAGGCCAAGACCGCCAGGACGGTGATAGAATTCCTTTAGCTCATGATACCACCTCCAGAAGGCCCATTATTGCATAATGCAGTACCAAAAGTCCAAAATCACCCTCACCTACCCGAGTCTGTCTCCGCAATTGTAGGACACTTTCCTGGCCTCCTTTAACGTGACTTTGAAAATGGAATCTCAGGATCTGCTCGCTCAACTAACACCTTATGGGCAACTTCCGAGTTTGAGAGCCCAGAGGGGACAGGCAAGCTTCCTCCATATCTGACTACATACTCACTTCGTCAAGTTGTAAAATCAGTAAGCCCGCAGCTAATGCAGCTTAGCATCCTGTAAGAACCTAATTACGTGGCAATTACACCCAATACTCACACTTTGCCCTGCGACCGTGAAAGTAAAGAAGACGCATTCGGTTGATGTTTAGCTGATCTTGTCTCGCTTGAAGCACGTTGTGGGTACCGAGGTTTTGGAAGTCGTGTCGTTAAAGACGTCAAAGTGCTGCGGTTATGTATGAAGCCCAACTAGTTAATCGCCGACCCAACTGTGAAGCAAAGTGAAGAGAAGAGGAAGGTCTAACAGACCGGAACGCTGTTCTTGAAGCCGACCGTAGACCAACAGCATAATGGTGCACAGGGGGTCATTCGTTATTTGTATCCAATCGTCTGATGAGTTTTCGCCACGAAGCAAAGGCTTGCGGCGGGTGGATGTTTCATTGGTGTGTTGGTTCCAACTCTCATTTGGAACTGTCCGGATATAAATTATCAACAGATGCTAAGGTGGTGCACTCGAATAACCAGTGATGTCGGATAAAAGTCAGATGGCGAAATATGGTACAGTAAATTGGGCATTCAAATGAAGATTGTATAATCCTTAGTTTTAATGTAGAAAAGAGCAATTCCCTTTTTTAAGCCAGGGGATCACTGTAGAGGATTGAGCCAACAACTCAGATAAGCGCGGACCAGGGTCCTTATCTTGGGTGAATAATGTCCGTGCTTTATTCCCACTAGCACTTTTGTACAGGTATGAGCCAGGGCGGAGGAAAATGTCCACTAAATACCCTGTACGCCTGAACAGTTCACCATCACATCATTACGCTTAAATTCCAAAAACGAACTGGGCCAGTACTCAGCACCTTTCATAATATATAGCACATGTCGCAGTGGTTGTAAAAGTATGCGAGATATTCCCAGTACTTATGATTCACCTGGCAGTTCAATTTTGTCATTTTATTTCATCTTTTAAAATTCCTGTGATGGCATAGACTTTGAGGCGTATTTTAGGAAGGAAAACACAAGTGTGTGAGCCTCATTTCGTCTACAATTTTCTCAAATGCATATACATCAGATTGTTGCTTCGGGGCACGATCAATCGAGTCAACCTTCTGAACATTTCAGCGATGACCATCGGAGAAGATTTACAACATCAAAGAATAGAGAAGATACCACAAGTTTGTAATTTTATGTACTGAGGGTTGAGATGATATCTAGACGATAAGCTAAAACGTTCTATTAAAGTTCACGATCATATCGATGATCGCCTCTGTCAAGAATATACATTAAATGATCAAGAGCCGGTTTCTATAAGGAATACTCTCGCCTCACAAGGCTACGAGGATGTTACCCTGGAATCGATCACAGGTTGCTTTATCCAGCCACTTCACTACTACAACTCCAATATGCTTTCGGGTCTAAAACATCTATGTAATTGAATGTTTCCATGGGATATAAAGAGTCCTATTTGTTGAACGTAAATAATAGTCTAGTGGCTTCAGCCGGTTCGCTGTGGCGTTAAGCAGCAGTTACTCTGAATCCCGAGTCTAGACTGTATAAATGCCATCTCTGCTGACAAGGATTGACCTGGACTTCCTAACACCATGTGATCGCCGAACCTGCTTTGAACTTCCCACGTGTCTTCTCGTATCCTAGCATCGTGACATTCCGTCTGTGTGTCAATATTAGTCATAATTTCACATGTTAAGATCGAGATAAAATGGGAATTTTTCGCAAACTAGCTCGTAGTAATCCTCGATCCATGTCAAGTCACTAATGTTCCAAAAGCAGGACCAACAAATAACGCAAACATGATTAGCTGAGCTTTTCAAGCCTCTGCTGTATTGTGTGCTATTGCGTGCATACAAGTGGCTATCCTCTTCTGCAAGATTGACAGAACAATTTTATTAATCGTTAAAACATTCGAGGGTGCAATAAAACTAGCAGTCTATAAGAAGGAGAAACTAAATGTGACGATTCCTCAATCGTCAAGTCAAGACTACCCTATATCGAACATTTTAACACTCCTGCAAAAGCTTATACAGGGTCCATGCCGACCAATAGCTATGTATCCACCCAATCATGCTAGATGTGCCGGACATCCGACGTAACCAGGGACTCCATGTGGAAAAAAGAGCTGTTGGTCCTAATGAAGTCTGTTGGTTCTGACAAAGCCTGTTGGTTTTGGCTTTATCGCGCGATTGTGACCTCGCGTCCATTAACCGAAGGTGACAAGTCCCATTTCGACCGGATAAGCGGCAAATCTTCGTTCGGTGCTTTTGGAATACCCTCATTGCAATTTCACAACAGCCAACATTTGTGTCTCTTTCAACATCGTGAGATTTCAATCAACCTAGAGCAGACAGCTATAAGTAAACAACAATTCCTCCGAAAGACAACATTATTTCTCACCGCAATGACTTCCACTGTTCAGTCCGAAACACCTTTTCTCGACAACTTCATTCAGGCATCTGCCGGATACCTTATTCCCGTCACTTGTTTGGCAGCTAATCTCGCTGCCTACCTCAACAAAGATGAAACCAAGCCTTATGAAATTCTTGGTCTTAACGTCCTTGCCAACCTTTTCCTCCTCTATGCCTACCTCCGAGGGGATCGAGCCGCTCCTCATGGCGGGCGCAGCGATGCCAAACGCGGTAGCGCTGTATCATCTTGAAGACTTCGAGCCTCAAGACTCCGCACTTGAGAAGCGGAGGAACGTCAGGGTTAGTACCTGCTGTCTGCATATTTTGCAAGTCTAACAATTTCAAAGGTTTGCGAGAGAATCCTGGCCGCCAGTGCGTCATGTGTTGTCGTTGGAGGTTTTATTAGGGTAAGAAGTCGTCACATACCATATTCATAGCGTTCTAACATCCCCTTTTAAGAGTGCGGCCCTTCAATTTAGTAAGTAAAAAATTCCTTTCTCCGCAAAAGCACCGCTAATATGAGTTTCAGGTTCTGTTGTTAAACATGCTTCAAACGTGAAGACTTGTTCCACTTTCACTGGATACGCTGGTCCAAACCGTGAAATCTTTTACCGATTTCGTGTACGTGAAACCCGACTGACTTTGCTCTTTACAAAGCACTGACAATTATAGTCTACTGGTAGGCATTGCGACACAACCGCCGAACAGGAGACTATCGCCGGCGCGATCGAGCATCACATCAAGAAACACAAGTCGAAGGTTTGTGGTACGGAATGTTTGGATTTAAGCCATGGCGGAACTTGGAACGGGTACCTTGCCATCGGGCCGGCGAAGTCATTCGATCACAAGGCGTACTGTGGACCAGAACTGAGCTTTGGAAGCTGTGATTCAGGAGGCAAAGGCGATCTTAATTAAGCTTTCTGAATGTAGTAGTGACGCTCGACTTAGGTGGTTTCAGAGCGTCACTACTTATTTAAGCTTTTCTGATTTCTGAGTTATTCCCATGGGCCCATGATAAGCCGGCAGTATGCACACGGCTCTGGGCCTTAGGCTATCTATACTGCAGATTGCGCCCAACTAAGGAGTCATGTTTATATCAGTAGCCACCGAGTCTGGACCAGGTTGGAATAAGGCTATTGACTAGTTTATGTATGTAAAACAGTGTCCTGATATATCATACCAAGTCTTATCCAGATGTGAGCGGTACCCTTGTCTTGCTCTCACCAACCACAACCTTCCACTCCCTAGCCACCTCTTCTCGCTGAGTGATCTTCACGCGCATATCATCCCTCGGACGTGGCAAAGTAGGTAATTCCATGGATCTCAAAGCAGGATTTTGATCCCATCCATTTTCGCTGATAGGTGTCAAGTCCACCCGCGCAACTATCAACGCTGTGATGATCAAAATCTCAGTCGAAGCGAATTGACGTGCAGGACACATGTGCGGTGGCGAGCCCCAAGGCAGAAAGCTGCTCGGTGGAATTTTCGTCTTGGTATTTCCTGGGAGGAACCGATATGGATTGAAAGAGTCAGCGTCAGAACCCCATGTTTTGGAGGCGAGATGGACGGGCTTGGTCGGCATGTGAAGGAAGTTTCCTTTCTTGAGCAGGTACTTTCCATCTAAGATGGTATCCTCGGTGATTGCCCGCCATGCGACTTGAGAGTGCCTCATGCGCTGCGTTTCCTGGTATGTAGATAGCAATAGGGGACATTGAGTCTTGATAGCTGTGACTTCAAGCTCAAAGCTGTTACCATCTTCAGATTTTCGTACCGCGTTGCTCATAACCTCTTCGCGTATATCATTCAAGAGCTCGGGGCGCGAGAAGATCTCAAATACAGTCCAGAACATTGTAGGAACGGTATTAGGGAACGCAGCATCGCTCAAGGTGGACTGCATTTGGGAAATGTCCTTGTCACAAATGCCTTGCTTACGGAAGATATTTTGACGTTTGCGAACCAGGGCTGATGCATCCTCAGGAATATCCTTGAGGTATTCCCCAAACGCTTTGAACACCCTGGCTTGAGCTTTGTAACCCTTGCCAAGAGGATCCCAGCCGACCATGTGACCTGGTCTATGGTCATCCCAAGTCCTTGTGATTCATCAGTACCCATATTCGAAATGTTGGGGTTCTTTCAGCTTACCACAGAGCATCTTCAACCTCGGGGTCTCGAAAGGGATGCTGTACACCATACAAACCAGCTCCAGTAGCTTGGACAATAGCATGGCGAGCCCAGGCGAACAGGTCAACGTGGCTCTTGTTCAACATATCATTGACCTGGATGAGCGATTCGTTTGCCATGCGTAGATTCTGAGCATCGAGGTGAGGACCTGGAGCGAGAATCTCCTTGGTTCGGGCTCTCAAGGTCTCGAGTACATCTTGGTCGAACAGATCACATGTCTCTTTGCTAACGGCACCATGTAACTTTGTCCCACCTTCAATTAAAGGTGCAAATGATAGCGTTTTTGTCTTCTGGACCAAGTGCGTGAGTCTAGTATCGTGCGTAATGTACAATTTAAAATTCAAGATGCCAATGGTGTAAATGTCAGCATCGGTGCTGTTGCTGCGAAATGATTGTGAGTTTTTAATCCAGTCTTGGCTGACTTGGGATGTTCATGTTACCTCGTTTGCTCGTAGTAATTGAATCCATTACGAAGAAAGCCTAAAACATGGCCGATAACCGGTAGTTTGGGGGCCACTCGACGTGGCTCCCGTGGGTCGTCGAAGTGTGAGAAGAGAAACTCGATGGCGTAAGCTAGGATGGCTGCCCCGGCCAGGACCAAGGAGATCTCGCGCAACATGTTTAACAGCAATCGGGGCAATGCACTGGGTGAAATCGGAGGCTCTTTCTCGACGCAAGATCTTGGGGTGATTTAATTAGAAGAGAGCTGGCTTCGAAATTGATCTGCTACCGCGGTCGGGTGGTGGCACCACTTATGTTTGAGTTGGAGGATTGAAGGATTTTAAAAAGCTCATCCACCAGTAAGTAAGACAGTGGTGTCAACGCATCGATCAAAAGTTGGTAAGATAAAGACAAAGGTGAGAAGATTGGAAGGGATAGCCTGATGTCAACGCAATACGTGGTTTAGCTTGTTTCTTGTTTGTTCCTGTTATCTATAGCTATCCCCATCTTTTTTCACCTACGGCTGTCGCGACCCTGTCACAGAAAGGTGAGACCCGCCATATTCTTGAGTATTCCACGTCAAAATCATTCGACATGGTATTTCTTTCTCCCTCATGGCTTCAGCCCGTCGCTTCCGATATCAGCGGGATGGGCACCGTGGGTGACTTTGTCCTCCGCGACAGACCTAACGCCTCACCAGAGGACACTGTACTTATCTCTTCTGACTCGAGCGCATCTAAAAGCACCAAGCAGCTGGCCGAAGATGTAGAAACACTTGCTGCCGGTCTTGGTCACGATCTGGGATGGTCTCCCAATGAGCCTGTGCAGGGCGGCAAAGTCATTGCAATTCTATCAGAGAATACAGTAAGGTGTTCTACTCATGTTCTGGGGTCTAAGACTAATGTGATATTCAGGTTGATTATTTAACTTATGGGTGGGCGACGCATCGGCTACGAGCTACATGTCTTCTGCTCCATGCCAGCACTGCGCCGGCTGAAAACGCCAAGCATATGAAACATGCTGGTTGTAGTACTATCATCACGTCTCCCGCACTGATTGAGTCTAGTCAGGCTATCGCAGCTGCTATTGAGGAGCCCGTTAGGCTGTACTTGACTACAGCCATGCCTACTGAAGGAGAGGGCAGTGGCCACGATAAGCCGAAGACGATAGATGATCTGTTTGAGCAAGGAAGATCGTCGGCCCCTCTTCCTGCTCTGGATTGGACACAAGAGGAGGCACAGTCCAGCATCGCCTACCTCTGCGCAACAAGTGGTACTTCTGGAACACAGGTAAGAGACACTATTATTGTCTAACAATTTTTATTAATATGGAATAGAGATTAGCACGTTTGACACATCGCGGCATCATCACTAATATCCTACAACTGATGGCTCTAGAGGACATGTCGCGCAAGCAGGATCATCTTGTGACACTGGGTATCCTGCCTTTCAGCCATGTTCAAGGTGTCGTGTCATCGCATACTTCCGTCTTTCTCCGAGACAAACTTGTTGTGCATTCCAAATTCGACATGCAAGCAGCACTTGCTTCGGTGCAAACGCATCGTATCAATAGACTGTATCTGGTACGTCTCCTTAAACATCGGTTAAACAAGATCTAATGTGTTAGGTACCGTCTGTGCTTGCTGCTTTGATCAGCAATCCGTTTCTTTTCAAAGTCTTCGACTTATCTTCAGTCACCGAGATCTACGTCGGCGCTAGTATGCTGAGCGCTGATTTACATGCAAAAGTGAAGGCAGCGCAACCAAACTGGAACATCGTCATCGGCTATGGTAAGTCTCAAATGAAACAAGCTTGAAACAAATAGTAACTCGAGTATTTAGGTTTGACTGAGAGTTCGGTCGCCGTTGCTATGAGCAGCCCGCACGAGTATGTCCCTGGCTGCGTTGGAATACTACTACCTGAATACAAGGCCCGCCTTCTGCGCGAAGACGGCAGCGAGGTCCAAGGCTTCGATGAACCAGGCGAATTGCTTCTCTCGTCACCTAATCAGGCTGCTGGTTATCTCGGCGATGATAAAGCGAATTCGGAAACCTTTCGAGATGGCTGGTTACATACCGGGGACATTGCCATATTCCGCCAGAGTCCTAAAGGGGACGCACATCTCAGTATCGTTGACCGGTTGAGAGATATGATCAAAGTCAAGGTAAGTTCAGTTACCAATTGCGAGATGAAAGCTAAGAGTCTTGCCAGGGCATGCAAGTCTCGCCCATCGTTATTGAAGATTGTCTCCGGCAGCACCCTAGTGTTGCGGACGTAGCTGTGATTGCAGTTCCGGACTATTTAGCTGGTGAACGTCCCAAAGCCTTTGTAGTCTTGTCGAAGGAGGCTGGTGAGCCAGGCGACATGGAGGAACTGTTTGAGGAGTGGGATGAGCATGTGGCTAGCAAGTTGACGGAGCCACATTGGCTGCGTGGTAGGTATGAGCTGCTGGAAGCGCTACCACGGACTCCGTCTGGAAAGGTGTCCAAGGGAATTTTGCGGGCGCGCGCCTCGAAGGAATAAATGGAGTTTGATTCATTTCCTTGACGTGGCGGACGTTCTTTCTCAGAAAAGATGTAATACAATGATCTACGTTCGTTAGCAATGATAACTTTAGTGGTGGTATTCAGTTCTTTTATTTTAAACGGGCCCTATAGGGCACTAGCCAGGCCATAGCCGCTATAAGTCCCCTATAAGGAATCCCCTACGTTTGATCACGTTGAGTTGGCGCAGTGTTATTTTTAATTATCCTTCAATTCTAAAATACCTCCGATTTAGATTTATTAGATATAAGCATTAGGGATTGCACTACTTCCATACTGGCAGTTGAAGAGTGAAACGGTTCTAATAGTCAGCTCCCTGTTTTTACAGGCAGTAGTACGTGGCCCTGGAAGTTGGGCGCTTCCTACGCTAAATATCGCAACTGTGTAGGACCATTTTATGTGGTCAATCATCCACTCTAGGCACAGGTCTCCTCCGCCCATTCGAGTACCTCCTAATCCTATTACAACTCCCCCTCGCAACATGCGTATTTCGCGCTGTAGTCCGACTGAAGGTTGCTCCACACCGAGAACATCGCCAAACCGGTCTCGTCCGGAGTCTCTCTCGTCTGTGACGCCTCAGGTTACTGAGCGTTGTAAACCTTCGTCCATTGCATCCGTGGTCCCAGCAGCAGAGATCTGTATTGTTGTCGGTGGTCTGTATCGGATCTGGTGAAGACGAGGCTTGTGTGGGAGGTTGTATTGTTGTTTCTTGATTGAGGTTTGATGTTTGTTGTTGCTCTTGTAAATAACTGTTTAGTTCGTCCGTCTCGATCGTTCCCACACTATCATCGTCTTCTTCTTGATCATCATCGTCGTCAATGTCGGAATTTGCGTTATCCATGTAATCGTTTTGTTCGTCCATCACTACTTCGTCCATCTCGCTGTCCGAATCAGACTCCCAGCTTTCGCCATCTTCATCATCACTGCCGTTATCCTGTGATTCTATGTCGCCGGAATCCAGGGACGGCGAGTGGCTTATACTTGGCGTCGGCAAAACACGCGGCTGAACTCTATGCTGATTTCTCAGAAGAGTCATTACTCTCATGAATTGGCGAAAGAGTATAACATCTTGTTGTAAAAGTCCATCTGAGTCCATCATGGTAGAAAGCAGACTATTCAGCTACCAATGTCACGCGTTTCATCATGACAGCAATTTAATACTATCACTCTCGTTCATCACCAAATGAGGCTCAAGAGACATTTTAGTGCATCCAATCAAATAAATCGGGCCTGAGTTAAAATAGAAGTGCTCCGGAAATGGTGCCACCTGAAGGATTTCAAAGGTGGTGCCACCCTTCGGCAATAGGGCTTACGTGGGTCGGCACCTGGGTGAGAGTGCCGCTGGCACCAAGGATCTGCGCGATAATCAGGTTTAGCTGACACCCCTTCCCGGCTAACCAAAGAGTAGCTTAGTCCCTGTTACACCAAAAGTGTTAGACATTTGTTACTGTCCTTGCCAACGCGTGCCCTGGCATTCACCCCCAGCCTTCAAGTCTCTAAACTATCATCGCGAAATTTGCAGTCACTGTCGAACATTTCCAAGGACATCACCCTGGAGAGGTAGCAGAAGCACAATGCAGCCATCAACTCAGTGTTCAATACATGTTCAGGATGATTGGGGCCCTCAAGTCACTGGCTGTGGCACCGATTTTGACTTGACTCTTCTCTTCCAAGAGGTAGTCTTATTCATCGGTCCCCTTTGCGCGACTATGTGCTTGGCGGTTTGGAGAATCTGGCTGCTTCGTAAGCAAAAGACATCTGTTCTTTCGCCTATACTCTACGGATTTAAAATCGTATGTCTCCTTCGAAACCCGCCTTCTATCGGCCCCATGCTGACCTGATCAACGTAGGGTGGCTATGTTCTTTTATGGCTTCTTCAGATAGCGAAACTGGCCATGGACATAGCTCTTCGCACTAGCTTGACCAGAGCTACCATCGCGGCATCGTGTATTGGCATCGCAGGCATCATGATTCTCATGGTCACGTCGCACTACGAGCATAATCGCTCGGTGCGAGCTTCAAACCTGCTACTTCTCTATCTTTCCTACTCTACGATAGCGGATGCATTGCGGGGTCGCACCCTTTGCAGCATACCCGGAAATAACCAAGTGGCCGGCGTCTGGATTGCATTCTGTGTTTGCAAATTTGTGCTTCTGGTAATAGAGTTTCAGAGTAAAGCACCGCGACCAGGCATTCGCGAATCCACTCCCGATGAACGAGCCAATATCTTGTCACAATTATTTCTCTGGTGGCTGGCTCCATTGTTCAAGCTTGGGATTAAATCAAAAGCACTAACATCAGAAATGCTCCCGGAAATAGAGCCCGACTTGACTCGTCCAGGCGCATATGACCACAACCAACAGGCTAATGCAATAGAACCGAAGAGCTTAAAGCGACCATCAATCTTCCGCTATCTATTCTCAGTGCGCGGGTGGCTGTTGATGCGACCTATCCTGCCCAGACTTCTGTACACTGGCTTCATGTATGCGCAACCTTTCTTAGTACAAAGAGCAACAGACTACATGTCCGAACCGACAGATGAGAACACCTACAAAATCGGAGGGGGTCTTATCGGAGCTTATATAATAGTCTATACAGGCATTGGGGTAAGAAAGAACAAACAAAATGAGCGAGAAGTTTTCTAATTATGGCCGAACTTGCAGGTATCTCAAGCATTCTACCGCCAATCAACAGCCCGTGCCATCACCGCCGTACGAGCTGATTTGGTCGCACTTATCCACCGCCACACCTTGAACCTCAGCTCCTCATCCTCAGCCCGAGATGCAGCATCAACGCTGATGAGTGCTCATGTGGAACGCTTTGCAAGTGGCTCGCGAAACATGCACGAATGCTGGGCATGTATCCTCGAAGTCGCGCTCGGTGTCTGGCTACTGGAGCAGCAACTCCACATTGCAGTTGCCGCAACGGGAGGTCTAACTGCTGTTTTTGTTATCCTTACTATCGCAGTTCTTCCGGCTGCGGGAGGAAGACAAGGCCAGTGGCTTAAGAGCATGGAGGCGCGGATCGCTACTACGACCCAGTCACTTCAGGCCATCAAGGGTGTCAAGATGACCGGTGTCACTGCAGCGATACGCAATGATCTTATAGGTCTTCGCAGGGCTGAGGCTCGTAAGTTGAGAGGGTTTCGCTATGTATTGCTTGTTGTAGCCTGGGCTGCCTGGATTCCTGTCATCATGGCTCCTATTCTTGGCTTCACTCTCTACGCTGTTGTTGTCGGTCCACGAACCGGGCGGACCCTTACACCTTCAATGGTGTACAGATGTTTGACCATCTTTACTATTTTTGGCAACGCGGTCGCGGCTTTGATTGACGGTGCCATCAATCTTGGTCTGTCTGTGGCGTCACTTTTGACGATTCAAGCATTTTTGCGAGACGATAATACGCGCACAGATAATCGAACTCTTACACCGACGGATGGTCCAAGTGATCAAGACGCTACAGCTCTACTCCCAGCGCCTGGGGAAGTTAACTCTAATTCAATGGACCTCCCAAGACTGAACCGCAATGCCATTCATGCCCCAGGAACACTTCGCCTCAGTCAAGCTTCAGCTGGTTGGCAAGCTCACACCTCATCCATCATACAAGATGCTACCATGAACGCTTCATCACCAACGATCATCGCTGTGGTTGGCCCCGTTGCCAGTGGAAAGACCACATTTCTTCAAATGGTTCTTGGTGAAGCACAATACGCTGCAGGATCAGTTGAACTCTCAACCACACGTATCGGCTACTGCAGCCAGACTCCCTGGCTCACCCACGGCTCCATCAGAGCCAACATCATTGGCTCGGGAGATTTTGATCCAGCCTGGTACAAGGAAGTCATACGCGCCACAGCTCTTGATTATGACCTTGCAGCTATGGCATTAGGTGATAGCACTATCGTGGGCAACGAGGGTAGCAGTCTGAGCGGTGGTCAAAAGAAAAGGATCGCCCTGGCACGTGCCATTTACGCTCGTACATCGATTGTCGTTTTGGACGATCCGTTTAATGGCCTTGACAGTCGCACGGAGAAGAGTGTGTTAGAAGCAGTGCTGGGACGCCGAGGCCTTCTGCGCACTCGTGACACGTTGGTCGTGTGGGCAACGAGCACAAGTAAGGTCAATCTTACTTCTTAAAACAACGGCTAACATAAAATAGTCCAACAGACTCGGGTGGCCGACCGCGTCATAACCTTGTCAGAAAGTGGCCATGTCGAAAATAACCAATCTCTCTCCATGAGTCTTGATCATTCGTCGGATGAATCAGGATACAATTCTGGGGAGTCTATCACCGAGGCGGAGGTCGATCAATGGAAACCACCCCTCTCCACACTCGAGTTAATCCAATCTATGGCTACAGACTCACCGCCTGAGAATGGTTCTAACGCTACGGCCAAGGGCACGGCGGTTTATAGATACTACCTCCGTCTCTCAGGTAGAGCCAGATTCTTGACGTTTCTTGTCCTGTGTGCCATATTTGTGTTTGGCATGACCTTTAATCGCAAGTACCCTATTCATCACTTATAAGCATATGGTTCTAACTGATTGCAGAATATTGGATTGTGAGGTGGGCCGAGAACAGTGTCAACGACCCAGACCATCAGCAGAATCTCTACATCGGACTGTACTTTGCCATAGGAGCTGTTCAGCTTCTCGCTTGGACAGCTGCAGCTTTGTATGTCGCCTATCGCGCCCACCTGCCTTGCTAATCATTGCCTGCAGTTTTTTCATCATTTTCATCACTGAGAAATCAGCGGATAGTTGCCACACTCTTCTCCTCAACACTATCCTCAGGTCCGTATCTTGCCTTGGCAGCTCGGCACAGATTATCTAACCAAACCTAGAGCACCAATGTCTTTCTTCGACTCAACCGCCTCGGGAGAAATCATCAATAGATTCAGCCAAGACCTACAACTCATCGACACAGAGCTCCCTCTTGATTTATTAGGAACCGTTACCCAAGTCATGATTGTGATTGGCATGTTTGGCATCATTATCTACGGCTCCCCATGGTCCGGTATCGCCATTCCCATCGTCCTGGTTGCAGTCTACTTCGTTCAGCGCACATACCTGCCCACATCCCGACAGCTGCGGAGACTCGAAATCGCCGCCAAAGGGCCTCTCTTCTCCCACTTCCTTGAAACTCTCAACGGCCTTGCCACTATACGTGCCTTACAATGGACGTCAGCATATACTCGCAAGAATCTCGAGGCGATCAAGGTCAGCCAGAAGCCTTTCTATCTGCTGTTTTCGGCACAGAACTGGCTTAATCTTGTTCTGGACTTGATTACAGCTGGACTGGCAGTTACCATCATATGTGTGGGAGTAGCAACTCGGTCTGCTGCCAACTCAACTCTTGGCTTGTCACTTTTCAGCGCTTCCAGTGTCGGCTTGTCGGTGAAGCAACTAATGTCTCACTGGACACAGCTCGAGACTAGCATGGCTGCTATCGAACGAGTGCGAGCTTTCACTGAAGAAACGCCAGCAGAGGAATCAGTAAACCCAGGGTTCGAAAGGAAAGACGATTTGAAGAAATGGCATGGCAGTGGAAGTATTGTCTTCTCCAACATATCTGTCAGATACGCGTGAGTTTATCATTTTAACTCGTCACCTTTTGCGACAGTACCCGATGTTAACATTATTCCAGACCTTCTCTGCCGTTAGTTCTACGTGACGTATCGCTGGAGATCCGCCCGGGACAGAAGTACGCTATATGCGGTAGAACAGGAAGGTGAGTAGTCTCCCATACCTGAAGTACTCAGCTGATCAAGAGCATATGACTGTAGTGGCAAGAGCACATTATTAGCAACTCTTCTACGTCTTGTCAACTTGGAAAGCGGATCTATACTAGTCGACGATACCGACATCTACAACATGAGTGCTGACCAAGTTCGCAATCGTTTTATCACTCTCCCTCAAGAACCCGTCCTTATTAGCGGAAGCGTGCGTCACAACATGCAACTGTACGAACAGAACTCTACAGATGAGGAAATTATCTCAGTACTAGACGAGTTTGGCTTATGGCAACCAATTCTCTCGAAGGGTGGTCTAGATACACCCTTGACCACCGAGCTTCTGTCTCACGGACAACGCCAACTATTTTGCTTTGCAAGATCTACTTTGCAGAAGGGGAACATTGTTATCCTGGACGAGGCTTCTAGCCAGTTCGATCATGCTACGGAAGAAATGATGGAGGCCACTATTCGGGACAAGTTCAAGGATCATACTGTCTTGTGCATTGCGCACAAGCTTGCGAATATCCTGGATTTTGACAAAGTGTTTGTTATGGAAGCTGGGCAAGTTGCAGAAAGTGGTAATCCTCGGTCATTACTTGAAGACGATAGTTCGCTGTTCTCCAGGTTGATGAGGAACGGATTGGATCATGAGTAATAAGTAGTACAATTTTACTTTGACCATCTCTCGTCGGCGACATATGAGATCTCGTCATCGAAACCGCGTCAATCCGATCCCAGCCTCATGCTTCTATTGTATCGCTTACACCGACAGTGTCAAATTCTTCAAGCCAAATCTTTAATCTCCCGTGTATGTCATTGCGCTCCTTCTCATACTTCTCATACGTAGCGACAAGATTATTAATGTATTGTAACGCCCTGTCCAAAACGACGGCCTTGGTCGGCACCTTATCTGCCTCTCCTGTTTCTCGCTCCGCTAGTTGCTTACCATCTCCTGGAGTAGAATAAGTATTGGACGGAGGCACCAAATCATTGAGCTGCTTGATCTTGCTATTGATTACAGATCGATATTTCTTCTCCACCGCCGCATGAGGTCTTTGTTCTGGGGGGTCTTGTTGTGTTGCTTTTTGTCGTTTTGGCTGTTGGTTCTCCTCGTCTTGTTTTTGGCGCTGAGTTGGTGTCTTGATTGATCGCCTCCGGCTTCGTGGTGTAGAGCGGATAGATTGTGGCGTGGCAGGATGGTTTTGGTCGACAAAGGGTCTGAATAGTTGCGGATCCAAGGGGCTGTCTTGTCTTGTCCTCTCTTCGTCATCATCATCTTCGTCATCCTCATCATCGTAGTTGTAGTTATCTTCTGCGCTTAACGTCAGTACGTTGCCGTGTTGTAGCAACGTGTCTTCATCGAAAGGAAATAACTCACCACCCGGGTAAATATGTTGAGTAATGGCGGTGAGAGGAGGTTCAGGATTTCCTGATCGCATCAGCACAACGTCAAGTGGGTGGGAACTAGCAGGACACTAACCGAGGATGTTGCTGTTGTCCTGCAGCTCCATGAGCCGTGCAACTCGCATCAAGCGTCTGAACAGCTCGAAGTCCTCACGCGAGGCTTCGAGCTCTTGAGGTAACGCGCTTGTTGCAGAAGACATAACTCTTACGGTATCTGTTAGTCCCTTCTTGAAGGTTATGGTCGAGGGGTCGTTGGCTGAGGGGGTTTGTGATTAGAATTCTGTCAGAGCTGGGGTCTAACGCGAACTCAGATGAGATAGCTGATAGGTTGATTTGTCATGAACCCTCAGGCGGAAAATACCATCTCAATGGGGAAACTGGTAAATGCAGATTCAGGATACAGTGGAGAGTATACGCGGGTGGCAGGGAGGATAAGCTTTTCCTTTCGGACAATCGAATCTCAGACAATCCCGTAGCTGACAGGGGATACTTGTGGATACCTGGGTTATATGTGAAATTTTCCGCTGAAGATGATGACAATGACGTGATATCTGTGAATACCAGCCCTTAATTGTGTTGTACTCCGTATACCGTAGCTACTCCAACGTCCGCTGTTGGACCTGATCAGCCTTGTGCCTTGTTTAATGGATCATGAAATTAGGTTTCGTCCTGTGTCATTTAGGAAGGACACACTCACGTAGGATTTTCCTGCAGGTAGATCCACCACTGGCGATCCTTCTGCGGGAGGCTATGCGGGAGCTAGGCTAGGGGAGCAGGGGAGCCCCCAGCCCCCAGGTACTGCCGGTGGCACCACACATTACTTCCCTGTTTTCGTTCGTCACGGCTCGCCAACGAATGTCATTAGCCTGATGATGATTCGTAGCTTCCAATTGGTAAGATCTTACGAAGTTCTAAAAGCCAGATTTACTGAGGTCTGGACCGTAAGCCCCTGTTACTCGGAGGAATACATAAGCTGAGTGATATTTTAGTGCCGTGTAACACTACGGATTCAGTGCCGGATGTTCGGCAAATGAAAGCCTCAACGAGCATCGTAAAATACCTGACATAAAACATAACATAAAATTCATATCTTTGTGTAACCAAGATTCCGTGCCAAGACAGATAAGCTTATCACAGTCGTCCGATGCTACCATCATTACGGGATCAATAGATGCGCCGTAATACGCTATATGTCTTACCTGAGAAACGAGTAGATAAAAGCCACAGTAAGATTACATCTTCTCACCAGCAGAGCTTGACGTGGTACAGTCCTTCTTTTTCGAGTCTCTCCAGGCGACGTAGCGCAAACGGCAAGGCGGCACAGCCCCTGTTTTACTGCTTATTCGAAGGAATGTCTCTTACCTGAAGGAATTGAATCGATGTAATAGTTGCTTTGCCACGATCAACCGGTACTGCTCCGCGGTGTAACACAAAGCGCATGTATATAATGACTGACAGAACAGATATTCTACTGCAACGTGACAAAGCAACCCAGAGGCTCAAGTAAAAATGTGCATTGACGCTGGTGACCTCGATATGTCGGCTGCCGACCCGACATCATGCAAATGCGTTTTTCCGAACTCCACAGACATTGCCGATGCTGACCTAGCCACACTCGACGGGTTCAGCTTCGGTGACCTGCCCAGCCAATCATTATTACCATCGATATCAGACGCTACATTTGATCAGAGTTTGTTACAATTGCTTGGCGATTATTTTCCCAGCCCTATGGGACTCCCAATCCCACAATGGCCAATGCAAAGCGATGCATCAACGCCATTACTTCGTATGTACTATTTGGAACCCATCTGCGCAAGACTCTCGTTATTAACTCACATCGCAGCCGCAGCTTCTCTTGAGCCAATAAATCAGCAGTCTACCATTTCACCATCAGAAATTAAAAGGCCGAAGAAGCGTCGTCTGGAAGACTCAGATGACAAGAATGTAACCTTGATTCGCCACTCTTTCATTTAAGAAACCATGCTAACGATTACCTCGGCAGGCCAATCAAGTGAACAAAGCAGGAAGTAGCCAGCGCCCTCACTACGCTGTTGAAAGTCGGTACAGGTCGACACTGAATGAAAAATACGCAGCTTTGACTCGAGCACTATCAAGCGAAGCGGTGCAGAGAATTTGCAGAACTTTAGAGGGACATGAGGACAAGGGTGTAGGCTCTGAAAATAGGGACCAGCAGGGTAGCAACGCAAATAGACAGCAGAAGACGGCAACACTTTCTGAGACAATTGATACGATCAATATACTCAACAGGTGCTGTGCAAGGGAGGAGCAAAGTTTACTAGAACTACGGCGTACTCTTGATGAGACGAAGGTGCGCATACGGGAGATTTTAGTGGTGAAATCGTCTGTCGGCGAGGAAAATAACAAATAATACATATATTCTATTTTAAAGTGTATCTTTGAAAGGCTCTTTATTTAAAGATGTCGCGCTCGTCCTGTGTCTTTTGATTACGCTCAACATATAAATAGTGAGTGGGTGTCATTTGTCCAGCAGGACCTAATGCTTTTCCTTTACTACCCTACATCATAACACGTCCAGTAGATGCAAATCTAAGACTACGTAAGTAAATAGACATACCCTATAAAAGAGAAGTATTTACATATGAAAGTTCAATTGAATGCTTTTAAATGATTCCTAGCTAAAAAGTTCATGGGTTTAGTTCACTGTTTAGTGCAGAAAGTTCTGAGGATTACTGACACAGTCGCCGCATTTACGTGTGGTTAGTTTTCGTTGTGACTTTTTAGTTTAATAAACGAATTTAATTCAGAAGACTATATCTAATATAAACTATTTTGCAAATATCACAAATGCATGGTATCCTAAGCTATTTACCTGGGCGTCTTTTGGTAAGGGCTTTTAGCCCATCATGTAGAATAAATTCCCATGTTCAATTTCCACACCACAGAACCCTTTAGAGCCCGCCTCCAATCACATCATTAGGCGATGTCAAGATCTTCTCAACAGCAAGACCCATCTCCTCGTAAAGCCACTGTGCCGTTTCCTCCGGAATCTTCTCCACGGCATAAGCCAAGCTGAACTCAAGCTTGTTGTCATAATCAAGGTACGAGATTCGAGCTTCGCTGAACGTCCACTGCTGCTCCTCCTGCTTCGGCTGGCTGATGGTGTAATCGGTACCTCCAATATCGAGATGGCTTGCGATGCGCTTAGGCACGTGGTTGATCCAGGTCGAAGCCACGGTGTGCGCAGGCCAGTCGGTACACTGTTTGACGATGCTGCTGAAACCATAGGTCTCGTAGGGTATGCTGTTCAGTTGCTGTGCCTGTACTGCGTGCACAAGGTCTGCGTATGTTGACGTGGGATCGAGGCGTACCCGGATGGGCATGGGAGTCGAGCAGCAACCGATTGCATCGGAAACAGAAGAGTCGACGCCAGCACGTCCTGAAACGAGGTCTGCAAAGACGACGTCGCTACTCTTCGCATATCGGGCGAGTACGAGTGCCCACGATGCTTTGACTAAAGTCGCGCATGTTACACCATCTGGAAGATTATCTCCAAGATCTATCACCTTGGGACCCATCACACCAGCTCTGAAGACATATTCATCCTTTTGCGGCGGAGCCTTGGAGACGCTGGTCATCTTAGAACCACTGAGAAGATTGGACCAATAAGCCGTTGCCTCTGGCGTTCGGTTCCTCTCTACCTGAGCCATGTATTGCGAGAATGAAGCCACCTTGCTGGTCTGGCCCGTGAGATAGAGATCTCGAAGACTTGACCAAATTTTGCCTATGATCATACCATCCCACACCGCGTGGGAAAGGCGCACAAGGACACGATGTTGCGTTTCGGTGGCGCAGATAGCAATGCTTGCAAGTGGTTTTCCAGGCTCGAGAGGATTGAATCCGTCATGTACCATATACTCGTCTGTCCATTCATCGATTGAAGAGTCGATGTGATATCTGTGGACTTCAGGGACGGATGCCGAGGGCACCACCCGCTTCCATTTTCCATCTTCGACGACGAATCCAGTGTGAAAAGGTTCAACAGTGGCGATGAGCTTCCTGCAGGCGTCGAGCATTCTGTTCCCATCGAGTGGCCCAGCGGCATCTAGCGCAAAGTAAGTCATGCCGACGTCTGGACGAGCAACGTGGTAGTTCAACGCCCATTCTTGAATATCCGTGACAGCCGATGACTCATCTGAGATGCCATCCGTGCTCTGAATTGAGTCGTCCACGCACAGGGCAAGGGCCGTGATGGTTTGCTTCTGGAGCAAGTCCCTAACAGAGAATATTATTCCACGCTGACGACAGGCGGCAACGACGTGAATTGCTGCCACGGAGTCACCACCGAGTTGGAAAAAGTGGTCATCAACACCTATTCTGTTCGATTCGACACCAAGAATCTCAGCAAAAGCCGCACGGAGCGTCTCTTCGGTTTCCGATAAGGGTCTGTCGGATTGCTTCGTGGTCTGACTGAAAGCTCTCAGCTTCTCAAGACTCAGTGTCTCGAGGAGTCCTTTAGTAGCACGTCGGTCCAACTTTCCGGATGCGTTGACAGGCAAGCTTCCCACCATGGGGACGAAGTATCTGGGAACCATGTAAGGAGCAAGATCCTGCAGAAGAGCGCCACGTATAGCTTCCAGCTTGGCAGTGAGTTCTTGATGGGGCTGACGGAAAAGCGAAGATGAGTCAGTATCCTCATCAACTTGAGTATCATTCTCGAAGCTGTCCCGGAACTGAAGCGCAGCCACGAGTACGGGATCACTAGACTCCGGTGCCTCAGCTGGCATAACCAAACCGACATAAGCATGCGAGACCTCGGCGTGGTTTTGGACAAGGTGGCTCTCGATCTCACCTGGCTCGACTCGTTGTCCATGAACCTTGATCTGAGCATTGAGGCGGCCAATGTAAAGCAGAGAACCGTCGTGGTTCTGTTGCACCAGATCACCGGTGCGATAAACCCGATGATGGCCCGTGGAAAATTGAGAGAACTGTCTGAAGAAGTCTGGGTTGTCGACAAAAGTGGAAGCGGTCAAGGCGGCATCGTTTAGATAGCCTCGTGCAAGCAGAGGCCCCTCAACCAAAAGCTCACCCGGAGCTCCAACGGGTACCAGCTTGTTGTAATCTGTCGGATCAACTACCCACGCCGCACAATCAGCAATGGGTAAGCCAATGTTGGACGCGTCTTGTCCATCGTCGAGACAGCTAATGACAGACTCAACAGAACATTCGCTCTGTCCGTATGAGTTAAAGATCTTGGCGTGCTTCACCCAGCGGTCTACCACGGCAGGTCTGACTGCCTCTCCTCCAAGAACCACTGTCTCGATGGTGGGAACGTGGTCTGGATTGAGCATAGATGCAGATGTCGATGTGAGGTTGACAAAGTTGACATCCATGCGGCTGATGGCAGATGAGAGCGCGGACATGTCAAGACGCTCATCCTCGGAGGGAATGCATGTGCACCCGCCAAAGATAAGAGTTGTGAACATATCCTCAATAGCGACTCCGAACGTGTGCGAGGCGAATTGGAGAGCACGCGTATTGATTCCATTGCCATAGAACTGGCCGTGAGCAAGTATACCTGTGCAAAGCGCCTGATGCTCGAGAACGACGCCCTTTGGCACTCCAGTGCTTCCAGAGGTGTAAATGATCCAGGCAGCGTTACTTGGGGCTACCCCAGTATTGGGAAGGGCTTGCTGGGCAGGGAGTTGTTCAATGAATCGTTTGTCAACGACGATTGCATTTGATGCATGGTCCAACCGTTGGGACTGGAACTTGTCTACCAAGACCACGCGGATATCGGCGTCTTTGATGGTATTCTCGATTCTGTTCAAGGGGTATTGAGAGCCAAGACCAACAACAACACCGCCAGCTTGGAGAACAGCCAAAGCAGACACAACGGCCCAGAGCGACTTCTCCATGCAGATGCCCACGGCTACTTCAGGACCAACGCCCAGGCTGGTCAGATGGTGGGCTAATTGACAGGAATACCTCCCCAACTCGGCGTAGGACAGGTCGCCGTCCCAAGATGTGACCGCTTGAGCTTCTGGTTGAGCTTCAATCATTGTCTGGACCAGGTCATGGATACAAGATTGGGTAGCCGTAGCGTTGAGAACTTCTTCGTTCCATTGCCCAACCTTCTGTACATCAGTAGGATTGAAGAGGTCAAGGTCTCCAATAGGAATATCGCGGTGGACGTCCAACTGCTGCAGGTTGTGCTCAAACTGCGCGAGAAGGCCATCCACCATCGACACAGGCAGCAGTCGACTGTCGTAGCGCATATCCACTGAGACTACGCCGTCAGCCTCAACAGTACACTCCACCGAGAGTGCATCAGCTCCAAAACCAGACTTATCAATGGGAAGTTCCTCCAAGCCGATCGCCAATAAAGGATCTTTATCCTTGTCATCCAGAGTTGGCTGGACCATGAAGACATGCCCCGGATCAAAGTCGAACCCAATCTCAGGAAGAGCAGCGCGGATGTGCTGTAGACCTGTATGCAAGAATGGCTTCAACTCCTCATTCTGCAGTCTCATAGCGTCCAGTAGATCTGAAACAGTCTGCTCACGGTCGTCTAGACGTGTTCTGAGTGGAACAGTGGTGAGTGTTGGTGCCATGATGTTACCGATATCAGCGACGGGGATATCACGGCCTGAAAGCGCCACTGTCGAGGTGGCCTCGGTGCTTCCGGTGTAAGCGGCGACTACCATGGCCCATGCAGCGCGGAGGAGAACAGCTATCGGTGCTTGGCTCTGCGACCTACTGCATTTCATCCTGCGTTGAGAGAATGCATCGGCCTGTGGGCGGAAATTCGGGTGCGGCAGTGGAGGAAAGCGGATTCGAGGAGTACCGTCGAACTGATCTTTCCAGTAGGTGACGGCTTCTTGCTTGTCCTTTTGTTGGAGGTACTTGATGAATCGAGTGGGAGGGGGACATTGCTGAGAAGGTTGGTCTCCAGCCTGGTAGACCTGAGCCAGCATGTTCAGAGTTAAAGCCATCTGGTAACCATCATATCCGCTATGATGTTGTGTCCAAACAAAATAGACCTTGTCTGGCGACTCCTCAATCAGCGCCAGCCGATGAAGCGGTGTGCCATAGGTAAAGAGGTGAGACTTATCCTCTGCCAAGTAAGTTTGGAGATTTGTTGATTGGTACCAGTCAAGTTCGCTGCGAACAACGACCTGTACTGATCCCGACCGCGCAGACTGGTACACGATACGTGTCCGTAGAATGGATAGACGCTGCATCAGGTTCGACCAAGATTCCTTGAATCTGGTAAGGTTGACACCTCGCATGTGAAACACGTTCTGCGCAACGAACGCACCGGGTTGCTGTGCTGTCACGACCATGAGTGCTTCCTGGAAAGGCGTCGCAGGGTACACGTCTTCAATATCATGAACCGCCACACCACACGTAGCAGCAACCTTCGATAGCCATACTTCCTTGTCTTGCTTTTCCAATTCACCGTAACCGCTCCAGAGCTCAAATGGTGCTGGGTCCAGAGCTGTATTGCGGGCAGAGTTGTAGCTCTCAGCAGCCTGTGCCAGATCGGACAGACGGGGATTTTGAAGAATGTCTGCTACACCGATTCCGAGATTCACTCTGCGAGCTGCTGCAACGAGACGCATTGCGACGACCGAATCGCCTCCAAGTTGGATAAAGTCGTCTTGAACATTGATGCTTGGTGAGCAGCCAAGTACCTCAACCCACAAGGAGCGCAATTTCTCTTCCATTGGCGACAAAGGACGACTATCTGAGTTATCAGATAGCCTTTGGAAGGATGCGAGTTGGTCGTGTCCGAGCTTCTCAAGAATGGCGCGTGTAGCCTTCTTGTCCAACTTGCTTGAGGCGTTGAGCGGTAGACTGGCCATGGGAACAAAATGGGGAATCATGTATCTCGGAAGGGCCAACAGCAGCTTTGCTCTCAGGTCTCTGATCATAGCACAGAGAGCGTCAGTTGGACGGCGTACTCCCGACAGGTCTGCTTCTTCTGCGTCTTGGCCGCAGCCAAAGTCACCAACATCCACGGCCGCGACAAGTAACGGGTTATTGGGTGCATCGATAGGTCGTATGAGGTCGACACAAGCGATTCGAATCGCGGGTTGAAGACGAACGATATTACTCTCGATCTCACCCGGTTCAACCCTTTGACCACGGATCTTGATTTGGGTATCGATTCGACCAAGATGGACAAGCGAACCATCAATGTTTTGCTGGACAATGTCACCTGTCCTGTACATACGTCGCGACGGTGACAAGCCGAGCTTCGAGACAAACTGGGGATCGTACACAAAGGCCTTGGATGTCTTGTCAGGGTCGTTGAGGTAACCTCGTCCAAGATGAGGGCCTTCGACCAGGAGCTCTCCAGGAGTACCGATAGGGACCAAACGGTTGTGGTCCGTTGGAACCGTGATCCAGAAGTTGACGCCGAGTGCGTGACCAATCGTGTAAGCATCTTGCGGTTGCTTCATGGGTTCTGAGCAACTGACGTCGACGGAACATTCCGCAGGTCCATACGTATTGATGATCTTGGCATGACCGAGCCATTGCTCAACGACAGCAGGGCTAACGGTTTCACCACCCAGTAAGCTAGTTGAGAATACTTATTAGTGATATACTGGCATTTAAACGAGGAATTATTCGAGACTTACAGAGTTTCGAGCATAGGAACGTCGGTTGGTTCGATGAGTGACGCCACAGTTGACGTAGTATTGAGAAGGTTAGCATTCAGCTCGCGAATCGCATCAGTGAGTCCGTTGAGTCGTTGGTCCTCGGACGGAACGCAAACACAACCTCCAAAAGCCAAGACCGACAAGATATCTTCGATGGCATTGTCGAAAGTAAAGGCTGAGAATTGCAGGGCTCTAGTGTTGGTGGTGAACCCAACTCGCGGACCATGTGCTTGGAAGCTGCTGCACAGCGACTTGTGTTCCAAGACGACTCCCTTGGGTATACCGGTGCTACCAGAGGTGTATACGACCCAAGCTGCATTGGTAGGTAAGACGGCCTGACAGAGTGCTCCAGACATTGGCGGTGACGGAAGCTCCTGCATGAATGCTGCATCCACAGTGACTAGACCACGCGCCAAGTCAAGTTCCCCAAGCCGAGTTGCCTGAGCCCTATCAACCAGTACAGGTGACAGACCAGCGTCCTTGGCTATAAGAGAGACTCTTGTAAGTGGTTGCTGGATTCCCAGAGGTACGACAGCGCCACCTGCTGTCAGAATGGCGAGAATAGACACAATTGCCCAACGTGACTTGTCCATACACAATCCGACAGTTACCTCAGGACCAACACCAAATTCCTCAATCAGATAATGCGCAAGGCGGCGAGACAGTGACCACAGCTCCTCATATGAAAATTCGCCGTCCCATGCACAGACTGCTTGCGATTTGGGGTGTTTGTCGACTGACTGTTGTACAAGGTCGTGAATGCAGGCCATGGTAGCCGGTGGCGTGTTCACGTTCCATCCACGGATCGTACAAACATCCTCGGGAGTCAGCTCGTCAATATCAGACATGGAGCCTTGGAGCTGATACTTGTGCAACTCTCGAATATGATGCTCAAATTGCGCCAGCAGGCCTTCAACTTTAGCCTGCGAAAGAACATCGTGGTCAAAACGAATGTCGATATCTACAGAGCCAGCGTCGACAGTACAATCCACAGCAAGCGGATATCCTCCAAAGTCAGCAGCTTCCTGCGCGTCTGCTTCGAGTTTAAGACCAATTGTCTCTAGACCCAAGCTCTCGTCCTTGGTCGGTGCAGGCTGGATAATGAATAAATGGCCAGCGTCGAAATCGTAGTCAACCGAAGGAAGAGCATTCCTAATCGCGCGAAGACCGACATGAGCATAAGGTGCCATCTCCTTAGCTTGCTGGTCAACGGCGGCAAGGAATTGACTGACGGATTGTTCCTTGTCGATCTTGATGCGGACTGGCACAGTCGTAATAGTTGGTCCAACAATCCTGTCAACGTCAAGACCTGGAACATCGCGACCACTCAAGGAAACATTGGCAATAGCCTCGTCAGATCCAGTGTACGCTGCTACAGTCATGCCCCAGGCTGCTCGTAGCAAGACACCCAGAGGTGTTGTCTTGTTCAAGCCCCATACCTGTCTTCGTACAAGGCCGAGAGCTTGAGACTGGTGTGTAGGCGATGGCAATGTAGGAAAACGAATGAACTGTGCGTCTTCCAGTTGACCTCTCCAATACGCAGCCGTGTCATTGGCATTTGTCTGCAGCAGATACTTAACAAATCGTGACATGGGAACTTCTGTGAAGTTGAGTGTTTGCGTCTTGTAGACATCAACGAGCATTCCCAATACACGCGTCAATGACCAGCCGTCATATGCTGCATGGTGTCCAGTCCAGACGAGGTATCTTCCCGACTTGTCTTGCACAATAGCCTGTCGATGAAGGGGACTTCCGTACGAGAACGGAAGTGAGCGGTCATGCTTCAGGTACACTTCCAATTCATCTGCAAAAGTCCAAGGCGCTGACTTCTTGGTAACAACCTGCAGGGAGCCTTGTGCTGTATACACGATTCGTGTACGAAGAATAGACAACTTGTCAACCAGTAGTTCCCATGTCTGCTGTAGACGCGAGATATCAACGTCATCTTGCATCCGAAAGATTTGCTGCGCAACATATGCAGTCGATTGCTGCGACGTGATAGCCATCAGGCCTTCCTGCATTGGGGTCGCGGGATATAAGTCGACAATGTCATCAGGTCCATCAAGTCCTTCACATTGTCCAACCAGATGAGAAAGAAACTCCCTCTTCTGCTGCACGTCGTTCTCGGTGAATGCGCTGCAAAGCTGGAAAGGCACTGGGTCATCTTCCACGCTGATCTTTGACTGGCTGGAGACTTGAGCCATGTCGACGAGACGTGGGTTCTGTAAGATCTGCTTGACTCCCAGTTGCATCGGGATAGGTGCTCTTCGCGCTGCTGCAACAAGACGCATAGCGGCAATGGAATCTCCTCCGTGCTGGAAGAAATCCTCATGCTTGCTCTGGATCTTGTCTACACCAAGGTCCAAGACTTCTGCCCATAGTAATCTGAGTTGTTGCTCAGCATCTGAGAGCACTAGATCCTTGACTTCGGTGTTCCGTTCTTCGGCAGAGAAGAGTCTAAGCTGATCACGGGTGAGGCCTTCGAGAATGGTCTTGGTCGCTCGTCGGTCCAGCTTAGCCGAGGCGCTCACAGGTAGCTTCATGGGTATGAAGTGAGACGGGATCATGTAGAGCGGCAGATGCGCGACAAGGTCTGATCGAAGTTTCTGAAACACAGAACTGAGATACTTGGAGGGCTTGTAGATGGCCTCGGGCAGGTTCATCGAGTTCGCGTCGGTATCGTCATTGATTTGAGTGTCGTCAAGGAACTCTACCGCAACCAGCAGCATCGGGTCTGCGAAATCACGCAGATGAACAAGGTCCACACAAGCATCATGAATCTCCGGTTGGAGACGCACAATATGGCTCTCAATCTCTCCAGTCTCAACACGTTGACCTCGGATCTTGATCTGAGTATCTATACGTCCAAGACACTCGTATAATCCGGTGTCTCTGTCCTGTACGACCAAGTCACCAGTGCGATACATGCGTCTTCCGGGAGAGAGCCCCAGCGAGGAGATAAACGCCGGATTCCAGATAAAGGATCTTCTGGTCTTGACATCGTCGTGTAGATACTCGCGAGCAAGCATGGGACCTTCGATGAGTAACTCTCCTGGTGTTCCCACTGGAGTCAGGGTATTATGGTCCATAGGACTCGTCACCCACAGTCGATTGGACACATTACTGCCGATGATGGGTGCGTCTTGGGCTCGCGTGACGGGACCGTTTATGACGGAGTAAATGGAGCACTCCGCAGGTCCATATCCGTTAAATACCCTAACGCGTCCTATCCAGGGTTCGACGGCAGCAGGCTTGATGGCTTCACCGACGAAAATGATAGTATCAAGAGACTCCGGTACGGTTTCCGGGTCCAGGAGTTGAGTGACGGTTGGCGTCAGTGTCGCCAGGGTGACTTTGAAGTCTCGCATGGCAGCGGCCAAACCATCTGTCCTGTCGTATTCCGATGGGAGGCAGACGCACCCGCCGTACGCCAGGGTAGTGATGTTATCCTGGATACTGACGTCAAAGGTAAATGCAGAGAACTGCAAAGTTCTTGTCTTGGGTCCAAAGGAGTATCGGGCTCCGTGAGCGATCATGCTTGAGCAGAAAGCTTGATGTTCCAAGACGACACCTTTCGGGACGCCTGTGCTTCCAGATGTGTAGATGACCCATACAGGGTTATATGGTTCCACATGGGGAAAATCTGCTTCCAAGTTGGATGGCAGTGAGGATATGAAGTCCGAGTTGACGAAAACAGGGTGTTGGACCAACGATTGGAATCGCTTGACCTGCTCCTGATCAACCATGACCACTGTCATATTAGCATCTGAGACAACAGTTTTGATACGCGAATCCGGGTACTCGACTCCAAGGGGCACCACTGCGCCGCCTGCTCTCAGGACAGCAACCATGGAGATGACTGCGTACTTGGACTTGTTCATGCACAGTCCAACATAGGTTTCGGGGCCAACTCCAAGATTCACCAGATAATGTGCCAGGCGTCGAGAAGCGTCATCCAATTGGGAGTAAGTGAGTGTACCATCCCTAGCACAAACGGCCATGGAGTCGGGGTACTTGGCCATCTGTCGCCCGATCATGCCATGGACAGTGTCTTGCGTGGGACTAGGGGGAGTTGGGTTCCAAGCGAGGAGTTTCTTCTTGTCTTCGGGACTGATCAGGTCGAGGGCTCCAACAGTAGAATCCCTCTTAGAAGTGTCCAAACCCTCGCCTGGCATGTTGTAAAGTGACAGGGTACGAGCAACATGCTCCAGCTGAGAGGCCAAAGCATAAGCTCGAGAAGACGGAAGAAGAGTCTGATCGAACCTCATCTCAACCTCGACGCCAGTCCCAGTTGCATCAATCTTGCACTCCACAACTAATCCATAACCTTCAAAGTTTCCCCTGTCAGACTCTATTGGTTTGAGTCCAATATCATCAAGAGTCGCAACGTCTTCCCCGCCAGGCTGCACGAGGAAGAGATGTCCCGGATCAAAGTCACGACCCAGTCCAGGTACCGCACGACGAATATTGGCGAGGCCGAAATGCGAATACGGTACCATGTCTCTGCTCTGAGATTCGATCTTGGAGAGAAAGTCAACAACAGCTGCCTTGCGATCCACATGTATTCTACAAGGAACGGTGGTGATTGTTGGAGCAATCACATCTTCAATGCCTACCACAGGAATATCGCGACCAGACAGAATAACAGCAAGCATTGCCTCGTCGCTCGCTGTGTGACTTGCAAGTACCAGTGCCCACGCTGCTCTTAGAAGAATGGCAGCTGACACTCGATTGCCGTAGCCATTCTCCTGTTGAAAGCGATGCCTCAAAACTCCATCGGCAAAAGGCTGATATGATGGGCTAGGAGTCTGGGGAAACTTTGTCAGTTGCGCATCTTGGAGTTCTTGTCTCCAGTAAGACTCAGTCACGGTTCTGCCCTCGTTCCGCGTGGTATGCTTCTCAAGGTGTCGAATAAAGCGAGGAATAGGAGTTACAGGAGCGCAAGTGTTTCCCTGATAAGTCTCGGCGAGCATCTTGAACGTCCTCGTGACAGTCTCACCATCAAATGCAGAATGATGAGCCGTCCAGATGAAGTACCTCGCCTCGTTATTCTCCACAATGGCAAAACGGTGTAAAGGAGTTCCATATACAAAGGAAGCCGCCAAATCGTCATTGGTGTATGCCACAAGATCAGATCCAAACTTCCATTGAGGCGCATCGTTTGTAACAACTTGCATTGAACCAGAGTCCGAGTAGACAATACGGGTTCTGAGGATGGCGAGTGAGCTTGCGACGTTAGCCCAAGCTTCTTGGAACTTTCGCAAGTCAATGGTGGAGTGGACCTGATATACATGCTGGGCGACATAGGTTTCTGACGACTGCGTTGTCATAGCCATTAAACTCTCCTGGAGCGGTGTAGTTGGATAGACATCCTCGATATGGTCCATTGGTATGTCGCACTGCTGGGCAATGCTGACCAAGCGAGCTTCTTGTTCTTGGGGAGTTGCTGAAAGGAACCCTGGCCAGAGTTCAAAGGGCAAAGGATCGTCTTGGGCGGCTCTCTGTGCTGTGTCATGAGAGCCATCCACGATCTTGGCCATAGCGGCTAGCCGTGGATGACGAACGATGTCAGATACCGAGAGGGAGATGTTCCTCTTGCGTGCAATGGCAGCCATACGCATAGCCATGACGGAATCACCGCCTAGATGCAGGAAGTGAGCGTTGCGACTGATACTAGACGCAGGGCGATGGAGGACTTCGGCCCAGATCTCCTGTAGGCTCTGCTCCGTGTTGGTTGTTGCCGCGCCAGCCGTTTCCGTTTGCTTGAACATTGCAAGTTCATTCTCCGTCACTCTCTCGAGTAGAGTGCGCGTAGCTCGGCGATCCAATTTGCCAGAGGAATTTGTCGGAAGAGAAACAAAAGGTACGACGTGACTAGGTACCATGTGAGGGGGCAGTCTATCGACAAGCTTGGAGTGGAGGTCCTGGAGCAAGGCTCTCAGTTTGTCAGATGCATGACACAACAGGCCCTCTCCTGGTCTATTCGGCGAGGAAGGTTCGGGCATATGAACCGCTGCCATGAGCATAGATTCCTCCGAAGCGCTGTAGACTGGTCTGATCAAATCCACACACACCAAAGGCTTTCCTGGCAGAGATCCCGAAACATGGCTCTCGATCTCTCCGACCTCAACACGCTGACCTCGAATCTTGATCTGTGTATCATGTCGACCGATATACGTGAACGTGTCATCATGGTTCTGCCTGACAAGGTCACCAGTGCGATAGAATCGGCGATCAGACGTCAATCCCAACCTCTGAACAAAACCCCGATTGGTAACAAAGCTTGCTGAAGTCCTGTCTGGATCATTCAAGTATTCTCGTGCGATCGCACCCTCAATCAACAGCTCACCAATAGCGCCGATCGGGACCAGACGGTTGATGTTCTGGGGATCGACTACCCAAAGGCGATTGGCAGCTGGAAACCCAATGTTTGTTGCTTCGTCGCATCGTGTGATAGGGCCATTGATCGTCGAGACGTGAGAACACTCAGAAGGTCCATACCCGTTGAACCACTTGATCTGTGTTTCTTCCAACCACGGCTGGAGCAAAGAAGGTTTGAGAGCTTCACCCGTCAAGACGACCGTCTCAAGTGTGGGGAGGTGCTTCACATCGAGTAATGATGCAACGGTGGGTGTCAATGATGCAAAGTTAACTCGCATCTCATTGATAGCTGCCCCGAGAGCGTCGAGTCGTTGTGCCTCTGAGGGAATACATATGCATCCCCCGACACTGAGGGTTGTGAAGATGTCTTTGACTGCCACGTCAAAGGTATGTGCAGAAAACTGCAAAGCACGCGTCCACGGGCCCATCTTGTAACGAGATGCCTGAATATCCATTGGTGCGCAAAGTGTCTTGTGCTCCAGAACAACACCTTTCGGGGTTCCCGTACTTCCTGAAGTATGGACGATCCAAGCCGCATTATCAGGTGACACACAGGGCCAAGTAATGTCTGTCGGAGGAGGTAGCCGATCCAAGTATCTAGTGTCTACAACGTGTATACTGGACAAGTGATTTTCCAGACGTTTAGCGTGGATCCCATCAGCGAGAATTAAAGACAGGTCGGCATTGCGTGAGATTGTCTGAATGAAGTTTGGAGGATGCTGATTCCCGAGCGGTACGACGACACACCCGGCTTTCAAGATCGCCAGCATAACAACCGGCGCCCAGCGTGATTTGTCCATACACACACCAACCCTGTCCTCAACTTGAAGTCCAAGACGCAAGAGGTTGGCAGCTAGTCGAGTAGCTGTATCAGAGAGTTGGCGGTATGTAAGGTCCCCATCCCAAGCGTGGACTCCCGGGATATCCGGCTGACGCTCGGCCACAGCCTGCACCAGTTCATGAACACAGTTCGGCGGGAGGACAAACGGCGTTTCGTTTCTCGCCACTATTCGGGCTTGATCTTGGGCTGTCAGGCCCCAAAAGTCAGAGCAGGGCTTGGATGGGTTCTGGAGAACATAGTTCAGGCTGTCTTGGAAGAGTTGCAGCATATTCAAGGCGTCATCCTTCGACGTCAGTGATTCCCACACACTCAACCTCAGCCCGACCTTTTGTTTGTCAATGGTGATCGCTAAGGTGTAGTTGTACTGTAGAGTATTCAGTCAGTCTCATTTCTTCTCAGGCCTTCAATCAGTACTTACATCCGATGGAGCCTCCCAGCGCAACACCTCAAGCGTAAATCCTGCCTGTTCAATTTCTTCCTCGGGTATACCGCGTTGGAAGGATAGAAGCGAGTCGCCCAGCTGGCGAACTGAAACACCACTCATTCCCTGACTGTCCGTCAAGTCCGCACCCTGGTAGGGGAAACTGTCCAGAAGGTCTTCCTGTACTCGACTCAGAGCTTCCGATACCGTCATCTCATTATCCACGTCTAGATGACAAGGCAGAGTATTGACAAAGTTACCAGCAGCTTCCTGCAGGCCTTTGATACGCTTATGTCGGCCTGAAGCGGTATAAGAGAAACAGACGTCGCTTTCACCAGTGTAGGATCTCAGAACTAGTGCCCACGCTGTCTGACAAGCATTGACCATTGTGGTGTTGAACTGATCAGACAAGTTCAGGGCTAGCTCCGGGGAGATGAGCATTTCCTTGTTGACAGCATACATCCCGGTTGGGTTCGTTTTCAAACTGGGACTGCACAAAAAGCTGCCCTTGGCGCTTTGGGTGTAGTCAGACCAGTATTTGAGGGCCTCTAGTGATTTGTCGGGCTGTAGTGCCTGGAAGTATTCTTCACATTGCATGTGTTGACCCGTGGGTAGGGTGCCGGATAGTGCTCGGAAGAGGTCGCGAAAAAGAAGCTGGATAGAAACGGCATCCACAAGGGCATGCGAGACCACGAGTCGCACAAATACCTGGTCATTGGGCGCCTCGGCCAGGGTTAGTTGATGAGGAGACTCGTTGTCGGATTCTCCAAGTGACTGGGTTTCCTCGGCTTCGTCAAATGGAAGAATGCTGATCTGAGGCGCAAGGTCCTTCCATACGATCTGGTCAAGTCTTCCAGGGCGGCTCGTACTGTCCACAAATGTAGTTCGCAGAGTCGCGTGTCTTTTCACGACTGCCTTCCATGCTAGTTTCACGGTCTCGGTAGTAACCTCGATTCCAGGCTTGATAGAGGATATCATTACAGCGAGGTGCATCCGGTACGACTCGGGGCTGTGACTCTGAACAGCGATAAAGTTTTCTTGCATAGGAGAACAGGGCCCAATGCCTTGGATACCATCGCCAAGCGGCTGTTCCATTGAGGACATGTCGGATTCCCTGTCGTCGCCATTCCGCAATTTCTCGACTCCATTGCTTTTTAGCTGCGTCGCATAATGCAATTGTACAATGCCGTCAATCAACTCATCGAGAGATTGAGCTTGTAGAACATGAGGAATGTCGACTCTGATACCAGCTTCGTGACAAGCGCCCATGAAATTCACAGCCATGAGTGAATCTCCGCCCAGCGCTAGCCAGCTCTTGTGGCTTTTCTTCTGAATTTTGCGACCATCCAGGCCCAGCGCCGTAGCTGCGAATGATTGTATCTGTTGTTTGAGTAGTCCAACGTCGTCAAGATCGCTCCGTTGTTGGTGCTCCTTTACGGAGTGAATTGGTAAAACTTCCATGGTGAGTGAAAACGGTATGCAGTACGTCAAACGTGAAGGCTACACAACTTGATGATGACTTCAAATTGGAATAATGGTATATGCAAATTGGTAAGACGATGATTGCTCATTACAGCTAAAGAATTACACAACAAGATAATAATATCGAATAGTACATGTCACCTCAAGTGTCTCAATGTTATTCTTTCATTGGTCGAAATGCAGGATTGAAGGATGATGTAAGCTATTTGATTGGGCAAGTCAATTGAGGCTGGGAACGTGAGGCTGTGCAACTGATGGCGGATACCTTAACATGATACCACAACGCTTGTGCATGGATGGAACTCCCAGTAGATTCTCAGTGGCGCCACTCTCTAACATCTGCCAGCCTTTCTGAGTCGACCCACTCTTCTGAGTTTCTAAATTTAGCTGTTCCGTTAAGGTTTATCTTATCGTGAGTTTAACCGAATCGCCGCCGAGCTCTGGTTAGCTTGTCAGTCTTGTAGAGTCAGTCAATCTAGTCTTCATCTTGCCGTTAATCGAGCGAGTTGTATCCAAAAACATAACAGATACAGTGTAATAACAGCTACTACTAAGAATAGAGTTAATATTAAGACTGAGTATACAACAGAACAGTAGCCTTAGAAATAATTTGACAAGCATTGTAATAGTATACTGAGACTTATCTAATGATGCACTTGTTACGCGCTCCCTTACCCTGAACCTCTGTGCTACTGTAGCCTGCCTGCCCGCGGAGGAACTCACGAAATTGAGCCCGCGTGGGTCCAAGCCAGTAAAATGCGCTATACCCAGTTCGCGCGGGTTCGATACAGTCAGAAGAGTCACGTGCTGTCCACAAGCCAATGTAACTTTTTATCCAATAAGGGCTGCAGCAGGCTTGCATCAGGTACCCACAGGGCGGGCTCAATCTCATGAGTTCCTAATTACAGAGGATCTTAATTACAGATTACGTCTTGTAACATTTTCACGTACTACCAAGGAGTATTTTCTTTGCAATTATTAGAACCGAGCAGCTATGGAACTTAACAACTTTGAAGTCCCAACCTGTACTTCCATTTACTTCAACAGACTAAATGGTCCAAGCTTTGACGTGCTACATATGATCTACCTCAACCAATGGCCTAAAAGAAATTCACAGCCTTGTTGAATCCAGGTCTCCCGCAAAGTCAATAAGGCATCGAAATTGTGTTCTCCAGGTATCACCGAGAGTATTCTAGGGTGGTTAGGTAGAGCTTGATCTAACCTTCTGACGAACTCTGTTGAGCAGCTGAGAGGAACCTGTTCATGGAAAATAATTAGTTAGAACCGTCCACTAGTCATCGTTATGTTGCTGCTCACCACTGAATCTTGATCCCCATGCACCACCCAGATGGGTGGACATATCCCTGTCCTCTCCATTTTGGCAGTGGGGTCAAGTCGTGCATCGGCTTTTCGATTCATCATCCGCGGTAATTTGCCCTGTTGGATAATGCAAGCAACGAGGCCCCACATCTCTAAGACATCACCCTGCGTTCGAATCGTGCCTTTGCTGCGCTGCACATATTTCCGGATATCAGTCTCTGCCTGTCGTGGCGAAACTGGTAGTGACCCCAAGATACTTCTCGGCCGGGCCATTTTGAGTTCAGGAACGTCGCTGCAGAGAGGTCCGTAAAGTGAAAGAACGGCCTTGATTTTGGCATCTGGGCGCTCAAGTGCCGAGATCAAGGCCATAACTCCTCCAGCGCTGTGTCCGGCACAGATTATGTGATTCATGTCTGGTTGCGCGGACCATTCTTCTGATTCGGCCATGTTAGGTAGTACAGTCATCATCCATGTCCAGAAGCTATCCATGTCGTCCATGATGTCGGCGCCCGATGCTTCTGGTAAGAGACGATAGTCTGGAGCCACTATCAGTGCGTCCTGCTCGTGGGCAAATTCGAGGAGCCAGTCTGGCCACCATGGCTCGTACAGTCGATCTCCAACGATGAAGCCTCCTCCATGCCAATACACCAATACTGGTCGCTTGACGTGCCCTGTGGCTGAGGTACTGGATGTGAAAATAGATGCATAAATGTCGTGATCGATGATGGTGCTATACACATGATCTGTTCTATCCCATCCGTCAAATTTGCTCTTTTGTCGCGATGCCATCATGTCGTTGTTCAAATTTGACGCCACGCCAGCTTCAATTGAGGCACAATAAGAAATATAGAGACAAGCGAAACTTGCAGGGTTGGGATGGAACAGTAGACTAACGAAATCTGGCAATTACATCTCGATTTACTTGGCACTAACTGAAGCGAAGGTGGTGCCACTTGAACAAACGAGAGTGAATCACCCGATCCGACATAGCGTGGCATGCTTTAGGAATTCAACCCAGACGTTTCACGATGGACAATGACCCATTGACAAGCTTGACACCTCTACAAACAGTAATGGATTGAGCTACAAGCTGTGTAATGCGATAAAAATGGTACCCCATGATTTAGTAAGAGATCAGTAACGGACCGAGTGTTTTGCAATAAACAAATGTGAAGGCAAGTCATAGAAGGCGGCTTGGTTGATAGACACTCTTCATTCACACAATATAGGGTAGCTGTATGTCTCAAGGATTGAAGGATTACAGGAACACCACAGCGTGCAAGACCCACTAAACTGTACCCCTAGAATCTTTTACACAGCCGAGCGCTTCTGGAAAAGTTGTTACTTGGCATTTGGGCTTGTCATATGCTTACAAGTCATGCAGTAACTTTTTCAATTTGATGACACAAAAGTGCCATTCTACAAAGGATTGGTGAGGTGGTGCCATGTCAAGATCGCGACCCTTGTAACACGCAAAAGCCGGACAAGAGGCAACGTGAATACCATCTACCCTAGTGATATTATATGTTCACCGTCTGGCGTATCAGCTTATTATCTCATACAGCATCAAATCAATTTTTTCGTTGCACAAAGATACCCATGCACAGTCTCTAACAAGTTCATTCAACCTGACCTATTTTCGGTCTCTGTACATACTCCAATTCACCATGTCGCCAAGTAAAGATCTGGACGTCTCCAATGGCCCTACCAATGGGAGTGGGTTTACAACAGATGGAATAGCTTCTAATGGAGCCAATGGAACCAACGGAACCAACAGCCATTCGGACAGTACATCCACCACAAGCGACGATTTGAGTTCTCATGGCGATGAGACAAACACAACTCACTCAGACGGAATAGAAGACCTAAACACCAATGGTCCCGAGCTCTTCAAGAACATGCCCATCGCCATTTGCGGAATGGGAGTCAGACTACCCGGCGGAATCAAAAGCTCATCCGAACTCTTCGACTTTCTCGCAAACAAAGGCGATGCTCGCAACATGGTCCCGGAGGATCGATACAATGTAGAAGCCTTCTACGATCCTTCTGGAAAACCTGGCACCGTTTCCACCAAGTACGGATACTACCTCGACCTCGACCTGGCGCAGTTCGACGCTTCCATGTTTGGTATTTCCAACGCTGAGCTCTCCACCATGGATCCTAGCCAACGTCTTCTTCTCGAGGTCACTCGGGAAGCCTTCGAAAGCGCGGGCGAGGCTGATTTCCGAGGAAGGAATATTGGCACCTTTGTTGGTGACTTTACCGAGGATTGGCAAGATTTGCAAAATGTCGATCTCATGAATCACAAGCCGTACCTCATGATTGGAAAGTCAGACTTTGCCCTCTCCAACCGCATCGCATTCGAATACGATCTGTTGGGCCCCAGCGTCAGTCTCAAGACAGCCTGTTCGGCCACAGCCTCTGCGGTACACCAAGCCGTCTTGGCCATTCGCTCCGGATCATGCCCGTCCGCTGTTGTAGCTGGCGCAAACGTCATCTTAACGCCTCGAACAAGCATTTCCATGTCCATGCTGGGTCTTCTAGCACCTGACGGAAACTGCAAGACATTTGACGCCAGCGCCAACGGCTTCGCGCGCGGAGAATCGGTTTGCGCGCTTTACATCAAGCGTCTTGATCATGCTATTCGCGATGGTAATCCTATTCGGGCCGTCATTCGTGCGTGCGATAGCAACGCCGATGGAGGTGACGGGTCAAGAACGTTTGGTACTCCTAACGCTGTCACGCAAAGCGCTTTGATCCGTCAGGCGTATGCGGCTGAGGGGTTACCTCTTGACGATACTAAGGTGGTTGAACTTCACGGCACAGGAACGCGTGTTGGAGATCCTTTGGAGACATCTGCCATTGCTGATTGCTTTGGAGGCGATGAGAAGGTCTACATTGGGTCTGTCAAGCCTAACCTGGGCCACGGTGAGGGTGCGTCCGCGTTGACGAGTATCATCAAGTCGGTTGTCGCTCTGGAGAACAAGACGATTCTGCCAAACATCAAATTTGAGAAGCCAAACCCCAAGAGTAAGTTCACTTGGAGATGTCTATGACACGAATCAACGTACTAATACTGACCTTCAATCTAGTCCCTTGGGATCGCAATCTCCACGTCCCATTGGAGCCCATAAAATGGCCCGAGACAACTCGTCAACGTATCAGTATCAATTCATTCGGCCTTGGAGGATCGAATGTTCATGTAAGTAAATGAACCATTCGACACGATATCGCTAACACCGTTCACTGTAGATGGTTCTGGATTCAGCTGAATCAATGGGACTTCCCTCCAGACCCCAGCGCCTCACGACCAAGGCTCATCCCGAACGCAAGTCATTACTGCTTCTGTCCGGAAACAGCGAGTCCAGCATCACTGAGCTAGCTGCCAAGTACACCAAGTACTTGGAAGAGAACCCAGCACACCTTGAATCCATGGTATACACACTAGCCTCGCGAAGAGAGCGTCTCAAGTTATCGAGCTATTGCATTGTCGATGGTCTGACTATCGGAAAGCCTATTACGCCTTCTGGTACAAAGGGTATCGACGGAATCTCTTTTGTATTTACAGGACAAGGCGCGCAATGGGTCGGTATGGGCCGGGAGATGCTTTTGAACAACGCCGAATTCTCTGCTAGCATCGGCGACATGGATCAGGTGCTCATGTCGCTTGAGCATCCACCGGAGTGGACTCTCGAGGAGCTACTTCTCGCCGACCCAACTGACAAGAACCTCTTGACGCCTACGGAGCGATCTCAGCCTATCTGCGCTGCTGTCCAGATTGCCTACGTCGATGCCCTCGCAGCATGGAAGATCAAACCATCGGCCGTGGTCGGACATTCCAGCGGAGAAGTCGCTGCAGCATACGCCGCGGGAATTCTAACTAGACGCGAAGCCATTATTGCCGCCTACTATCGTGGCTACGCCTGTGCGCGCTGCAAGACACCCGGTACCATGGCGGCAGTAGGTATGAGTCGTGACAAGGTTGAGCATCTTCTTAAGCCCGGAGTCGTTATTGCTTGTGAAAACAGTAACGCCAGTGTGACCATCTCTGGTGATCTGGAGGCAGTGGAAGAGACAATGAATATCTTGAAGCAGGCGTATCCAGACTTGTTTATTCGTCAACTGCGTGTCCCCATCGCCTACCATTCTCACCATACAGCGGCCATTGGGGATCTCTACAAGTCTCTTGTTAAGCCTCATCTGTCACCAAAGCCTGCACAGGTACCCTTCTACTCGACCGTCTACGGGAGCAAGATATCAGACAAAACAATCTTGAATGCCCAGTACTGGCAACTCAACATCGAAAGCCCAGTTCTCTTTCGCACCGCAGTATCACAAATGCTGAGCGATATGCCCAAGACTTCGCACATGGAAATTGGTCCTCACTCTGCATTGGCAGGTCCCCTTCGACACATCTACAAGGAGACTGGACACACAGCCCCCTACACCTCTCTCGCAGAACGCGGCCAAGACGCTTGCCAAACCTTCCTTACTGCTATCGGAGACCTTTACGTCTTCGGCATCAATCCTCAGGTGCCAGTATCCGCAGATGCCACCACTCTACCAAACCTCCCCACATACCCTTGGAACTACAAGAACCAGTTCTGGTCCGAAACGCGTATGATGGCAGGCTGGAGATTCCGAAAACACGCCAACCATGAGCTTCTTGGTCAGCGCATTCTCGAGAGTAGCGATATCGAGCCTGCCTGGAGGAACATGATCAAGCTGAGCGACGTGCCGTGGCTAGGAGGCCACTGTGTTGAGAAAGACATTGTGTTCCCAGCTGCAGGATACATCGCTATTGCTGGCGCGGCAGTCTCTCAGCTGACGGGATCAACAGAATATACTGTCCAGAATGTTAACATTGCGGCTGCTATGTTGATAGATGATAGTAAGAGTATCGAGCTGGTGACTACACTACGAAAGCACTCTTTGACGTCGTCGACCGACAGTAAGTGGTGGGAGTTCTCCATCTCATCCGAGAACAAGGGGGTCTGGATCAAGCATTGTTGGGGCTTGGTGACAGGTGAATGTGCCGTCGCACTGCCTTCCCAGCCTGAGGTCAAACCACATGTAAGAAAGGTCGATTCTAAGCGCTGGTACCAGACCTTGTCACGAACTGGACTGAACTACAGTGATCGGTTTGTCGGCATGTGCGACATGACAGCTAGTCCTGTTGAGATGACCGCTTCGGTCAGCATTCCTGATAACCAGATCGACGGGGAAGACTACGCCCTTCATCCATCAACCCTCGATATCGTCTTGCAATCATGGTCAGTCGCCGCAACATGTGGCGAGTATCGTAAGTTGGATACTATGTTCCTCCCTACATTCATCGAGCAGTTCTATGTTGGCTCAGCTGGAACTCGAAAGACACTTTGCACTCGCACCACAGCTCGAGAGTCGGCCACTTCAGCCTTGGGTGACTCGCTTGGTGTAACGGATGAAAACCAAGTTGCTTTTGTCTTGAACGGATTCAGAGGTGCTCGAATGGATGGATCAATGAAGGCGACTACACCTGAATCAAGGGCATGGTCAGTTCAATGGCATCCCGCATTTGACTTTGCTCCGCCAGAAAATCTGATACGACCCTCTGGCAATATCACGTCCAGTTGTGAGCTCGTGGAGCAGGTTGGTCTCTTGTGTGCAGTCGAGATTCACGAGAACGCTGCAAGCGTCACATCGTTCGCCCAACCATACTTCAAGCACTACCTAGCCGGAGTAGCCAAACAACTCGACACAGCCAAACAGGGAAGCTCAAAGACTCCTGACGCTGCTGACCTTGTCGAGCTTGATCGAGATGCCAGACTGGAGAAGCTGATGCAGCTGCGTCAGCTCGCAAAGGGTGACACCATGGAGTATATCATTGAAGCACTGTGGAAGACAGCCTCCAACATCAAGGACATTCTCTTAGGTGAAAAGTCCTTCTTGGATCTTATGCTCGCCGACGAGATCCTTCAGAAGGTCTACAACTCTTACAACTCGTGGTCTGATAACAGGGACTTCTTCCGCGTTCTCGGTCTTAACAAGCCACAACTTCGTATCTTGGAGATCGGCGCGGGCACAGGCAGTCTCACTGCTGTCGTTCTGGAAAACCTGCACTCTGACGACGGAGAGCGATTGTATGGCGATTATACCATCACAGATGTATCTGCCGGGTTTGTGAACCAGACCAAGGAGCGTTTCAGTTCCTACCAGAACCTGACGTATAGTGTGTGCGATATTTCCCAGGATCCACTGGATCAAGGCTTCCAGGCTGGGTCTTACGATCTTATCTTGGCTTCAAACGTAAGTGGTTCTTCTGGTGACGTCTTGAAGACGTGGGGTGCTGACATATTGTACAGGTGTTGCATGCTACGCCCGACCTCAACGCAACCTTGAGCAACTGCCGAAAACTCTTGAGGTCCGATGGACAGCTATACCTACAGGAAGTCTGCTCTGGTATGTAGCCTTTCCTTTCTGTCGTGAGCGAATAAGTACTTACCTTGCAAATTGCAGATCTGAGATACCCTGACCTTATCTTTGGCCTCTTTGAAGGCTGGTGGGTCGGCATTGAAGATGGCCGTGTCGAGCGTCCCGTTATCAACGAGATGGAGTGGGATGCGAGACTCCGCCAGTGTGGGTTCCGAGGCGTTCGGTCTTCGGTCCGCGACAACAACCATCCTGATTTCTTCACCGTTAGCAACATTGTGGCTCAAGCTCAGGCTGCCAATGAGCCTCAACCTGACGAAGCTGCCACGCGGATCACCTTGGTGAAGCCCAAGCCAGGTCTCGACCAGTTTGGACTTGATGTCAAGCGCACCCTTGAGAGTAACGGTTACTCCATCGACGAACACGTCTGGGGGTCCAAGCTTCCGGAAGAACAGCCTATCGTCTCACTATTGGATGTCGACGCCTCCCTTACTCCCCTTCTTGCCAACGTCGATGCAGACAATCTGGCTAGTTTCATTGACATGATTGGAGACGTTTCTGGACAACCTGTCATATGGCTCTTGCGGTCCGCCCAGACCGAATGTTCTGATCCTCAACATGGTAAGATGCTCGGTATGGCACGATGTATCCGCAGCGAGATGGCAATCCACTTTGTCACGCTTGAGCTGGATAAGCTTGACACCGAGGCAACGCACGCTGTAGCGAGGGTGTTGCAAAATGTGCGAGAGACACAGAACTACGTCACGGAGCATGACGACAGTATTGACCCAGACTCTGAGTATGTTTGGCGCAACGGTCAGATGCTCATCAGCCGAATCCATACTCTTTCTGTCAATGAGGCTTTGGAGAAGGCCGCTCCTCAACCTCAAGGCAAACATCTCACGCTGGGACAGGCGGGTATGCTCCAGTCTATGACTTGGACGGGCCACATGCTCCCTACGGTAGCGGCCGATGATGTCCAGGTCCGTATATCATACGCGGGTTTGAACTTCCACGACATCGCTGAAGCTATGGGAATCATGGAGCCCGAGGGCTGCTCAGACGCTGACGGTTACCATGGACTCGGCTGCGAGGCGACCGCCGTTGTCACAGCAGTCGGAGATAATGTCAATCATGTTTCTGTCGGCGACCGTGTAATCTTCATGGAGATGCCCACTGGTGCCTTTGCTACGGAGATGCAGCTACCAGCACAACTGGTCGTCCAGGCGCCTAAGAACGTCAACGATCAAGACGCGGCGGGGTTACTGATTCCATATGCTACAGTCCTGTGGTGTCTTGTAGAAAAGGCTCACATGAAGCCCGGTCAGAAACTTCTCATCCACAGTGCAGCCGGAGGTGTTGGTATCGCTGCTATCCATGTTGCCCGCTGGTTGGGAGTTGAGTTCTTCTGCACGGTAGGCTCACCAGACAAGGTCGAATGGCTCAACTCGGAGTTTGGCATTCCACGGGAGCACATCTTCCACTCACGCAACGATAGCTTCGTCGCCGACGTGCTGCAAGCTACGGATGGTGTCGGTGTCGATGCTGTCCTCAACTCATTATCTGGTGAGCTGCTCCACGCATCTTGGAAGTGTGTCGCAACAGAAGGATGTATGCTCGACCTCGGCAAGAAGGACTTTCTAGGACGAGGGCGTTTAGCCATGCGTCCTTTTACTGATAACCGCGCATTCTTCGGTATTGATCTTGCTGCTCTTGCTACTCATAGCAAGCAAAAGGTCAGACCGCTGATTGATCAAGTTGTCCAGCTTCTTGAGGATGAGAAGATCTTCCCCTTGGGTCCGACTACGGTCTTTGATGCCGACAAAATCCATGATGCATTCCGATACATGCAAAAAGGTGTCCACAGAGGTCGTATCGCGATTAGAATGCCCCAAGATCCTAAGACTCTGCCACTGGCTCCAGTTAGTGTTAAGCTGGCTTTGGATCCTAACGCTGTCTATCTGTTGGCAGGTGGTATGGGCGGTCTAGGTCGATCAACCCTTTCATGGATGGTCAGTCAGGGTGCGCGACATCTTGTTGTACTGTCTCCCTCCGCAGGAAAGATGGTTGAGCACCACCAGTTTGTCGAGGAATTACGTGAGCAAGGCTGCGAGCTGCGATGCTACGCTGGTGATGTCAGCGACTACAAGACTGTACGCAACGTGGTCGATACAATCAAACAAGGAGGGCGACCTATAAAAGGTGTCCTGCAACTGGCAATGGTACTGCGTGACACCGGTTTCATTAACCTGGACCACGACGGTTGGACTGCAGTAACTGACCCCAAGGTCAAGGGTACGTGGAACTTGCACAACCTGCTTCCAACTGACTTGGACTTCTTTGTCATGTTCGGTTCCACTAGTGGTACTCTGGGTGCGTATGGACAGTGCAACTACGCAGCATCCAACTCGTTCCTCGATTCATTTACGCACTTCCGACACAGTCTAGGTCTTCCTGCTGCGGTCCTGGATATTGCTGCAGTTGGCGACGTCGGCTATGTGGCATCTACCAAAGACGTGGCTGAGCGTCTTGAGAGGACCATCACCAAGTTCATGAGTGAGGCCGAGTTTCTGCAGGGTCTCCATCTGGTCATCGAACGCTCAGCAAAGAAATACGCGGTGCCTGTGTCTTCGACTTCGACAATCGCTTATTCAGATCCTTCTCAAATCGTTTTGTACAACGAGACAAGTCGTCCACTGTCCGATCCACAGAACACAGAATCCTGGCGTCGCGATCCACGTCTATCAGTCTTCCGCAATAACCAAGATGTCACATTCAAAGGCACTGAGACAGCTGGTGAAGGGCTCCGAAGTCTTATTGCGTCACTCCCAAGCGAGCCCCAGAAGCTCGACGACCCTGAGACGGTGAATTTCCTGGCCGTAGAGATTGCGAAACGTATTTCGACGTTTCTTATGATGGACGAGGTCGAGATTGACATTTCCTCGTCATTGTCGGCTATGGGCGCGGATTCATTGGTGGCGATCGAGATTCGTAACTGGTGGAAGCAAGCTTTGGGTGTGGATATTACGGTTTTGGAGCTGTCGGATAAGACAAACACTATGGCGCATCTGGGAGCACTGGCTGTTGAGAGGTTGAAGGCCAGGTTTGCCCCTCAGTAGTTTTTGTTCACTATTTATTTAAATGGAATTATGTCTAGTATAGCCTCTTGTTACATATGTGTATACATATACTCTCTCTGCATCTCGAAGATTGAAGAATTCTCCTGAATGCCGTCAGTAGAAACCAGGCGGCAAAGCATTATAACATGCGGTTCTACAGTTATAAATCCATACTTCTAATGTCTTGAACTCCGAGATCGAGAAATAAATCGCCGCTTTAGTTTATTTAAATGACCAATGCATTGAGGCTTTGACTTTTACTAACAGGCTATGCTCCGTCGGTCAACCACTGACTCATTATTCACGGTGATTGCTTTGGGGACTGGTCTATTCATCTTTAAGTAATAGTAAAAAAGACGAAGTAGATTTCAAAGGCCAATGTATTCCAAATTTTCTTTGCAATCTACCTCAAAGTGTAAATTTACCTTTCCCTAAAGCTAAGTAAAGTAGTCATATCTGGTATACAGTTGGTATGCTCAAGAACATCCGGTGGGCGACTAGTCACGTTACCAGCGTACTTGAAGTCATATTTGGTAAGAATCTGAATGAAAATAATCTTCATCGTATCTTGAACCAGAAAGCGACCGGGACACGCGTGAGGTCCACTTCCCCAAGGTAACATGTCATCCTGCAGAGAGGCAAGGTGGTTTTTTGAAGCATCACCTTGCTCCCTCATTTTCTTCCACCGTTTGGCATCGAACTCACTAGCATTGACATGGACGTCTGGATCGTGACCGAGAAGTCTGCTGGGGAGGAATATTGACGTGCCGGCGGGTATGGTAAGCCCGTCTTTGAAAGTGAAATCCTCCATAGCTATTCGTTGCATTGTATCTGTAACAAGTAAGCTCATGCACATGCCAGATCAGTTCTGAGGTCTACTTACAATGCTGAGAAGTATGTAGTCTTTGACTTTCTTTGAAGAAGCTATCCATGACATGGAGTGCTCCCAGGGACTGACGGTTCCAACTACCATGCTTGGCGTAGACTTGCGATATCTCGTCTCGTATCTCATCAATTGACGAAGGGCGGTCAATGAGATCGAACAGGGCGGATAGAGAGGTCAAAACAATGCCATGAACAGAAGCAGCAAGAAGATACGCCACATCCTGCATGATCTGCTCAACCTTGACGGGCTCATTCTTGGCTCTGTACGAGTCCACGAGCCACTGGAGTGCATCGTTATATGTCTTGTCTGCTTGACCTTGATCCCGACTCTCGGCGTAGGCGATTCGAGCATCCAAAGCGGGTTTCAAGATTTGCTCGCCTTTTCGCCGCGTAGAGTAAATCGCTTTAACATAAGGGTCAACATATTTAGCTATCCATCGTAAGGACCGGGGATATTTGTCCCGAACATGTTGTGCAGCTAGCATTCCGACGTAGAGATAGGTCGAGGTAACTGTGTGCCACTCCTCGTTATCCCACAGGTCAGGACCTATTAGGACGCGTGCCATGATGTGAGTTATGAGTGGCCAAAAGAGTGTCTGTCCAGAGAGGGTAGTCCAATCTTGACCTTGAGGAATGATTTTTGCAAGGGTTTTGCCGGTGACTTGTTGAACTGGTTCAATCAGTTCGTCTAAGAGGGATATAAGCATCGGAAGAAAACACGCATAAGCCATAACCTACTTAGCGACCTATTCAGATCTTGGCGTACAATACGGATGACCAGGTCGTGTACCAATGGGCCACCGATATCTTCAGAAACATTGGACTACGCAGAGAGTTTTGTTGTCAGCTATGTACATAAATGTTGAGCTATGTGTGCAGGGCTAATACCTTATTGAGGAAGCTGGTGAAACTAAGCTTGGAAGTGCTCGCGGACCGAACCTGACCGAGGTACTTGAGAGGCAGAACCACCATTGGTGTCGAGGCATCCAAATAATTGAACATGGAAAACGGCAGATCCTTCTTGAGGTATTCGCTGTAGCCTCTTGCCATAATCTCACTGGTCTCATGCTGATACCGCTTCATCGACTTTTTGCCATCGACGAAGTTAACGTAGGGTATGTCAAGGCTTTTGGCTTTCGCTGGCTTGGCAAGACGCCAAAGCACCAGAAATGCCGCCAGGGCCAACGCCAAGGTGTACAGCAACAGAGCCATTGTACTGCGGAGAGAATGTAAATTCTGTAGTACGGGGTGAGCCTCTCACAGTATTGAAGCTATTCTGGGGTGCTGGTTTTCTTCTAGTGGGCGTTAGCGATTGATGACCCCGGGTTCTGGGTGGGCCAGGCACCACTGTTGTGATCCCAGGTGGTGCCACCTTGGAGGTAAGCACCACAGCACTGTGAGCGCTGGATGGACTTTGTGTCATGATCCTTCAATCCTGTAAGTGCACTACTTTTTATATCATTTTTACACGCTGCAATGTTGTGAAATAAAGCATCACCCTGTAGCATACTATGTTGTGATTCTTTTTTTTTACTGTTAGCTTTTTTCGCAATTGTGAGTACGTGCTCAGCGACTTGGACAAAATGACGGGCCTTGTCAATTCCACCTCACATCGCTTCGGAGATTTCTGGGATAATGAGCTTATCTCCACAAGACTGCAAATGATAAACGTCACCAACTCGGCACTATGCGTCTTGTTTGTCGCTACCCTGTGGTCCATGACCCAAGTCATTTTCCCCAAGAAAAAGTCTTGGAATCGAGTAGGGCGCTCACCAGGTCCTTTCGGTATTAACAGGCGAGCCGCCGCAAAGTATGCTCAACAACACGGTACACGTGCTTTAGTACGAGAGGGATACCGAAAGGTGATATATAGCGCGCGCCTAGACTGAAATTGTATGCTAACTAAAAACAGCACAAGGGCGAGAACTTTGTCATCCAGACTGTTTCTCGAGAACAGCTTGTCATCGCGCCCAGGTTTCTGCCAGAAATCCGTATGCTGCCCGAGTCTAAGCTTAGCCATGCGGAGGTTATTATAGATTATATGGTCGGCGAGCACATTGGTGCTTCACTGGCGATGGATGGCCAACAGCATATTGATGCCGTTCGAGGTCCTCTTACACGCAGTTTGAGTAAACGACAGTCTTTCCACCATATAGGTGTCTTTCACTGACCCGCCTGCGACTGTAGAGACTACTGTTCCTATGATGCAACGAGAATACCGCCGTACCAGCGAAGCCATCTTCAGTCAGGTACCCAAGGATACAAGTACGTGATACAAAAAGGGACTAATAGCCAAGCTAACTCGTATGTTTGGCAGGAGAATTAAATGTTTACAATTTCTGCTACGCCATGGTCTCGTGCATGACTTCAACTGTCTTCATCGGGGAAGAACTCTCTCACGGTGGTGGTTGGACCAAGATCGTCATGGAGTATTTCCCCGAAGCATGGCGCATTCGTAACGCGTTGAGCCCTTGGCCGCGCTCCATCAGACCCTTGGTCAAGCCATTCCTGGTGCGAAACAATCAACTTGAAACAATTCTTCAAAAGGCCGAGCAATTTCTTGAGGAACCCATCAGGAAGCGACGTGACCCGGATAATGAGGATGTTGACATTCTCAAGTTTCTGGCAGAGTACAACGAATCTCCCAGGAAGGTTGCCATGCAGATTGTTGGAATTATTACTGGAGCTGTATGTCACTTGATGATCATGAGAAACGCGACTAACGATTGTACAGTTGAACACATCGACACATGCTCTCACACAGGCTATATATGATATCTGCTCTCATCCAGAGTATATCGATGACATCCGTGCTGAAGCCGTCGAGGCCTTGGCAAGCGAGGGAGGACAATGGTCCCACAACGTCAACAAGAAACTCTACCTTCTAGACAGCTTCATGAAAGAGTCTCTACGATTATTTGCGCCTGAAGGACGTAAGAAATTTCAACTCATTCGTTTAGTTCTCAATTAACGAATCTAGTGGCTATCACGCGCAAGGCAACGTCTTCATTCGGTCTCTCAGACGGTACATGGATCCCCAAAGGCACATACATTGCAGTCGCCGGAGAGGCTATGGCTCTTGACCCAGAATTCTACGACGAGCCAGAAAAGTTCAACGGACGCCGATTTCTCGACAAGAAGGGCAAACCGATTTCGCCTGACCGTGAGTTCAGCGGTATTGAACCTGGTAATGGTATGTGGGGCGCTGGTCGTTTTACATGTCCTGGACGTCACTATGCCAGTGCCTTGAGTAAGATGATTGTTGCCAATTTGCTACTGAAATACGACATCTCTTTTCCCAAGGGCCAGAAGGGGCCGCCACCGCAGATTGAGGATGACTCTAATATCCTGCCTGATATGACTCAGGTGATCATCTTGAAGGAGCGTGAGTAGTGACAAAGTTACATGATGAGAAGGCTAGCTAGAATTAATCGAATAGACTTCCTATGCCTTCCGTATTATCGTTTTAATGATCTGGCCCTAAACCTCGGCTACCTAGAGTCACACTGAATGTTGCTTCATGGGCCTTTCGTGCCATCCATCTAATACTTTCCGAGGATAGATTGCAGGCCACAAAAGTAGCAAACCTACACCGATTTTAACCCGTCTCGGCTCTCTCGTCTCGACTCTCCCCTCTTCGCTATTGATCAACATCATACTCCTTGCCAAGTTCCGTAACTATATGCAGTTAGTGGAAAATGCAGGGGTACATAGAATGTAGCCGCGAGGTTCAACACACTGAGTCACGTGAGATAAGCTAAATATAGCTCCAGGACTGTTAACCTTGAAATCAGGCTGCGAGAACATCACAACATCACAATATCACCAAGAGGGGTAAACCTACAATCAGATCGTTTCTCACCCCGAAAAGAAGTTGTTATCGATCTCATACTCGCGACGAATCTTTCCTTACCATCCCTGAAAGGAGATGCCAAGGCGACCATGGCCGACTTGGACCCTGCGTTATATACTATCGCATGGATCGCGCCGCTCGAGATCGAGGCCCAAGCGGCTCTCTACATGCTCGATCACAAACACGATGGCCGGTTTCCCACTAGTCGAGGAGACGACTATGTCTTTGAGGCTGGTGATATTAACGGTCATAACATTATTATTGCGACATTGCCGATGGGCCAAGAATACGGGACTGGATCAGCTGCTGCTATTGCTAGTCAGATCAAGAAGTTCTTTCCTAACCTCTGGTTTGGTTTGCTTGTTGGTGTTGCTGCTGGCCTTCCCAATCATCGAAAGGACCCGCCAATTGATATCCGACTTGGGGATGTCCTCGTTGGACTATCCACACATGAGAGCGCAGGCCTTGTAGCCTATGATTTGGGGAAAGAGACTGCTGATGGATTTCAGCTATTGAATGATGGGCGTGTCTTAGCTCCTGTGGAAACTGTCGTGAGATCCGCTATTGGCAGTATCAAAATGTCGTTGAATGATACTGAGGCCTTCTTACCATTTTATGAAAATATTAAGAACAAGCACCACTCTAGCGGTACTTTCATAGATCCTGGTCAAGAGGAGGATGTACTATACTACCGAGAAGGTCCTACAGGGACTCGGAAGGTCATGCAGCGAGAACAGCGGCCATCAAACAAACGAACACGGGTCTGGTATGGCTCTATCGGGTCTGGAGAGAAATTAACCAAAAACAGCCAAAAGCGCGATCAATTGAGGGATGCTTATAATCTCATAGGTCTAGAAATGGAGGCGGCTGGTATTATGAACCGAGTCCCTGTAGGTGTTATCAGAGGGGTATGCGATTATGCGGATGAGAACAAGAATAATAAATGGCAACCTTTTGCGGCAGCAATGGCTGCTGCATATGCTAAAGCAGTTTTGCTCCGTATCGGGTCTGGACAGGCCGCGCCAAAGTCGATGGGTCAGTGCAGCTTGGCCTTCCTCCAGTGGATCATTTGGCTTATACTTCGCAGCGCTGCAAACTGGTATGATCCTATGTGATCTCCCAACAAGAACGGACCGTTTCTTCGGACGAGAAGATGAGCTTTTGAAGATCGAAAACAGCCTTGAACACACATCGGACTCGCTCAAGAGTGTTATCCTTTGTGGTATCTCCGGGTCAGGCAAGACCCAGTTGGCTCGCGAATACGTTGCTCGCAAGGCGAACAATTTCTCGGCAATACTATGGATCGATGCAAGCACGGAACTGACTGCAGAGCAGTCCTGGAATTCCTGCGCGAGCTACATTCAGAGAAAAGTCGCGGGTCTGAAGGTCCAAGACTCAACTACGTCGCTACGTTCCTTTGTCATGGAGTGGCTGCGAACAACCGCAGCAAAGAACTGGCTCGTCATCATTGACAGAGCGGATGCTCCGATGGCTACTAAGCGATTGTTGGATCCTTTCACCACCTTGAGCCACGGCTCTCTTTGCATCACAACAACACATCAAGCAATTGCTAGAGCTATGCGGACAAAACAAATTCTCATTGAGCGTCTAGATCCAGTATCTTCCCAGAACCTCATTCTCTGGCGAGCATTTGAGAGCCAAGATGAACATTCATCTGAAGGTGTGTACTCGCCATTAAATTGATCAAGTCTTCATATAACTGATACTGACTTTTTCAAGTTCTTGAATCGGTGATACGTACAGCTAAGGCTCTCGATGGCTTTCCACTCGCACTTGAGCTTGCTGGAATCCTTATCTACGAGGGAATAGTCCCACTAAAAACATTTGCGGAAACATTTGCCTCTAAGTACAACCAGCTTGCACGATTCAATGTTGATCCGGGCACTTGGCTATGGAATAGGAGCGACTCGCTATTTGAGATGTTTGACGAGCTCTACCAATCACTCGTAGCGAAAAGCCCCAACGCAGGTCTTTTGCTTACGTTATGTGCTGTATATGGTCCCTGGAACCTGCCAATATCTCTCATTCAGGGACTGCAAATTGATACAGAGGACGAACGTTCGGACAACCTGACTTGTTGGGGTCAGTTGAAAGCCTTACTCAACGACGAGGTCGAACTCAATTTGGCTATTTATGAGATTTGCCGAGTATTTTTGGCTAAAAGGCAAATGAGCGATGATGGCAATATTCTGAGCGTTGCACTCCATGGCTCAGTATGCCAGTGGCGTTTCGCTACGATAGGAAAGGAACGACCCGAGTGGATAATGAAGACCTCTTTTGGTCTGGCATGGCACAGAGAAACAGTCAAACAATCCTTACAGTAAGTTGTGCAACCATCGTAATATTGCAGTAAAGATAACTCTGAACAGGACCATAACCGAAGGAAGAAGTCAAATTGATGCAAACCGAGGGTTCTTACATCTGTTCGACAAGTGTCTGAACTCCATCGAGAATCATGTCCCAAGCGAGGACCTGGAACCTGCTACTGGCAAATTTGCCCGACACTACTATACATTTTGCTCCTGTACTGCTCCACTTTATCTATCGTCAGGGAATTCGGCCAAGGCCAAGGAACTCTTTTCAGTTGCAATAAACTATGCGAGATCATCTGACTCGTACGACCGGCATTTAATGCATCTGCTCTGCGGCTTTGCTAAATGTTGCAGGCGAGTCGGAGATCTCGATGCTGCAAAGGAAGCTCTAGAGTCAGCATTGGAAATTGCCGAGGGCATCTGCGGATACAGAAGCGAACAGACCCTAGAAATCGTTTCCCAGCTCAAGACGGTAAGCGAAGGCATAGCCATGGAGCAAGATCATCGTCAACGGGCAGCCGTGGCTAGTACAGGAAGCAAGCTCAATGAAGTTCAGAGTAACGCTGGACCGTCTAGCTCAAGCTCATCGCAACCCAAAAAAAGAAGCTCCAGAGTGGCGAATTTCTTTTTGAGAGGTCTCGGATTGAGATCAGATCCACAGAAAGTTGACCCTGTCCCAGTCCCACAGTATATCCAGCAAAGTTCAAGCTTTTTTGACGACTGGGTTCCGCAAGAACAGCACAATAGCAATCGATATACCCTGCGTAGTCGTGATGAGCTGGCTTCACAGGCTCCTGAGGTGGTCAGCGACGAAGTTCGCTATATTCCCTCGACCGGGTTCACTATTGGTGAATCAATAGAGGCTATTGATCCTGGACTGGCTTTGGAGATCTTTCTTCTCAATCCCGCAGTATTTATCCCGGCTGCTAGTGGCGTCACACCAGGAATACAAGGGACGTTACGGCTAAGGGTCAAAGGCGGGGTAGAAGTTGAGGCCATCAATTTGACACTTCGGGCTGTCCAAAGAATCAATTGGCTGCCACCAGACATCTCAAAAACTCATTCTGAGCAATCGCATGAAGAACTTAATGTTCAGAGCATAGCTCTTTTCCATACTACAAAGAGTCGACAAGACGCACCATACGGAAGTAACTGTGAGTATATTCCGTCTAGCAAGTTGCCCCCAACCAAGGCTTCTACGCAAAGCGAGCCCGAAAGTAAGACGAGCTTCCCAGGTGGCTTGTACTGCTATCCGTTTCAGTTCAATTTAGAAACTGACAGCTTGCCAACCGCGCGTCTTGGTCATGGTTCTCTTACCTGGCTCCTCAAGGCCATTTTCACATTTTATGAGCCTAGTGGTTCTAGACGTGATATCGAACTGGCCAAAGAAGTTCCTGTAATCAGGAATTGGACTCGCAATCAAGAAGCCATAGCACGTTGTGGCTCAAGCTCAGGATGTATGACGTTGCCATATAAGATCTGGATCAAGCACAGCGAGTTCTTCTTCGGCGACAAGATACTGGTCTTTATCGTGTTTGGGCCATCTATCACCTCTGCAAAATTCATTAAATGGAAGTGCTCTATCATCCAAACGGAGGAGTATTGGACATCAGATGGGCAAAACACATGCACCATCCCTCCCCGTGAACTAGCTTTACTAGAAAGGGTGACCAATTTGTCAACAAGTTCAGATGTAATAATATTTGAACGAGTCGGTCCTAAGCTTGGCCCAGTTTGCATCTCGGGCGACGTCCCTTTGCCCACTTGCGAGGCAATGCACCAAGGAGAAAAATATCAATTGCGTGCCGGCTGTACTTTGCCCGGCATGCGGGTTAAGCACTACCTTCAAGTAAGTCACAGATACACCATTGAGCACGGAAATAGTTGATTAACATGGGTTGGCAGATTACTATTGGTGTCTCTGTTTCTGATCCGTCACAGACAGATATCGAAATCGTTAGGGATCTTCCCATTACCCTGCTCGACTGTCGATCTAGTTGCAAATACTACAATCCATTCTCCTACAAACGTTTATGCTCCTATTGCGGGACAGAAGACTGGTGTGTCGAGGAGGATATGAGCGTTACTGTTGGTGGCATCAATGACCGATCGCGCGAAAGGAGTGTGATGGAACCGAAAAGCGCCACGATTCATACAGAGATGTTCAGAACAGCAGCACTTTTCTCAGGCATCTTTACAGATCGGAGGGCGCTTGCAATGGAGCTAACAAGTTTATTGAAACAAACGAGACTAGCTAACGACAAGATGTTGGGGCGGAGCCCGACGTCACCGCAGCCTGAATATAACATCTTCACGCTTGATGTCGGCTGCAAAATGTTTAGACAATATTCCTTTGCTTTATTTGATAAAGGTGGTGGATTTGCTGATTCTCTGGAAAACAATGATCAACGGGTAATTCATGAGCTGGAATAATAAATAATGTTAAGAATAGGATAGATTTAGCAAGAACTATTCTAGCTACCTTACCACGTGGCTATCTAATTCGGGTCGCAAGGAACTGTCATCCATCTCATACGGAGGTATAGCAGGGACAGGCTGAGCCTCCGTCGTCCCCTCCATCTCAGATCTCGTTCCCTCACCGTCTTGTCCAGGCGCCGAAACTACGTCGCCTGTTCTCTTCTTACGCCGCCTGAGGAACAACATAGCTGCAGCAATAAGAATCGCTAAACCCACAACGGGAAGGATAACGGCAAGGATAATCGTCGCTTCTTTCGACAAGCCGGAGCTTGAGTCTGTTTCGTCATTCGCTAGGGCCGTCGCCGATGCGGTATAATGCGAAGTTTGCCTAGCTTGCAGCGGTCCGATGATATATGTCGTTGGCGTTACCCCACAGCCCCAAGAAGTCACCTTGGCATTGTCATCAGAAGCAGTTTGGTAGATGAAGTGTAAACATAGCGACGAGGCTCCGTAGGTGCTAAGAGTAGTTGTCAATCTCGAAAATCGCACTTGGTCAGAGTCCTACCATTTCATGATTGGAGAGTAAGGGCAAAGTGAAGCAGCAGTACCACCACAGTCTGGAGCTGACGCATCTTCACATGTAGCTGGGATGTAGCAGCTTGTCATGTCGCAGCAGCCCCATGACTTGCCGCCGCTGGGAGTGCTGCAGGTCGATGGTGAACCGCAGGCTGCTGTGTAGTCTTTCCATGGCGGCAGTTAGCAGTTCTAGCTCTGTCTTTCAGCTGTATTAGTAGTTGCTTACCTGTATTGTCAGAAAAGTAGCCGCAAATTGGGTCTGTAGTGGCCTCAAGCGCCTCCACTTGGATGGTGTTAGGTTCGTGTATGTAAGGCGGACTGTTTGTCCGCCGCCGGATTTCGTCCATTTTGCCAGCAATCTCGACGTCAGGTTAGCATAAGATGTATTATCAAACCACTTTACGGTTACAGTCCTATGAATGTCCTGGCAGAAGGTAAAAGGTTGAGACGTTCGACCTCCGATATTTAACGGCGGTCTCTTTAGCCTCAAGGATACAATCACGTGTCATAATCTAAATCGTACAGGAACGTTGCTAAACCACCCCACAAAATCGATTTACTAATGTTATAGCTACTGTACGTATTGAAAAGAAAGGATTACCAAAATCTCAGGCGAAACGAACGAAGGCGCCGAACAGGTACGGGTAAAAGGTTGTCCGCTACCGAGTTACACTTTAAAACATCGCGACTCCAGTGGCTGCATGAGACCTCTTCTTGACCTGCCCTAACATAAGGCTCGGACTGTAGCACAAAATGCTTTGCTTTCTTCCTTTCGCTCGTTGTTTATTCCTCCTACTAACATCAAACCATACAAACATCAATCATTCCTGCCTGCCAGACTTAACTATCACTAGGACCCCAGGAATGATCAAAGGCAGAGAGGCCTTACAAAAAAAAAAAGAAAAAAGAAAAAAACCAGCAAGATGTCTCTAACGGAACTGATGGCACCAAGGAACGAGGAATTTTCGGATGACGAATGATCAGACAAAAACCACCGACGCAGACAGAATAGAAATCCTACACACCAACGGACAGCTTCTGAAAATGAGATTGAAAATACTTACAGACCGAGCCTTATTGAGGTATGACGGAAATGACTACAAGATCTTACTTATTCTAGTATTTCTACTCATCTTATAATTCTACTAATCTTATAAGTCAGACTATAAGTAATTTACTATAGTCGATCTTAGTGACTGTTTATGTGTCGCTCGTTATGGGGCTTTACTTCATCCAGATTGACAGACCCAATGATAACATCCATGGTATTCCGTCTTTTGAAATAACGCCACTGTTGAAGTGAGTCCCTTGCCTCCGGTGCTCCGATCTTAAGCTGCTCTAGCACCTCCATTATCACGGCATAGAGAATATCGTAGTTTCCATCATCGACCTTGACGGCAATACCTATCGCCCCATGTACATCCAGGCGCATGGTATCAGCACACGCGCGTATACCAACAGCATAGCCCCCATCAGCTCCTAGCTTTCACACCAACTGACCTTCATGCGCTTCCATCAGCTCGGTACAGAATCTTCCCTCTCCGGCAACAAACTCGGGGTGTTGTGTCATAGCATGATACACTCGGGCGAGGTTCCTAGTCCTTTCAGAAGAAGACGACCGTGACGTATCCGCCGCAGCGGCGAATTTAGCATACATGTGAGCCAAGTAGAAAAGTGGAAAGGCTGGGGCTGGTAGATTACATCCATCGATACCCCCTTGGACAAGCTTTCGCTCGGGGCAGAGGTCTTCGACAACGTGTTTAACAAGGACTTGCATGGGATGATCAGAGTGCTGGTAGGATTCAACATCGGTACCAATCGCAAGAGCGCCAGCAATCATGCCAGCGTGCTTGCCGGAGCAATTGTTGTAGACACCTCCTGTGTAATCAAGACCTCTCTTGGACCACAACTTGTTGACAGCCGGAGATAAGGATGGATGTCCACCACAGCGGTACTGTGATTCCTCGACGCCAACTCTAGCCAACATTGCCCTAGCCCTTTGTACATGCCTATCCTCACAATAATGCGAAGCACACATAAGGGCAAGGTCAACTTGATCAAAAACAGTGTCACAGACTCCCGTCTCAATGACAGCAACGGCTTGTGCTGGTTTTGCTGTTGAACGAGCGAGGGTTACTCTGGTGGGATCGCCAACAGAAAAGATGATATCACCGTCAGAGTCGGTGACGGCAACGTGGACATAGTGGATGTTTTCGGTTATGCCATTTCTATCCGTGGTGACCCGGTTGTTTAGGGTAGCGTTGTTTGGTGACATACTGCTGAAAGTGATGTTCTAGCTTCGCCAACGTATTGAATAGGACAATGAACAAATTTGGAAGAAAAGCAAGGTTATTTCGTTGCTATGCGAAGGGGTTTTAACTATTTATAAAGCGATGATCTTGAATGCTGAGGACTAACATGTGTTTCCCAGTTGGGAAACACCCAGCGTCCGTACCCGCCATTCATCTCTGTAGATATCGCGAGCTAGCCAATCAAATTGAAGGCAACTTCGGTACCTCGAAACAAAGGCGTAGCTCATCAATAACGTCGCAAAACGTCACCAAATCGCTGCCCGGAGCTTGGAAAAGCCCTGCGAATTTCCAGGGATTGTGACCTACGTGAAATGTCATATTCTAACCTGCTTCGCGCATTGTTGACGTGACGGTGGCGACGGACATGGTTGCGTGCTGCGTAGCTGACGTCGATGTTGTTTTTTAGTGTTTCTAGGGTTTGGCGTTGTTGATGATGATGAAATTGGGGTTGGGAGCGATAAGTTGATAAGATCCGATAAGGTGATAAGCGTTGGTGCAGTAACACTAAAGTGTTGGGGTTCAGCGACTTAACGCTTTAGGCAATCGGAACGTGAATTTAATACAAAATGATTAATTGAAATATCTTTTGTTATGCGGATTGGAGTACTAACGTTTCGGTATCAGACATTACGATATTGCTCTCAGCGGATGGTATCGTTTACAAATCGTAGCTGGCCCATCCCGGCTCTTTGCGTGAGCTTTAGCTGTGACAAAAATTCAGTGGGCGGTAGCTGATATTCTTGACGAAAAAAAGCCTTATCCACTTGGCCGAGTCGATCACGAAACATGCCAATCTCCTTTTCAAACCTCTGGTGCTTCTCGTGCCTACATCCTTATTGCCCCTCCCATTTTAAGTAACAGAGGAAATCCCTGTCTGTACTCGTGGGTTGTGAATGGCCAGAGAGAGGGACCAGAGTGGGGTGAGGTAGAAATCCTCCGAGTCAAAGCGGAGACACCTGTGGGGCTGGGGGAAGTACCGGCGGCAGTGTTTAAGTATAAGCCTCAACAGTCTTCTAGGGGGTAACCCTTTTTTGTTTCATCAGGTAGCATACTATGCGGGGTAAGCGACATAGCGTCAACAGGGGTAAAGAAAGAGTCAAGTAAAAGAGGCAAAGGTGATTAGCAAGAAAAAAACAGCTAGCAACAGGTCATGGATAACACCAGCCAATGTAGACATCCACAAACAGAAACAAGTTCGGTCTTTCCGTGCCATGCTAAAACCTACCACACCTGGGTTAGAGCGTCCGTGAAAACGTTGCGGTTGGGTAGACTTTGCGTGGAAACGTTACAGCTGACAATCTCTTGAACACGAACTAATCATAAAATAATGTCGATTCCAAGTGAGCGACACTCGGTAAATGCCATTTCCTGCCACACGCTACTGCCGGCAGTACTGATTCCCGATAATTTAAATCTTCCTAGTTTATCAGAGGCTACCAGCCAACTTCTAATAGACCGGTGATTTGACCGGTGGGAGCCGGTAGTGGTGGTCTTGGGAAACTTTCTATTCTATTACTATGATAGCTTTTTATAGCAAAGTTGGGATCTTTTTGAGATAATTTAGTATCTTATGTATTCTAAAGACTGTTATATTCGGTCCTTTAGCTTAGGGCATATACGGTTAATACCGATTTGTTATATCGCAGAACTTTAATATTCGTCATTATAAAGGTCTTTTATAATTTCAATATTATCTTTCTCAACTATAAATCTCGGCCAATTCCCAGTACTAAATCGATTAAATACCTTCTCATCATATAAACACAGCAACTAAACACAGCAACTAAACACATCTTTATCTATACTTTCCAGTTTCCCTGCGACAGCAATACATAACTCTTTCATCATGCTCTTCAACAACGCCATTGTCGCCATCGCTCTCAGCGTCGCTGTCAACGCCCTTCCCCAGACATACCCCAATAAGTGTGGCGACCAGGTCTGCCCTGCCGATAAAGCCAAGTGTTGCGAGGTTATTGTCAACGGAGTTGCTGAAATTGGATGCTTCGCTGAATGCCCACCTATTCAAGCTCTCCAGCGTCGACAGACATACCCCAACAAGTGTGGTGACCAGGTCTGCCCTGCCGATAAAGCCAAGTGTTGCGAGGTCATTGTCAACGGAGTTGCTGAAATTGGATGCTTCGCTGAATGCCCACCTATTCAAGCTCTCCAGCGTCGACAGACGTACCCAAACAAATGCGGCGACCAAGTTTGCCCTTCAGACAAGCCCAAATGCTGCGAAGTCATTGTCAACGGAGTTGCTGAAATTGGATGCTTTGAGGAATGCCCTGCTCCACCCTCAGCCCAAGAAAAACTTCGACGCCGCGAGCAACCCACGGCCACTACTGCAGCTTCTCCATCCATTCCCACCTTTGGTCCTAAGTGCGGAGACTCTTTCTTCTGTCCTGTCGGCCAGGTCTGCTGCCCTAATGCGCTCTACCACTGCGCCGACCCTGACAAGGTCAGCCAACAATGCCCTCAGTAATTAGCAGATGAACGAAAATCTGCAAACCTGCTGAGCTAATAATCAGACAGTCAGTTCTGGTAATAGATTAGACAGATATTACAACGTTAAGAGGGATTGGGTTCTATTTTAGAGTTTTATTCTCTGTTTGGTTGTATCTGTAGAGTTGCTATATGAAAGATAGGATATGGAAGGGGATGCCAAACTATGATTAGACTTCTTGCTTCCGCCGCGCTAAGAGCATAGTTACAATACAGCATACGTTCTTTAGTAAAATTCATTGTATTCTTCACATATTCTCGTAACAAACTTGCAATATCTAATGTCAGACACTACTCGTAGACCGTCAGTGACACCACCCTTACCTTCACTACATCGAGGTTCAGATCCAACTCCGCTTCGAAGATACGATGTTCTACCAGCAATCACCAGAGATACGTCACGTCAAGGGATAACTGGTATAAGGGCCACGCCCCAGATACCTCACTAGGTAACCACTAGTACCAAAAAGAAACGGACCTGTCTTTAGGGTATCCCGAAAGCGAGCTACGGCTGGTATCTTGATCATAAGCAAATGGGGAGATGCTACATCACTTTGACGAGCCTATAGGAGTGGACCAAAGAGATGATAAATTACTTGGACTAGAATAAAACAGGGACTGATTGTGTCTAAGGTTATGTAGCTATACGACAATTAGGAATAGAAGAGTAGGGTATTAGTACACGAAAACATACCATGTAAGCGAGGAAAGGCACACAGGCCAAGTAATTTTTATATTCCGACCCAGAACCTGAGATCAAAAGAATGGTGCACGGGTCAGAAAAATGGTATTGGGTGCCATTAACAGTGGTTATTAGTACAGTAGCGAATATTCCAGCCAACGTGCACGGATAAAACGTGTGTAATTTAGTAAATTATGAGCAGTCCTTGGTACAGTACAGTAGGCAATGGAAACCTCAGCATATGTCCAAATTCAAGCCAACTGCACCAGCAACCCCTAGCCATTCATCGTTGTCTGAAACCAAACGACCCGAATTTGCCATACTCCTTATTCCAAAAGACGAGCCAGCTTCTCCCGTTCACCAGGGCTCATGAAACACTGTTCGTTGCCATCTAAAATCGGCCTACCATTAGCCTTATCCCCTGCCTTAGCCAGTACCCAAGCCAATCAGAGTTGGTTCTATTTGCTCCGTATCCACCAGACACAGGGTTCCGTACCCACTCGTTTTAGTGCTCCGGTGAGGCTTTCTTCATCACATCTGATCCCAAAGTCCGCTTTGGAAAAAGTCATGAGACAAGGAGTCAATGTTGAACAGCTCTAACTCTCCGGGTGTGACCAAAAATGGATTGATATCGAGATCAACAGCAGTATTGCCTGGCTCGGAGCCTAAGCCATCCTGCAGCGGTAGGACAAAATGATTCTTGAGACTAATCTCGGACTTGGCCTCACCTCTCAAGTCTGGTTCATGAATCTCATTTGTCTTGAACAGGGGCTTGGGTGCAAGGAGGTCCCAGAACAATGCAGGTTGAAAACTGATTGTTGTGCCCTTGGTCGAGCCTTGACGGTAGTTCTCCCTAGCGAGCGCCTGAAGGTGTCGTAGGGCGTCAACCTTAGTTTTGGTGTTAGCTTTTGACACACATATCTCAGCATCTGAGTTTCAACGATATCAGCTGCATACCTTCTCTGTTATGTGCGGCCAGGTCTGAGCTACATGGCTTAGAAACTCTTCACATTTGATCAAATTATTCTGAGCTTTTTGAGCAATCTCTTCGTCCTTTGAAAACTGGAATAACCAAGAAACCGTGGCAGCACCGGCCATGGCGTCGGAAATCATTGGGTCAGCTATATCCATCAAGTTGTTAAACATGTCAAGTAAGCGAAATGCCCAGTTGGAGTGATATATCGCCACGTCAATCCTTTGCTGCATGAAGAAGCATGATGGCGGGATACTATCCGAAGGAGCTAGAAGAGACAGATGGATAAAAGGGTGATTGAGAATGGCGTGGATGGCATGCCACATCAGTTGGCTTACCATGAAGCGGTTCCAATACTCGGAATGTCGAGATACGTCATCTTTAGTTCTCTGAGAGAGGTATGCATTGCAGAGAAACAGTTTTTTGGGACACGCGGCTTCGAAGTTAATCAGCTCAAGGTTTATCTTCGTATGCATCGAATCGGGTGACCAAGGCTTTTCTGTCTTCCCTTGTCGAAGACTGTGTAAATGGCATTTAAGCTTTCCCCAGATGGTGATGATGCTCAAACTGTGTGCAATGATGGCAACTCGATTGCTTTCAACGGCCGATGTGACAGATACATCTCCGAACTGGGCACTATCTTGCTCGTCTTGGGAGTGAGGCTGGGGAGGCATCAGAGTCAAGTTGGGATAGTCCGGTGTTTCTACTTCAAGAGCTCCAGTTGTCAATGGTACGAGAAGGCATTCGAGGGCATGCACAAGCCAGTATGTTCGTATTTGTGAGTTGTCTCGTAAGTAGGATGGACCTTCGTACGAGAGAAGTTGATGAGTCTCTAGTTTCGAGGCACTGCCTGCCGTCATCCACGCACGATTGAGCTTTCGAGCTGTATGATCCGCCAGTATCACATCTGATCAGTGGAGCTTTACGTACTTTTTAAATGCTTCAAAGTTATCAGACACAAGGCCTGTACGAGCTATATGGCAAGCACTCCCTCAGCCGCTAATTCCATGACAGTCTACTCCGCCTTTCTCGAGTAGAACTCAGCGGCGGTAGATTCCTGGCGGTGAAAAAAGTTATGCGTAGAGAATTGTAACATGAGGGCCATAAAGCTCCATAGAAGATATTGGGGGGCATTGCTTAATTTCACAGCAATATCTGGTTCAACGAATACTGGCAGTGGCTGGAGATGAATCTTTTTCTCATAGACATTGACGAAGTGGCTGATGACTAGCAAGCCAGGATTGGGTCTTGACAAATGTCGCATTAGTATAAGGTCTTGTTTAATCCGTTTGAGAATAAGAAGGAAGACACTACTTTGTGGTAGAAAATGTGTCGGAGGTCTGCTGTACAGACGGAAAGTCCAGAGTCCCCGGGGTGGGAGATTCCGGACCTGGAAAGGTAAAGGGTGTTATGTCATGCAAGGGTTGATCTGCGCATCTTGGAGTCTCGAATTCCACTGCGTGATCAGTATGGCCTAACATGTCGCTGGAATTTATTGCTGTATGCGGCTGGATGTTTCCTAAAGTTGTCCTGCGACTATGTCTGGAAGATAAGTCTCCACTTCGCGCAAAGTTAATGTCAGCTTAACTCCCGTTAGACGTCGTCGAACCCTTTCAGTGGCTGGCTTAGGCTGGCCTCTTGGTAGATAATGACATTGATCTCCAAGCCGTTTACAATAAGAGCAAATCGGCCTCTTAGCCGTGCATTTTGTTTTCTTACGTCTGCATCATGTCAGACATCTCAACGTGACTTGTAAGGGATTTAGAATGACCTGCATGGCTCACAGGCATGGCGCGTGAGAAGTTTTGTAGTTGGACTTATAGGGGGCATGGTGGATATTACGGTAAATGATTCAGGTGATGGGGCGAGGTGATAGAGTTAGTTTAATAGAGGACTGGCGGTCGGGGTGGAATAACATAAGCCCGTATTTCCTCTTAGCATCTGGGGCTATGGCCCTTGATCATGACTTCTGTGATAAGCCAGAAATGTTCAAAGAACGCTAAACTCTACACAAAAAGGGTAAAAGATTCCCCTGGTAGTGAATGTAGCCATATTGAACTTAGCAATAACATATAGGACCCGTTGTTTGACCTTTCAGTTATACTTCCTTCTCTATAGCACGTAGTAGCGCCTCTGTCTTAACCCATCTGTCTGGCTTGAAAAGATTGGGGCCATGATCCTCCTGTCCCTTCTCAATAGCATAATCCCACGCTCTCTTCCCCTCTTTATCACGGATATCCAGAGGCAGTTTAACTTCTTTGTGAAGGAAACACAACACTTCCTTGGTCAGGCTTCCCTTCATGCAAGCATGATGGATAGCAGTCCGACCGCGTTCATCCTTAGACGTCAAGCTTACACCCCGTCTTGCTAAAGTTCGAAGTATCGCCACAGAAACCCGGTGCGATCCAGCGACCAGGTGCGCTAAACCCAATCCTTGTGCTGTTCTATAGTTCGGGTCTGCTCCACGATCAAACAAAAGATCCAATATTTCTGGGTCACTCTGATGTACGCAGAGCACAGACGCGCTGAGGAATACAGCCATTGGATTCATCCCTTCGATGTCGAGATCATTGATGCCACTGACCCTTTCCAGCAGATACCTGACGAAAGCAACATCAACAAAACCGTGGCCCAATAGGTGATGCAGTGTAGTCTGGCCAGAATTGTCTTTCGACTCCAACATCATTTGCGATAACGAGGTTGGAATGTGACTTAGCATTTCCTCGAATATTGACAAGTGGCCTTTCTTTGCCGCATAATGCAAAGCGTTGAGTCCATCGACATCTCTATCTGCTGGATCTGCCCCAAGTTCGAGTAGGCTAGAAACAAAACCACCATTCCGGCTTGCAACGGCGAAGTGCAGCGGCATCTTATTCTTGTTTGTACACAATGAGATGCTGGCACCTTTTTTGATAAGCTTCTCGGCGACAGACTCAAATTCGTAGTCCTTTTGGGCCGCAATATGTAATGGAGAGATGCCGAAAGTTATCTTGTGCGTTGACATCTACCTCAGGGCTCTCCAGAAGGAGGTCGATGATAGCTAACCTTGTTTCTCGTATCGATTCATGGCTTGAGGAAAATTCGTCTTCGTCTTCATCGCTATTCAGGCCGATGTAGTCAAGGATGCATTCCACGCGGTTATCTGGTTCGTTCCAGAAGTCCACTATGCCAGGCCACTTCGGGCCATATGCACTCAACCTTAGTGCCAGATGCAGCGGCGTTTCACCACTCTCCGAGCGAAAGTTAGAATTGGCGCCATGATCCAGAAAGAACTTTGTCATCCTCTGACTACCAGTCAACGCAGCAAGGTGCAGAGCTGTCAAACCTGCCTTTGCAGGTGAGGCTAGAGCAAGACCCAGTTGACTATCCTTCAGGGTATATACCGCTTTGCCGTCTTGAAAACTCGGTGTGTATGTCCGTCTTGTCACTGGCGTATCTATCGGTATGCCAGCGTTAATGAAGGTTTTGGCAATATCTTCACCGTCGGCCCTAGCCTTGACCGTGTAGTGCAAAGGCGTCATGTTATCAATGTCCGGTTCCAGACTCGCTCCTCTGTCCAGTAGAAGCTGAACACATCTTTTCCAGCCGTTAATAACAGCATAGTGTAGAACCGCTCGCCCTTCTCGGTCATGGACGTCGATGCATACGCCTTGCTCTATGAGAGATTCAGCAATGCTCTCTACATGTTCATCTCCACACTTGCTTCTCAGTAGCAACCAATTGCTGGTGATTTTGGAATGTGATGAAAGAAACCTATTGACGCAGGGGGGCCTGGTGTCAGCGAGATGTATATGTAGAGCCATGTAGTCCAGGGAATATTCTAGCAGTGGATGACGCTGAACCCCGGCCTTGTCAGGTTGCAGATATTCTTCTAGCTTCGAGAATCCCACGTCAAAGGCTGGAAACAAAACATACGTAACGCACAATGTTGCGATTGCCGCATTGGGATCCTGGCGCCAGTTTTTTAATGCCCTCTTCAGGTATTGTTTCGTAGTAAAGTGAATGAGAATAACGCTGCCATTCTCTATTTTCACCAAACCAGCACAAACGGACAGAAGGTCTGTGATGTCTATTGTGTTCTTGTCATCGATATTTGAATCTGTCTCCTGGAGGATGACTGCTGTCGAGAGCTCTTCCGGTTTGAGAGGACGTTCCGCAAATGCTAACCATGCCAGAACGTCTTTAGCGACGGCGGCTTCTTCTTCGGACTGGCTCTCTATCCTTTTCAATGTATCATCATAGGCCTTGTCGTATGACGATGCACCGGTTGAAAGGGCGACCAATGCGCTCTTCAATGAATTGACAGACATCTTTCCTGTTAGAGACTCGAGATGTAGACGAGCAAGAAGGAACCTGGAATATTTTAGCTTCCACTGGTGGTCGTGAAGGGAAACGGGATGAACTCACATTCCTCCACTAGCGGCTACGATGGAGTTGGCGATAACCTCCTGCAGCTGCTGGTCCCGTTTGACGAGACGAACAACCTTCGACATATTGCGGTCGAGGTATCGGCGTAGGTCGGTATCCACTGCATACACTTGGAACCTAATATCCCCTTCCGATTCCAGATCGTTGACGATCTCAGGGCTATTCCGAGAGGTTGCTAAGAGATTCACTCCTGGCAAAACTCTGAGCTCAGCCATAACATCTCTCCATATAAGACATTCGTCAAGTCCATCAATAACAATAAAGCATTGAGAGTAGAAAGGAGCCATCGTTTTCAAGGCCTTTCTAATGTCTGCAAGTGAGGGTGGAGTGCCGTAACGTTTGTGGTCCTTGTACGAGTTCTTGATAGCCTCGGGTAAACAGGCTGAACACTGAGCCAGCTTTCTCAGAATACTTGATAGAATCATCCTGATGGTTTCGTTACTTTGTTGCCGAAAGTTGCAGTAATAATAGGCTATTCCGGTATTGCTGTCATTGCCGAAGAGCTTGAGAAGACGCTGGATCGCAATAGAGGCTAGGAATGTCTTCCCTGCTCCTGGAACGCCCAGGCAAATTAAGCGCCCACCCTTAGTTGTTAGCCATTTCTGGAACTCCTCAGAAACAAGGAACCATTCGCCAGTCCCCTCTACATGCTGATCAAACAAGTCGCTTTGACGTGGGCCATGGTCAACGGTTCCAATCCAGTTGAGGATGTCATCGCGCTCCTGTTGATTGGATCGCTTACTGAGATAATAAACTTCTTGTTCGATTCTGCAGACCCTTTGACTATGATGGTCTTAGCTGATTAAACTTGAAATAAGAGGTATAGTAGATACCTGGATAGCTGTTGCCTCATGGAAGTCAGTAGTTCGAGTTGGAGCAATATTCGTCCACGAAATTCTTGAACGTCGCTCTGGTTCCAGTTCAATCGTTTCCAGGTTCTCTTAGCCCGCTGCGTCTTGGTCAAAGTCCTAGTTCCAATCTCTTGATACTTAGCAAGGCTTGAGACAAGGTCATTTACAACACAGGTAGACTGGTCCGCGATCTCATGGAGTCTTTCTTGGTCCTTGCTCTTAGGTTCCAATTCCGATACCAAGTCATGAATGTCTTGAATGACCTTCGAAAAGTTTCTAAGGCTGCCATTCAAGCTCGTAAGCGGATTTGGAAAGACTTGGGGCGGGATTGACTTACTCTTCTGATATTGCAGCGTACTGGTGAGGAGCATCCTGGAATTTCTTTCTGGCTTGGATGGCAAGCTTGAAGACTGCTAAAAAGTCTCCTACACTAACACCAAAAGTCATCGTACCGGTAAAACGTTTAAGATGAAGAGGACGATTAGTTTGAAACCGGATTGCAGAGAGGTTAGCAAGCTCTTTATTTGCTGTAACGTAGAATGTTTTTTCACAATCTTAGAGTCATGATATGATGTTGAGGCCTGAAATGCAAATGCATGTACTTTAGGCAGCAATGTGGCGTGGCTGTGTTATCACTATGTGCAATTACAATTGAACAAATTACAATACAACGAACTGAGCCTTGTCCACGCGAAAATATGCATCCGATCAACCGGTCTTCAAAACGACTTCCAGTTTTGTGTGAGATAAGCACCAACGAGTAGTACTGCCTAACGAGGGCTCTCTTTTCTTGCCATTGAGATTCGTCAGTAGTGTTGGGAGGTTTGCCCAGGAAGTCTCACCTTGTAACAATTACGCTACATCAGCACATCGCACTCAGACGGTTACTTGGAAAACTATATGGCTTAGAAAGTAAGTGAGAAGTCAGGTACATTGCTAGATGATTTTATGAGGAATAGTATTCTCCGACTTTTTTGTCCCTGTTAGCGCAACGGTAGTTGCCGCGTTCCCGTGTTCCCGCTGACATCCGAAGTGGCCGCTTACGTCGATCCATGAACGTACAGTAAGTCGTTCCTGAAAAGGAAGGAGCCTCGGTAACCTGCTTACTCATTATCTGAATTGTAATCTTTTTCAAAGCTGTACCAGGCTGTCAGCTGCCGCGATCCGTTATCATTCAGTATAGGGTATTGTTGCTATTGCACCTAGTTGTAGTATTACTAGTTTAAAGAAAAGAGTTAAAACCAAATCGACATGTAATGCAGTTTTCTTCCAACCCCTAGATGGCATATTGATCTACCGTAGGCAGCCTGCGGGAAACATATCAGATTCTGGATTCATAGTAAACACCACCTATTATAAGATCGTCACGGATACGCGGCACTTCGAACACGAAGGCAATGATCACAGGACTGATTACCTCGTTGTAAGCGGGCTTATCCGAGCATCAAGGTCTGGGCGGCAAGTTCAAAGTCACATCTCGAAATTTGTATGTGGTATGACGTTGTTTGCATCTTTCCTTGCCTATCCCATAGAGATAGTCGGAGAGGATAGAAACGAGCAGGGACATTTTTATCTCTGCAAAGGGATTCTGTTACCTTGCAGCTACCCGTAAAAGCTATGAGCTTTCGATGTATAAAAGACAACATATTCCTGCAGTTTCATTCTGGTTTCCTCACCCTTCATCGCATTCTACAATTCACACTATTCCACATCAACAACCCACCCAATTTGTAATTCAATAACCTTTCCATCATGTTCAAGTACGCTATTATTGCCCTTGCCGCGACAGCTAGCCTCTCCGAGGCTCTGGGCATCAATTGCAGAGGCAGTGGTCTTTGTGTCGGCAACAAAGGAGCCATCACCCAGGTGGCCGGCCAACTCAGAGCCATCGACTCAAGCAAGACCTTCTCCGAGGGAGAGCACATCACCTGTGTCGAGATCGATAACATTGGTGATCCAAGTATCTGCCTGTTCTACCAGCAGACTGGTGACCGCAGGTTTACGGTTGCTGAGACTGAGGCTCTCTTCCAGCAAATCCTCGATCACGGCTGCAAGCTTTGTGGCAGTGTCCCGCTCGATGGCAGTGACGTGCGAAATGGCGAGCTGACTGTCAATGCGGTTACCAACGCTAAAAAGCGCAGCCCGGCTCCCGCTACCGCTCCTGTACCTGCTACATCTGGCTTCACGAAGCGCAGCCTAGGTATCAACTGCCGTGGCAGCTCTAGCTGTGGTGTCGGCGGTATCTTTCACACGCCTATTCACGATATGAAAGATGTACGCGATGCTGTGGCAGCTGGAGAAGAGGGAAATTGGGCTAACGGGGAACACGTCGCTTGTCTTCCGTTGGGGTTTGGGCAACTCTGTGCTTTCTACCAGGGTATTGGTAGTAGAACCTTCTCCAAGGAACAGACAGTCACATACCTCGACAAGCTTCTGGAGCATAAGTGTGACAAATGCGGCAGTATCCCTACTGATCCTGGAAACAACGTTGCCAATGGACAACTTACTGTCAACTATGTTGCCTAAACTAAGCCTTGCGATGGCTCGATCTTGTTCGGATATTGTAATGACGGGCATTTCGGAGCACTGACGGTGGTGCCAAGGTCTTTCAAGTTTCCGTTATCAGATGGCTATGAGATTACAGTGGAATGGCGAGGGCGGGAAGATGGAAAGATTAGTAGACAGGCAGAGAAAATATTGCAGACAATGGAATCAATTACTGCACCAGAACCAGTTAGCACCGTAACAGCCTAGACCCTGGAACAACTCTGCCAGCTCTGCCAGTAACCTCCTGTAAGCTGCAGATACCTGCACTTAGTGGAGGGTATCTTTTCAATTCTCGCCGATCTTCAACAGATATCGACTTCCATGTAGCCAAGTCCGACAATCTTCTCCAACCTTTGCTCGACAGGGAAGTTCGCTTTTGATATGCAGGATTCAGTCTTCTCATTACCGCTCGGGCCTGTTCTCCGCCTCAAGATCACAGATGGGTCTGGCCCAAGGCAGTCATGTCCGCTTACTCAAGGATTACCACCTGCCTAGTGAGTTAATATGTCAGTCGATCCGTGCATGCTCTCAACCAACTGCATAACATGTTGTCTCAGCTGACTTTTAGCGAGGTTGCGATTCTACGGGACGTGGAGCCTTTTCCTGATACGGTAGTCTTGCTTGGGTTGTCTACCCACTTTAGCGTGTCGAGTATTGCCTGTTGGTTGTCACATCCAGGGATTGTTAAGCAGTCACAAAATGCCTTTCTCCTTACGACCCAGGGGTGCTACCTGGATGAGTTCGCGCCGTATCCGTACACTGAGGTATTTACTACATAACTAGACTGTCGGCGTCTGTTAACCACTACCCCCACCTACTCTCATCCATGATTTAGCCTCGATTCGATTGAGATGAGCCTTTCATTAATGGCCCCGGTCTACTGGGACCCGACTTTATTATTGCAATTCGATGGTGGTTTGGGGTGTCGTGTCATCACTAAAAGTGGCCATCGATGTTTGTCTTCGGGTATCGATCGGCAGCGAAAGATTCGACAAGCGCTTGCTCGGCTATCTCACGAGCGACCGGAACATGCTTCCATTGCAACATTGCAGACTTTGGCGGATCTATCTATGTGCGGCCGTCATACGTCCTATCCTCCGCTACTTTCAAACTGGATGAAAACCATTCAGGCAGCCAACAAACATCACCAGTATTTGCTCCAATTCGACTTAGCGGATCTACATCGAGACTTGAATCAATCGAATGATCACCTCAACGAGCTTTATGATGAGCTTGACATTGTAAACGACGAGTTGAAGGATGCCGCTGCTATGGTATCTAAAACGAACACACAATTGAGGTGTAGGACGCTGGAAAAAAGAGATCTGGAAAAGCAAAATACAGCCACTACTACCAAGCTATCGGCTGCCCTTCAACGTGGGGAGCATTTGCAGGAGGAAATAGGCATAGTTACAAACAGGTTGAGTATTTGCAAAGCGGATGCCAATCGCCTGCACGGCGAAAACATGTCTATCATGGAAAGGAATAATAGATTGGTAAAGAAAGAGGTCATCAGCCAAGCGGAGATTGTACGGCTTAACATGACATTGAAAGACTCGGAACTTGGCAAACGGCAACTCGAAGAACACCTGAAGTCCCAACTCAGAGACCTGGAATCACAACTCGGAGCTAAAGATGCCCACTTGGTACGTTGTAGTACAGAACTACGGGAAGCGCACACGCGCAGTGAAGCCCAACGGAAACGCATTGACGATCTTGAGACTATTAATGCTAAGCTAAAAGAGCAGCTGTCCAAGACGTACGGACATAGAGTACAGACTTGGCTTTCTCATTGTAAGCTTTATATAATTGAGAGGTGGATGCAGGTTCTCGGCCTCATAGCTACTTGTAAGATATAGCTGATCAGTGTTGCTGAATCGTCGGGTTATAGTGGTAGCTTAGCTAGCTAGAATACCCAGACCGGGGTTAAATACAGGGTCACTTCATTCAATAGTGATGGCTTGAATTTAATAATTGATTAAACGCTTTGCTATCTCGCTAACAAGTAATTATATAACTTATACCGGGGACATATTGTTCAATGACACCAAGTACATGTATCCGTGCGTGCGATCTCCAAACCGATAACGCTCTATTCTGAACATCACAAGCGGCCGCCGTATACATCTGGTTAACTCGATTGATAATCACAGTTGATATTTGTACCAGCTGATCGGGGACTTTCTAGAGCGGCTGACCCTGACCCCTGTCGACAGAATCTTGTGGACGCCGCTGACTGCAAAATTGACCCGATAGTTCCGACTACTGATGGGTGGGTCGTTAATGATGTTATTATAAAAAGGATGCCATGAGCCTTTGAATTTCGATTTGTCTTAGAGGATGTTCAGTTCATCCACCATGAAGCCACCACTTATCGCTACACTCGCGCTGTCCAACCTGGTTCAGGCTCTGGATTTGACTACCCTCACCCACTTCTTGAGCCAGAGGGCTGATGCCGAATTCCCTACGCTGAAGGTTATGGGCCAGGATATATATCATAACCCTGAGCTAGGCCGCGCAGAATTTCACGCCCACGACCTTGCTGTGAACCATTTCTCCTCTCTACATGGCTGGAAGGTGACTCCACACGCTTACGGCTTGGAGACAGCCTACTCATTTCTTTTTGAACATCGTCCCGCGGGATTTCATGGAGAACTCAAAACCATTGGAATCTTAGCAGAGTACGACGCCCTCACCGGAATCAATGGTGGAGCAGCACATGCTTGCGGACATAACCTCATTGCCACAAACGCCTGGACCGTCGGAATCATCGCCAGCCAGGCTTTGGTCCATCACAATATCCCAGGTATTTTACAAATCGTCGGCTGTCCCGATGAAGAGAATGCCTCAGGCAAACACGACCTTGAAGTTAACGGCGCTTTCGACGGCTTTGAGCTTGCCTTTATGGCTCATCCGACATCTGCCAGTTCTGTTCAAGTCATGGAAGGTCGTATCAATTCGTTCTACAGCATCACAGGCTCTACTCACGCAGAGGCTGTGAGAAAAGCGTATAGTGCTATGGTTATCATCGACCAGATCCACAATGACCTGCCCGGCTCTGGCTCTACAGCAGTCAGTATTGCCAACATCGGCGACTACGCTACAAATGTCGTTCAGCAGAATATCAGCCTTGGCTTTGCTGGAACTCAAAAACGCACTGTTGAGCAGATCGTGTCCGAACTCCTCGGCAGTGGCAACTTTCCAAAAGTCAACGCTTCTATCACTGAAGACCAAGATGGTGTTGTGTTGGCTGCCTTAGGGCCTGGTGGTCACGCCTCTGAATCCACTAGAGGCGCACTGGAACTTACCACTGCTACCTTCGAGGCACTCTCTAACGATTCATCGATAACCTACTTCCTCCCTGGTAATACGACTTTTAAACAGTACGATATCACCTGTGATATGCGAACACGCTATACCACCGATTTGGCGCCACTTGCCGAGTTTGTCGACAAGGCAATAGGATCTCTTGCGCGCGATGTATCACACGACATTGTATATCCTTCACTCGAGATCATTCCATCGCTGGCTAATGCTTTCGTCAACCTGATCGAGAAACCAGAGTACGGGCTGACTGATTTCGTCATCGGCCCAGATATTGCTGCCTCTACCGACGCTTCATGGTGTGAGCTTCCTGTGCTTGATCCTGAAACTCATGAACTTCTCAGTGTCAAGAGAGCAGTTCTGCATGCAAACTACCGAATTTGCGATAAAGTTCCAGGAGCGCTTTGCGCCTTCAACCATGAGCCTCTGTTTCATAACGTCTCTGGAACCGACTTCGCATACGAGCAGACCAAGATTGTTGCTAGAGCCGAAGCTCAGCTTATTGTTGAGGCCCTCTCAAATGAGACGTTCTACGATGAACTTACTGCACTTGTGGTCTAGTTGGACGGTCTTGGGGCTGGAGAAGATAGGCGGGGAGAACTAAGCTTCAAGGTTAAATGGGGTTTATCAAGCAATTGACTTTACTTGGTCAACAACGTCAGTAAGCGGGCACCTAGATTACCAAGATCGGAAATATACATGTACTCTGTTGTCAGGCTAGTGGAAACAATTGTCAGCAATGCGATCCGTCCTATACCTCATCGAGCTACTGCAGATGTAACAAAATGGCGCTTTCGATTGGTAAGCGGGCAGAAGTACCCATGTATATAGCGAGTTGCTCTCCGCCTCAACAACCTTTCTTAGAGAGATTGCCACACGCTTAGCCTCCATCTCCAACAGCTATCTGGACCATACCACTCAGAAGCACAATTTACGATGAGGGCCCTTGTCTTAAATACATTGTCCTCGGAGGTAGTAGCGGAGGATGTCGCTCATCCGACTCCAGCTTCCGGTGAAGTTATGGTTCATGTTCAAGCGATAGCATTAAATCCTGTAGACGAACTCTATGTCACCAGCCCCATTGCCGCCCAAGAGAAACGGATTATTGGTACTGACTTTGCGGGAATTGTTGTCGAAGCTGCAGCGGACATTGATGGTCTTTCTGATCCTCGCGTCAAACCAGGCACGCGAGTGGCTGGCTTTCTACAAGGCGGTATGTTCCTCCACTCAACAATTGTCTAAGTGGCCCAGCTTGGAAGGCTATGACAGAGGGAGTCAAGCCACTAATGATGGCACCAGCCTGCTCCGTGAACGACCGCCCCGGAGCCTTTGCAGAATACATCGTCATCCCGTACGATCTTGTATGGGCCGTCCCTGAAGGTGTCTCCCTAGAAGAGGCGTCAACAATAAGCATGTGTGGCTTGACCGCTGCCCAGGCGTTGTTTGTTAGACTTGGACTGCCATGTCCTTTTTCGGCAATCGTTTCACCACCACCCGTTTCAGGAGCCGATAAACCAATCAACATCTTCATTTACGGCTCCTCCACCTCGGTCGGCTTGTACGCTGCCCAACTGGGACATATTGCCGCAGCTACGTCTGGTAGATCAATCAGGCTTATCGGTGCAGCAAGTGCATCCAAGCATGACATGCTTCGTGATAAACCCTACGGTTATGATGTGCTCGTCGATTACAGGGACAAAGATTGGGTTGAGAAGGTAAAGAGCGCTACTGATGGACATGGCGTGGACTTTGCGTTAGATTGTATTTCCGAAAAGGAGACTGTGTACAACACCCATGAGACCTTAGCCGCCACGGCAAAGTTTGCTGTCATCCGTGGGCCAGTTGGAGGAGAGTATGACCCTGCGCAGATGTCAGTCAAGCCCATGTATGGTGCTGTCTGGGAAGGACTTGGCGTTGAAGTTGAGTACAATGGTAAGTGTACAATCCGTTTTATAATGCTGTCCTGTACAGTCTCGTGAGGTCGACACATATCGCTAATTTTGGAACCCAAGGGTCTGTTCTTCCGGCGAGCCAAAGTGCGCATACGTTTGCGAAAGACTTTTATGCTTTCCTTAGTGATCCAGGACCATCAGGTAAAGCAAGGCTTGAGCCAAACCCTGTTCGACTTATGCCCGGGGGCCTTGAAAGGGTTGTTCCAGATGGCTTTGCACTTTTGGGTAGCGGTTCTGTCAGCCAAAGAACAAGGCTCGCGAGAAGTGAAGACTATATGCGACCAATCAGCGGGGAGAAGCTAGTCTACAAGACTGGTTGAAACTGCGTGTCATGGCGGTGGGAAACAGAAACAAAAGTTCACAAGGTCGAAGCTTTTAATGACAAGATATGCTCTAGTTATTCACTATAGCTTGAAACAAAATCTCGAAAACTACCGTATCCCTTTCAACCTCCACACAGCTCCTCTTCTGATGTCGACAAAGTATTTAGTGCAGAATCGCCCACTCAGCAACTGTCGCGCCAGTGCCATTCTTGGCTCGGACCTCAGCCATGCTTAAAGCCTGATTGCCAACAATGAGCAACGAAGCATATCGGGCCAAAGGTACGCGGTGTTCAAGATTCACTTTGGTGCTGTTACCAGTAGGCATAACAATTTCGTTCAGATCGGCGGTCTTGACTTCATAGGGAGCCGATTGAATGATCTTCTTGGAAAGGACGACATCATAATCTGAAGGCTCACTGAGGGCCTTGACTGGATCATCAAGTGTCTTGTTGTGAAAGATGACAGTAACGTTGACTGGAGGAGCGTCTGCCCAATTGAAATAGAAGTCCGTGACCATAGTTCCAAGCTTTTCTTCGGCCAAGGAAACTGTCACGTAGTTGACTTCTGCAGCCTTTGAGGGTTGCCATTTCGTGGAAGTAGCACCGTCGACCACTGCCATGGGGAACTGACCTGGCTCGTATGCACTGGAAGATCTCACCGGTCGGCATTGAGCAAGGTTGCCAGCAATAGTGTTATTAGTTCCTATTTGCCGATTGCGGATGACAACGGGCTTATCGAAAGAGAGATGGTGCAGAGCTGGATCTTCATGGCTTCCGGCGTAGACGTTGATACTTTTATTCTTGTACCGGCGATCGGCAACATCGAGAGGCTCAGTCGTTGGATGCCTCTGGATAGTGGTATGGGTGTAATTTGACCATGCGGAAATAGGCCAACCACGCCAGTAAAAGGTGCGGTACCTGAGATATGAAATCTGGGGAGGTAGATTAGGCATTACATGGATACCATCATCAGGTAACAATCGCAACCCAAGGTAGCCAAAGATAGTCACCTGGTTAGCACCACCGTGTCCAGTAAGGAAAGGATATGCAGGATGGGTGCCACCGTTAGTCGTACCATTATCTATCAACTGTTCGGAAAGCTGGTAAAACGGTGCACGTGTATAGGGCTTGTAGGAATATTGGGCGTATGTATAAGCTGAGCATCCAGAAGGTGATAGCTCGTCAGCAACAATGGAGTATATTGCCCAGGTCATGGCGGGTCCATCGGGAGACTGCTTGTTCGCGTACTGCTCCGTTGTCAGTATTGAATCACAGGACGAATGATCAGAATAGCTCTTACATAGTCCAGGTCGTTCAGCCCATCTTGGTCTGTGTAGTTATCATTGTAACCCAGAGGATAGGCAACTAGAACCACATCCGCCTGTTTGACAACGACGCTTCCATTCATAGTTGTGTACTCAAGAGTTACGCCATTCTCCCGAATAAGCAGTACGTCAGAGGCCTTTTTGTCCCATGTTTTGTATTCTGACAGACCGAACTGTTGGCGAAATTGATTGGCCTGAATTAAAGTTTCCGAAGCAAGGGCCATGGTGAAGCCACCAGCGTCAATATGGTTTGCATATTCATCCTGTTCCTGGAATCAGTGTCTGTAGAAGTAACGATGCGACGACACATACCGGGTCCGTCATGTTAGTTATAGTCCAAGACGATCCGTTAGGCTTGAGCAAATCAGAATAGAGCGTTGCCACTGAGTCGTAAATCGGTAGCAAAGTCTCTTTGAAGTAATCGGTATCACCACTTGTCACCCACTGGTTAACCATAGATATCCCGATATCCCCGTTCAGATGGTACTCATAGTCCCAGCAAGGACCAGTAGCAGTGCAATTGCCAAATCGCCCACTCGTCCATGGATACACAGCTGCCGATGCAGAAAAGTCCGTGTCGTTCTGAGAACCAGCGTAGGAAGTGGCGATGTTTGCCTTGGCTTGCTCATATTTGGCCACGCGGTAGTTGGTTATACGCTGGGCGGCTTCGGGGTGTGAGGTTGTTAGGCCTGGTTGCATAAAGAGGTCTGCATCCCAGAAGATCAGTCCAGCGTATGAGTCGGACGTAAGACCGCCAACGGAAATACTATCGACATTGACGGGGGCTCCAGACACTGCTTTGATCGCATTCTTCCCCACCGTATTTTGTAGTAAATAGTAGGTGTTGGTAACCGCAATGATGGCGGAATCAATGATATACTCCTCATCGGGAAGTGTGCCGTTATCTGGAAAAGCGTAACTGTCGACAGAGTCATCAGGCATGATGCTAGCCCATTCCGTGACGTGCGATTGAAGAGACTTTTCGTATCCGTTTTCCAGCGCCTTGCGTGACGCTCCTTTGGCCGTCTTCTTCGGATCGTCAAAAGCGTCAGAAGAAGCAACTCCAACATACTTAGTAATACGGACAGGTTTCCCAGATGAGAACTTGACAGGGATTGCTTGTGCCAAAGACGAGCCATTGGTATGTACATAAGGCTTGCCGTGTACCAATTGACGCTTTGACAGGTCCAAGGATTTGGACCCTGTTATTTGTGCGTAGATATAAGCGGTTACGTTGGCAATACCAACTGGTCGTACAGCTGAGAAGATAGCTCCATCTTGATCTTGGCCGGATTCGACGAAGTCGGTACGCACTGCTGAGTATCCATCAACAACATTGACAATTGTCGCTTGTGAGTCAGTAGACGAGATAATCGTCAGATCCACAACAGCCTGATTAACATGTAGCTTGTTGGCGAACAGTCGGTAGTTAATGCCGTAGGAGCCCTGTTTGCCATTGGGCGCCCACTGGTACGACCACTCAAGGACGCCAGCTTTGAAGTCATACGTAGATGTGAAGTTGGAAATGGTTCGGTTATCAACCGTTGCATCCAGATATGTATCGTCACCGAGGTCAAGAATGAGCCCACTCCAGTGTGGTACCCCGCTAATGACACTCTCGTAGCCATACTGTAAAAGCCAGGGAAAGTTGGTTCCGTTTGTCTTGGGTTGGGCATCGAAAAAGCCGGCAATAGTAGCGAAGGTCTGGCGTCGCGAGAACAACGGCCAGCCATTGATGACCCCGCCTTCTTCGTCGACATCTATCTCAAAGAATGGTCCAACAGCCGCAACGTTGATGCCCAAGTAGCCATTTGCTACTGACCCGCGAGCCTGGTAATGGCCCTGGTCGAGGTTTGTGGTGCTTAGAAGCCAATTGTCCTCATCCCAGGTCACTCCGGGGAAAGACGTGTTGTAAATTTTGTCGCTGGAGTCAGCTGACAGTCTAGATTTGCTATGGCGGCGAAGGCATTTCTCAATACGAGTCGGAGTCTGGGAACTGGTAGCGAGGATGGCGAGAAACGAAAGAAGTCCGAAGACTATCTGATTCTTATGCTGTTTAAAAGATATCAGTGGAAGTTTGTCGAATTTTCAGGTAAATTCATAATGTGAGCGATAGGAAAGGCAATCCAGTGCTGTCCAGAATCAGAACCGTACATACCGCTAATATCATTGTGTTATCTTGGCAAGTAGCTTGGCAGGGGCAAACCTCTTTAATTTAATCTGCGAAATCCAGCTCCTTATAAGCACTTCTTTTACAGTTGAATAGATACAAGCCAATCTATAAAGCAGAGAGATGAAAAATAAAAGATTCGAGTAAAGTACATTCGGAACGATCGGAAGGGAATTGCAGAAGACTAAGAGTACTTGAAAGTGCCGCTAGCAAGTTATTCCATGATGTCAGCATCAGTTCATCAATACCTACTTTGGATACCCCGCAAAGTGGCTTGCACAATACGAGATATTTTACCTTAAAAGATAATATTTAGCCTGAAAGTAAGGGGTTCTCTTTCATATAATAGTCTAGCGAGTTTATTATGGAAAGTTAATTTAGTAAATGATAGATAAATAGTTTGTTACAGCTAATGGTTGGAGTCTCTATGCTGTGTAATTTGCTTATTTTATAAGCTACGCTTGCTAAATCCCAATTTGTTGCGTTCACCTTTCCAGCATTGTGTGAGACAGTTGAGTTAAGGCTGACAATGGATCATACATAGGCTCCAGCTAAGCACCTATTACAGAATAGGCCTGAATTCCATTTCACAATCTGAGCGATATCCGCCTGACTGATGACCTGCAACTAGCTAATCCTTCGTCAGGATCGCTGCAAAGTTGACACAAGATCGTCTGGAACAAGCGAACATATCTTCTGGCCTCGTCTTCATCCACGATGCTAGTGTCGAAATTGCGCTCGACACCGATCTGCTGATTGTTGGACGATACTGAGCAGGTAAAAACAAATGCGGAGCGGGAGAATCGGTCCAAAATCCTGTGGGATCGAGTCTACCCGAACAAAGCGGACTCCTCCGAGTCTTTCCCCAACGGCTGGATGACCAAATCTATGGAATTGGCAGGCCGCTGCGGTCTGGTTACTGATCTGGCGGATGTTTTGAAGTCCTGTCTACTCATATGAAATCGCCACTACCATGTTCTTGTGCCTCGGCAACAGTCTGCCCTGCTCCAAGCTCAATACGAAGTGGGATCGTGGTGATGGTCGGTAGGGTCAACCAGTCGACGTTTGCGAATGAGGCATTACGCCCGGTCAAAGTCTCTCCAAAAACAACATCATCAGAGTCGGTATGATGGGCGATTACGACAGCCCAGGCCAGTCGGATAAGTGTGGGAAGTGTGAAACCATGACCTAGTCTGGGAGGAAGTGTGACGGATTGCGTAAAGGAAATTCTTCCGCCTGGTGTGATCGAAAAGAAAATTGGGCTTCAATAGTCATACGCTTTACTTGCGTTTTTTATTGAACCTTATCCCAAAACAGCCGAGAGCACGTTTTTACCAATCTGAGGAGTACGAAGGGGATCTCATCTTCTGGTTGACTTTCGTCCTGTAATGTAATGCAATGCAATGCATGGCTGACCATATGATACAGCCAAATGCAAAAGGACAGCTACCGCTGTTACGATCTTACAAAGTAACCAATATAGCGGTCAGCCATGGGTGGGGGGCAACCGGAGGCTGCAATACACTTCGAGACACCACTGATTCGTCCAGTTTCCTTGCTTTTGTGAGAGGGGCAGGAAATGATGACCATACTCAATGCAAGAGTGATGCTTGCAATCGGCTTGGTTACCCCGCTCAACCTGTGATGCTACTTCAAAAACGGATCGATACAGTGATTCTTTCTAATCTGGTATAAATTCAGGCACTCACTTCATCAAAGGTCCGCTTGTACAATCATCTTAGCCAACCCACCATTCATGAGATAGCAACTCTACAAAGCTTGTCAACATAGCCAGACCCCCAAAACCTTCTTTGCTAATAACATCCCCTGGAACACATATCAAGATGAGAATTCTCGGAATCAACTCAGTCTATCACGAGTCGGCTGCTTCATTGGTCGTTGACGGAAAGGTCGTTGCAGCGGTCGAAGAAGAACGTTTCTCCAGAATCAAACACGGCAAGCCTGCCAGAGTTAACAACCCCAATGAGCTGCCTGTCGAAAGCATTCGGTATTGCCTTGAATCCGCCGGCGTCAAGTCGGGGGATCTTGATGCGATTGCCTATTCCTTCGACCCCGAGCTGCGGGCGCGTGAGTTCCTCTTGGATGACAAAGCAGTGGCTGGGGATTTTGGAACTGAGCAAGGCGAGAAGACCTTCCTTTCCGGTCTTCGTTCGGTGCCGGACGCGTTGGTCGCCCACTTTGGCCGAGCCGAACAGCCCTTTACCTTTGTCCCGCATCATCTCTCTCATGCGGCTTCCAGCTTCTACCCGTCTGGGTTCGAAGATGCTGCCATCCTCGTCGCGGATGGCATTGGAGAAGCTGCTTGCACATTGCTCGCGCGGGGTAATAAGAATGGGATTACCATCTTGCGGGAGGTCCCGTTTCCTCATTCTATTGGTTTCGTTTGGGAGAAGATTAGCAAATATCTCGGATTCTCCGAGTACGACGCCTGCAAAACCATGGGCCTAGCCGCATATGGCGACGCTTCCAAGTTCAAGGATGCCTTCTCACAGCTGATGAAGGTTGAGGGCTCCGGTGAATACACCGTCAACAAGGCAACAGCCAATTTTCGCTTGCCTGATTTCGATCGCCTCGAGGCTCTGTTTGGGCCCGCTCGCAAGATGGATACGCCGCTTGAGATGCATCACTACGATGTTGCCGCCTCCCTGCAAGCCGTCACGGACGAGGCTCTTCTCGCGCTTGCGAGGGAACTCCGCCAGGTGGTTGATTCGGACAACCTGTGTCTTGCGGGAGGTGTCGCCCTGAACTGTGTTAGCAATGAGGCCCTCAAGGAGGCGGGTCTTTTTTCCAACATCTTCATTCCGTCGGCTCCTCATGACGCTGGCACGGCGATGGGAGCCGCGCTAGAATTGAATCATCGCATGGGTGGCCCGAAGAAAGTCGCCTCAGATACCCCCTATCTCGGCCCAGAGTATGATGACACTTCCATCGTCGCAGCATACAAGGACGCTGGGCTGTCACCAGAGCTATCCAACTCGCCGGCCCTTGACGCTGCCCGCATGATTGCGGCTGGCAAGATTGTGGCGTGGTTCCAGGGTCGAATGGAATTTGGCCCCCGAGCTCTGGGCAATCGCTCGTTGCTGGCCGACCCGCGAAGCTCGGCGACTCGTGAAATGCTCAACGTCAAAGTGAAGCATCGTGAGACATTCCGTCCTTTTGCGCCCAGTGTACTGGCTGAGCCGGCTGGCGAGTGGTTTGAACTCGGCAAGCCCTCTCGAAGCTACGACTTTATGCTCTATGCCTGCCAGGCGGTCCCGGGGCGCGGGGAACAGGTACCCGCAGTATTGCACGAGGACGGCACGGCACGAGTACAGTTGGTCCATCGCGAACGCAACCCCGCGTTTTATGAGCTCATCTCTCACTTTGCAGACTTGACTGGGGTTCCTATGGTGCTCAATACGTCCTTCAACGACAGCGAGCCAATCGTCTGCACCCCAGCTGATGCTATTGCCACATTCAACAAGACGCGCATTGATGCTCTCTTCATCGGCAACAGATTTATCACCCGCGAAAACTCAGCATAAGTAAAACAATCGCCGTTAGCGCTATCACAACGAGTAGATTTATATAGAAATAATTAGCAAGTAGTAAGATTTATAAATAAGAAAAATAACTATTCCTTATATATTTCTTTAATAATTTCTAATATATACACTGTCTCCTTAAGCGTTTATATTGCATCGGTCTCTTATCTACTACTACTTATAAGCAAATACACATAGACTTCCACGCACTTAGTAGACTTAGTAACACACCTAAAGTCGCTGACGAAGATACTGAAATTGAGACACCGACCCCTCGCGCTGCAGGGGAGATAGGTAACTGTACAATGTAGTTCCACCATGAAGGTGAGGCTAGGTGTGATGACCTGTTGGCCACTTGGTGCTTGGAGTTTGACGAGTTCTTGCAAATAAACCCGAGCGCTAAAGCGGATTGTTCTAGCTTAGATTTAGGGTTCTTTTACTGTCGATCCACATATCCGAATGGTCTTAACGTGGGCATACCCGGTGGCACAGCGATAAAGAAGATGAGTATTAGATTGACTCAGAAACTTACAAAAAGCTCTAGAGCCGAAGCTATGGGCACTATACAAGACACAGGTTCTCCGGTATAAACCAACATCCTGAAGTTATCCACTCGGTTTACAAGGTCAATAAGCGAGATCCTTGCTACAATGCCGCTTGGGGTGCCAAGAAGGCCTTGAGGGGATCTGCAAGTAGAATCAGGCTGCTAAGGCGAGACTGCTCTGAGCTTGGACCTGACCCATATGTTGGTGTTGGTTCTGCTCAACAGCTTGGTACATGTAGTGGATACCAGTAGACTGGCGACATTAAAAAAAGTTTTCTGACTGCTGAAAAGAAATTCATAACGCCGTAGAGGTTGCATCGCAGATGCTGGCATATGAGGCTGTACAGCGTCCTTCATCGAGGTCTGTCTATTACGAATTCTCCCAGTCATTCTTGGCTCCGAGAGATCAGCCTGGAGCCCTGGACTAACGCAGTGTGGGCCCTGAAACAAACCCACAAGGTCTGTGGAGCAACCCAGCAAGCTGCCTAAAATCAGTACTAAACGGTTAGGCGGGTATAAAGAACAACAGTTCTCCCAACAAGGCTGGTAGACTTCTAGTCCTACAAAGAGTTCTCACCATTATACTTAATGATGACCCAACACCTGCCATCCACTTTCCAAGCCCTTCCAGTCGAGATAGTTGGTGCCATCTGCAGCCAACTTTCCAATCGCGACATCAAGAGCCTGCGACTCACATGTCGATTTCTCAGCGACATAAGCCATCTAAGCTTTGACCGCGTCTTCATCTCTGCCAATCCACGCAACATCGAGGCTTTTCTCGCCATTGCCAATCACGACGTCTTCCGCCATTGTGTCAAGGAGATCATCTGGGATGATGCCATTTTAAAGGATTTCCCTCGTCACAGGGACTTTATTTGGGAGGGTGTCGTTTATAAGGTCCCCGTCGAAGATTACGATCATCCTTGTGGTTATAGCGCCGACGAGTACGATCCTGATGACATAGCTGCGAATGAGGATAAAGAGTGGATTCCGCGTGGCTTTACTAAGAAGTGCAAATGGAGCCTTTCTCGAATCGAAAGTCGTCTGAGGGAAAAGAACAAGTATCAGGGCGACAATGAACAACAAAGGCAGGTCGATAATTTGATGCGCTCCCGAGACTCGCTTGCTTACTGTAAAATCCTCTTGAAGCAGCAAGAGGATGTATTGGAGTCTGGAGCGGATGAGGCAGCTTTTCGATACGCCGTACAACGGTTCCCGCAACTTACTAAGGTCACTGTTACGCCAGCGGCACATGGCTTTCTTTTTATGCCCTTGTATCAAACACCGATGATTCGAGCCTTCCCTCCCGGTTTCGTGTATCCGATACCTCGCGGTTGGTGGTATCATGAAACCCACGATGGTCGGGAGGGTTACCCCGAGGGGTGGGAGAACGAGAATGAGAGGGAGCAATGGCGCGGGGTCTGCATCGTTTCCAAGGTGCTGGCCGACTGTGCTGGAACCCTTCAAATCTCTGAGCTCGCCTTGGACAGTCATAAACTTGCAACAGGAATCGACTACACATTCCTTAAGAGGCCCAATGCTGATTATGATAATCTTTGCAAGGTCGTTGAGCAACCCGGTTTCAAAAGTATTAGTCTCTCATTGATAACAGGATACGTCTCGGATTGTGACCCTGGCGACTTTGAGTTCTATCGGAACGGAAGGATCTCCGGACTTCTAGCCAGAGCACCTGACCTCGAGAGCTTCATCTACCATACTGATTATAACCACAATTTTGGAGCTGCTCCCGAGGAGGACATATTTGTCTCTTTGTTCGATATATTCCCTATCCATATTTGGTCCACAGGAAGGCTCAAACACTTTGGACTTCAAGGTATCCTAATTTCCCAGGACGATCTTTTATCTTTTCTCGCCAAGCTTCCGTCGACGCTTCAGTCGGTAGATTTGAGCTTCCTCTCCATAATTGAAGCAGACGAATATGTCGGACTCTTGACGGGTATTCGGGATAAGCTAGATTGGCGCCACCGACCCCTCAGCCAGAGAGTCCATGTCAGCATTTCTGTAGGATTCGCGTATGCCTTCTCTGATGACGGCCGCTACATATGTCTGGATAGGGAGGTTCAAGACTATATTTATAGTGATGGTCCCTCGCCCTTTCATCTTAGAGTTGGAATCATCGGCTCATTCGTTCCCTCTGGAACTGGCATGTTACAGGACGCATTCGATCCCAACTTCAAAAGAATTTTTTGAATATGGAGGTTTAAAATACCACCAGGATGCAGTCCAGTAACAGAGGATATAAAGCAGAATATTTAATGTTTTTACAGTTTAATGTTGTGTTATATACTTTGGATATCACCCAAGTGCTAGTCAAACAGGATTTAGACTCCGTATATGAAGCTGGTGTGTTACTCTTAACTACCTATTAATAGAAAGGCTGAACTTAAACTTGCTCTAAAACTCAGAAAGGACTATATCAGTAGAAGACAACTAAACGTAATCCAGAGTACTTTTTACTGTCATGTACTTACCTCACTGGGTATAGACCGTTCTTGACAGACCTTGTTTTAAATCTGAATAGGGTAGCGAAGAGCTCGGCCCGAACCTCCGAACAAGCCTCACAGGCCACGACGTCACTGTAGGGCGAGAGAACCCACTTCACGCTTAAATAAAAACAGTCTATTTGCTACAGCTAAATACTAACGCTAGTAACTCACCCGTACTGTAAAGTACACAGTTTCAACACTGGAACGGTCTCTTCTGCGTCTACTTAAATCTGCGACAGCCGCATTGCGTTTCCTTCATTTTTCCATACGTACCACCACCCACTGTTATGGCCGTAACCAACGACAAAGGTCCTGTGTTCAAGAGACTTCCCAATGAATTGGCCAATAGCATCTTTGACTTTCTCCCTAATCGCGACATCAAGAACCTGCGTCTAACATGTCGCTATCTCAATCGTTACGCGCCCTTAAGGTTCAACCGCGTTTTTATTTCTGCAAATCCACTTAATATCGAAGTCTTCCTTGCAATCGCAAACCATGATACCCTCAGGCAGCAGGTGAAGGAACTCATCTGGGACGACGCTACTCTTAAATCCTCGCGAAGTAGTGGGAATAACTCGGATGACGACTATAGCTCTGATGAAGATGGTTCCGATGACAACGATTACCAAGGCCATTCAAGGTTCCAACAAGGCTGTCGGGAAGCAATAGAAGACGCGGAGTCGCGACTTGTGGATAAAGCAGATGGCAACGAGCAGCAAACCTTGCTTGACAATCTTATGCCATCAGGCAAAGCACTTTCGTACTACGAACGACTTGTTGAGGAGCAGGCTGATGTTCTGGAATCCCGAGCTGATGAGGAGGCCGTTCGATATGCTTTGCATGAATCACGGTTCCCATATCTTATGAAAGTCACCCTCACCCCCGCAACACATGGCTTTCTCTTCTTCCCGCTGTACGAGACCCCAATGATCCGCGCATTTCCACGTGGCTTTGTTTACCCAATCCCCAGAGGGTGGACTTACGCTATTGGTATCTATGTACCAGGGAGGGCTCGGCCTTGGGAAGACGAAGAGGAAAAGAGAAAATGGCGAGGGGTTCGGATTATGTCACGGCTGCTTGCAGACCCGGAAATCCCTTGCAACATCCCCGAGCTGTCGTTTGACAATCATCAGCTTCCCACTGGCATCAACCATTACATGTTTGACCAGCCCAATGAGGAGTACAATGACCTCTGTCGGATATTGGAGCAACCGGGGCTTAAACGTATCACATTATCGGTGCTCATGGGATGGCTATCGAACCAAGATGCTGAAGACTGGAACTTCTTGAAAAAAAGGAAAATCCACAATGCTCTGGCTAAGGCGTGTGATCTTGAAGAGATAACCTTTCAGACTGATTATCCAGTCGATGAACATTGCTGGGCTAGTCCAGCAGTGGATAGCGTATCGCTCTTCGATATATTCCCTATTGACGAGTGGTTGACTGGGAAAACACTCAAACACTTCGGTCTTTCTGGAATGCAGGTGACCCAAGAGGAACTGATATCTGTCCTTAAGAAGCTGTCACCCACCATTCAATCCATTGAACTCAGCTTTCTTTCCGTTATCGAGGGAACGGGTAATCATGCTGGGATCCTCGCTGATATTCGCGATAAGCTGGGATGGAGACATCGCCCCGTCAATCAAAGGATTAGAGTGCGCATACTCGTCCGATTTAACCAAGACATTGGTCGTTACATATGTTTCGATAAGGAGGTCAATGACTATCTTTATGGCGATGGCCCTCCGCCTTTTGGCGTTGATGGCAGCGGAGGATCATGGGCTAAGATTACTTCTGGGACTGGCATGGAATATGATGAGTTCGACCCAGACTTCATCCAACCATTTCGATAATGACTTTCATGAGGTTGCCACAAATCAGAGAACTACTTCGGACGATGAAGGCAACACATCGATCGGCATTCTTGGCGAGCGATTCTTTGACAAATCCAGGATACCTTCGGCTCCATTGATTTAGGACCTGACGAAATTGGATACGTGAAGCTCATTGACCCCAACTCTCGCTATCTTAACTCCACATCTCGAGCTTTAGAGTTGATATCCAGAGTGTCTCGTTAGGATATTCATCTAACATCATGCGTAAGTATTTATCCCAGTCATCCCTCCAACCACCATTAGCAAACGTAGCCGTTGAGTATTCCCAGTAGTTGGGATACCAGGATGCATACTCCCAATGAATAATCACAAGAATCCCATCATCCTGCACACTAATGTCTTTTCTCTGTAAGTCATTGTGCGTAAACTCAGCAGCCCCATTGCTGCAGGGAACAGTTGGCAAAACATGCTTGTGATGTTGCACCTTGTGAGCTGTACAGTCTCCAGTTTCAAGGGCGTGAATCCGAGGGATCTTCTTGTATAAGAACGATCCGTTCTCGGTGAGGGTTCAACAGATACATCCATGTACTATGATATCATCATACCTAATCCTGGATTCGCCGATGAATTGGCTGAAGGAAACTTCCCGATAGTCGGCTCGGCAGGTGCATCCGGGCATAAGGGAGCGTTGAAACAGTTCTCGGCATACACTCCGTAGGATAGGAACCCCTACGAGATACTAGGTACAGCAGCTACTATACCCGGAAGCGCCGAGAGATGGCAGGGTACTAGCACTTTTGAACGTGGTATTCATGATAACTTGCCAGATTTTGGTCAGATGGACCAGGATAACTTTCTTTTGCAAGCTGAAGATTTTGGAAGGGCGATGAATGATTGGATAAATCTCGACATGACAGACGTCTTGTAGGTCCGGAGGTCTGTTTCCTGTACACATAGTTCCGGTATGTGATGCCGAGTATATGTTTCAATAAAGAGCCAATGAGGCCGTTTCGATAAACCGCTGTAGGAAGCCCATAGTGGAGACGGTGATGCGCCGGTCCCACACTACTTGATGTTGGCTCGGGTATCTTGACCAACCAGGAAAGGCTGCACCATCGGCTACACTATCCGGACGGCTCTTCGAAAGATTACACCATCGGCTATGCCATCCGCACCGTCTCCACAAGGTAGCCCCGAGTGCTGTCAAGACTTATGAATATCAGGATACTTATATAATAGTCTTTCGAGAGACATGTCCAAACATAGCTCATCCAGATTTCGGGCTCATTATTCATAATCACAATGCAAATCAAAGATATTACTGTGTTTACATACAACGCCAACTATCGCTATGGCACATACTCCATGTCTCACGGCCGCTTAGCTAAGGGCCACAAGTCGATCGTTGTTCGGATCCGTTCCGATGATGGTTTTGAGGGTTGGGCCGAGACAGCCCCTCTTGGTAGTGACTACCTTGCAAGCTCATATACCGGCGAACTGGCAGCCATCCAGGAACTCAGTCCACAACTCATAGGCCTAGACCCAAGATCTCCCGAAGCCATTTGCAATGTCATGGATCGGGCCATGATGGGAGCATATGCGGCAAAGGCTGTGATTGACATGGCCTGCTGGGATATCCTAGGAAAGTCGTTGGGATTGCCGACAGCGGTTTTGCTTGGTGGTCGTCTCACCGAAAGTCCAAAAGCTTTTTCTGTTATTGGAATTCGAGAACCTGATGCTGCCGTCAAACAAGCACAGGGTGAATTGGAAAACGGGGCTGTTATGATGCAGCTCAAGGCGGGTGACGATCCCGTTGCTGATGCGAAGCGAGTGAAAGAAGTTCGTGCCGCTCTTCCCGACCATGTTATCATTTGGGTTGATGCGAATGGCGGTTGGACCATGGACCAGGCCCTGACCTTTGCTCGGGCTATCGGCCAAGATACCACTGTGGGGCTTGAGCAACCGTGCCGCACTCTGTCAGACTGCGCAGAACTCGGTCGCAGAACAGGATTGCCAATCATGCTAGATGAGAGTATCATCACGGTTGCAGATCTGTTTGCAGCTCACGCAGCAGGTGGTATTACAGGCGTGAATATCAAGCCCTCTCGAGTTGGTGGACTCACTAAGGCTCGTACCATTCGCGATGTCGCTGCTGCTCTCGATATGGTCATCAATTGCGATGACACTTGGGGTGGTGCTTTAACGACGGTTCAGAATGTGCTGTTAGCTACCACAACCCCGGATCATCGCTTGAGGGCAGTTGATTTGATGTCAGAATGGATACAACCTCCCATCGCAGATATCCCTCGCATGGGAACAGATGGCCGAATCACTGCGAGTAGTCAACCTGGAAATGGTTACGAGCGCATTCACATCGATTTGCTTGGTGATCATCTGTTTCAGATCAACTGAGAAGCACTGATATAGTCTCATGGATTAAGACTAGGACTATTATGAGCACAGGGCTGCGGGCTCTTTTGTAGAATAATATTAAAGAAATGTATGAAAACCGTGCCATACACGCTTCATTTAATAAGTGGCTTCTACAGTAAGATGCTAGAGTATGTGCCTTTGGGTTGCATAGAGGATCGTCGCGACGGAATATTAACCTTGTTGAAGGAAGACCGAGGCAATCCTTCACGCCATCAGATCACACCACCGAATCCTTCCAGATAACAACAGCCTCTTGCATGCGTTTAGTAGCCAATAAGCAGTGAGAGTTTGAGGGAATTATCCGAGCACTGAGTTGGAAAAGCTTGAGGGTCGTAGTAATTTGCCTGTAGTATATAAAGAGCACAAGTTCGCAAGTTCAATCGCATAAAACAGAAGGTTCTCGAGCACATCTAGGAGAAAACAAAGTGCTGAGACATTTTCAAACAATCAGCCATACACAAACACTCTCTGCCAGTCCTCCATCTAAAAACCAACACCAGTTCTTTCTCCAATCATGCATGCCATTTTTACTTTTATCTCGCTCGCCCTTTCGAGTTTTGCCGCCGCCTCGCCCCAAGGCGTCCCCGATAAACCAATCGAGTTCTATGGCCGCATGTATGCCGACTCTGCCAATTGCAGCGGAACTGGAACCAGATATGCGTACCTAGGCTCTATGGGCAACTGCATCAATAGGCCTGTCCCTGGAACTGGCTCTGCCACGATGGTGGTAGGAGAGGTTAGCAAGCATTTCTTTGCAGGATGGACCGGGCCTGACTGCACGGGCAAGGTGGTCCTCATTGTATCCAACGTTGGAGAGTGTGTCGACTTGGGTGGCACGGATGTTCAGAGCTGGTCTAATGACATGAAGCCGTTCGGAAAGTGAGGGGGGGGTTTCGTACACGACAGGATGACAGCTCTGCTTTGAATACCGAACCATAGTGTATTTGGATAACATATGGATGGCTGTTAGGTACTCGCTATATGAGTACGTATGGAGAAACAACAAAATTCACGATTACCTAATCTCACTTGGCTGATCTTGCTATTTCGCTTATGCTTGATTGTTGTTGGTGGCTAACTTTCCGCCATGATCGTTATCTAGAAGAATACCTGAATCCGATACTCACTTTCTTCTCCGGGGATTGATCCTGTGATTGGGCGACAAGAACAACACCACGCGAGTGACCACTTCGCTACCTTGATTGCGGCAAAGGAGCTGTGGGATGATTTGACTGGGGATGTCGGGACTATTTTGAGTTTTTTTCCAAGCGCAGGCCCTGAAGTATACAAACAAAATCAACACAATAATAATCGCAGATTTTGAACCTAGATGCTCATAAAGGTCCGGTCTAGAGGTATGTATCGTGACTCATAAAGTTAGTAGGGGATGTTGGGACTGTGTTGAAGAATGCTCGTGACCGCCAACAGTTTACTATCTGTTGCCAACCACGCAGATGTTTCTTCTGTTTCCACAAGGACATAGAGGGTTATCGAAAGAGTGACCATCACACGCGCACAAGCCGCAATCATTGTTCAGACCAACGCCTGATTCTTACAAGGCTCATTAAACTCTGGCTTCAATTCATGTTCTCTCATCAACGTCGCCCTGGTCGTCATCATTCCCTAAAAACAAATGCGAACAAGTACATCCGCTGACCCATTCTCGTCTCGACTATAGACTCTCGAGCCACCGAAGCATACGCTAGCGAGTTTAGATGTAAATAATCGATTGCCGTCATCCATATTGCAATAGGAGGACGGTCGCTCTGTTGCCACAAAGCAGGCTCGGAACACAGTATATATGACCTCCTCATGGGTATTATGAATTGCCCCTAAGGAGTTATTCCATTCATTATCGCGTATCCCTAGTGAATCCTCCTCCAGCTCTCAGTTAATCGTTGACAACCTTTTTGTCGTCGTATTTGTCGAACACTAATGGGCCTTGACCAATTACCCGAACACGGTCTTGGAAGGGAGCCACTTTAGTTGACGTTTCCAGCGGATTTGAGGCAAAGACAATTCTGTTGGACTAGAGATAGTTTATCCTTTTGTCAATTGCGTCTAGGATGCCCTCTTCGGTATCAGGAAAACACCAATCCCCATCATCGAGAGGATTCGGGCTGTCAATTGGTGTCACGACTACGATATCATCTCCATTATCATCACACATCATAATCCACTTGGTGACATGGGTAAACCCTTACCCTGCAGGCATAAACCAATGTATTTGTCTGTTACGCGGATAATTCGGGAAAAAAGCTGGATTCAAGCAATGCTGCCAGGATTCCAATCCGCAGATTATTACCACAAGACCGCAGACGGAACGAGGGGGCTGTGCAGAGTGGGGAACGGTATGTGGCATGCCATCGACTTATTTTCAGAAACGAAAAAGTAACTCCATCGCAAAGGCGATGGGGAATTACCTTTCTTCCCTCGAACTTGCATGCAGCTCGTATCCCGCTACTTGTTGTCCTTCCGCCAAGAAGCCTACTTTAAGTAAAAACTCCGACTGCTGAGCCTCGAAGGAGCAATCCTGGCGTTTAGGATGTAGCGGGGAGAACATTGTAAACCAACTGTAGATGCGCTTTGGGTCAGGTTGCGACTCCTTCATGCCACCTTGTGGAGCAGATGATTATGAGTTGATGTAACCCTACTCACTCCAAATCTTAACGGTGAGTTATCACAACCTGGTCTGAAGTACGATTCTAAGTACATATAAGAGGTAGAATCTGTCAATCACTCTATCGTATATCTGTTCCTACAACATGGGTCCAATTATTGGACTAGGGTCTACCACAAGGAAATAGAAGTCAGATATTAAAGGCTCTTGGGACTACGTCAAGAGAACGCTCTGTGGCCAAAATCGACTCGGATATGCTCAAGTGATCAACGGTGAGGGAGATGTTACAGCTGGATACACATACAATGGTGATAAGTATTGTTGGTAATTGACTATACTTTGTACGTTAATTCAATTGACATCACAGATTATATAGCGATCACGTAGGGCAACAATAGTATAACAAGTCATAATTCTGCATTCATTCATGCATTAAAGCTTCTGCTATTACTAGCCATATGGAGACAATTAAGGTGAATTGTTCTTTTGATTGAAGAAAGGAAATAGTAGGTTATTTAATCTGAGATTAACCAATGTAGGGAAACACAATAAATTCTCACTACGCATCAAAAGCCTTTGGTCGCCGCTCTTCGAGTTCAATATACTCGTCGCTTATTTCCGACGTCGAAGGAACCTCTCTGACGACGTGTCGGAACTCTGTCACCGAGCTATCATCACCGAGGACCGTGAATGGGTTAGGATCCCTAATGGTGCTTCGCTTGGCATTATCTGTCGTGGTAGTAGCACCAGTCCTGAATCTACTGGGCTTTGCTGAAGTGCCGTAGGAGGACATCTTGAGTGTCTTGGGCATGAGTGGACGCAAGCCAGGGAGGCATGCCGAGATAATACCTGCCACTGGCTCGACGCCTGCTAGGGACCAGACGGTTCCCTCGTCATAAAGGTCTTTCCATTGGTACCCACGTGTGAAGACGACACGAGCAAGAGAAATGAGACAGGTACTAAGTATCAGATGTCAGCAATGATTCTTCGGTATGAGCTTGTCAATGGATGGAGGCCACTTACATCAAGCCGAAGCAAAAGCATATAATAATACTAATCTTTTTTCCACGGTTCATATTCAATCCCCAGATTGACTTCAGTGGGAGTGCAAAGATCAAGAAGTCAGTAAAGACTGTCAGGGCGTCATAGGCGATGTTGATATTCGCCATGGCCAGGAATTGTTCCGGCGTCGCATCGCCCCAGGCCCACCATTTCGCAATAGGCTGAACGGCTGCAAGGTAACCGATGAAACTTCCCAAGAAACATATCATGGTAACACCCGATGCAACGTAAATGATGATCTTCATTGGGCCATTGTGACCTTTGAAGACGCGATGGTATAGAAATAGAATTGAGGCTTTGCATGAGTAAACTGCGACGACAAGGACCACATTATTTGCCCAGCCGATCTAGAAGACCATTTCCGTTAGCTCAAGGATCATCATAAGCACCATAAGGTTCGACGTACCTGATCATGAATCAACGAAACATCAGTTGGCTCTGTGGTACTGGTGTATGGATATCCAGGGATGCCAATGCCTCCGTACACAAGCACTGATTTGTTAGCTATTGAGTCTTGACAAAAGTCCGTGCTGTCATGCACAGAATGGAAGACCCACTCAGAATAAGAAAGACAAAAAAGAGGTCGGTGAAGAACTGCCAAGAGTGTTAGAACACGAGCGTCGTGAACAGCCGGATAGCTTACAGCAGATGCTATGATCATCCAGTCACTCCACCCATAAGCGCCTCTCGTCTTCGTCTTGGCATAAAACCGAAGACCGACAATGAAATTTGAAAGCATAGGCAGAATTACCCATGTGGCGATCAACTCCCTCTGCCGGGGCAGGTAGATGGGGAACGGTTGGACCATAGCTGTCAAAACAAAAGTTCCTGAACGAAAGACGCGAAATGTAGATCTATTTGCAAAAGTTCCATCGGCATATATTTAGGGAAGGTAACTCCTGTTCATTCTACTTCCATTCGAGTTAAGTGAAATAGATCTCGAGTCAGTTTTCGCCCGCTATCTCTGGTGTGGCGTTTCCAAACAGGAGTGGCAGAGGTAGTGGTGTAATTTGGCTTTACGCTATGTATCATGTGTATCGAGCGGGCAGTCTTCCGACCAGACCAGCCACTCTTAGGTCGCTTCTAGCTTGCTTACCAAGTCCCGTACAGACAGACTGCGGGCCGCTGGGTCTAGTAACAGCTTTGTTTGTTTGGACATCTGTGACCAGAGGTTATTGTCGCAATCTGTGTGATCCTTGTAAATGATCCTCTAGACTTCCGGGAGATCAATTCAAGGCGGAGGTCCGAAGTGGGCAAATCGTCCTATTTGCCAAGGGGGTCGCTTCTCATCTCGGTGACTCTCAGTACGCAATACTTAGTCCGATTAGCAACGAACATCGCCAGCCAATCGGAATCGTTGGATGACTGATATAATGACATTTAGTCAAACAAACCCCTGAGTCCTCTTCCTCGCTAAGAGTTGATTTGCATCAGCACTCAAATGCCATTTACAGGGGTTTAATGACGCAGGCTGAGATTAGTCTCCCCGGCATGTCGGCTGCCCGACCTAGAGTTGGAGCGATGTCAACAAGTGCAAATGAACAACAGGGGCTGGCAGGTCATTGCCACTGGTGAGGCATTATATGTTACTCCTAAAAAGAACCAGTAACGATGGGGATATTCCCAGTCATTTGTTAACGAAAAAGCAATCCTACCCGTCTGACATGCAGATACAGGTTCTTCGAATCGTTCCAGAAGATGTACCAAGGAATGATCTGTCACAAGATCTTGTTTCTGAACAAGCCTTATCACCAGCCTCCGCGGACAGACTGGCGTATTGAAACAAGGATTTGAGCAACTACCGTTAAAATAATCAGTAAAGGATGACGCTGCCCCACTGCGGCGTCGATGGCGCACAAAGCTGAAGATTTAGAAGCCTCTTAGTGTCACTCGGACCTTCCACATTAATGACTGGCTTATGAAGCTATTCGTTGACGTTTGAAGGCTGACAGAGCTAGTCCACGTTGTGTTTTGTGGCTTAGTTTGGACTCAGTCTGGAACTGTGGTACACACGGAAAATTCCGTACTTTACCATTGCCGAGTCATGGTCCGCGGGCACCGAGCAACTGGGAGAGCGACGATCTGGGGTAAAGCCAGCCTTATCGCAATCCCACTTATCAAGCATTTTTATAAGCAAATTAGTCAAAAGCCACATTCGCTTGTGAGGCCAATGGGGAAGATGCACACTCAACTGTCATAGGCCAACAACTGGAGCTAAGCTTATTTGAGCAGCCATCCTCAGCTGTTATCTCTGGCGTTTCTACCGCGTAATTTTCGCGATCCTTGGGGCCATCCATGACCTAGCAATCGGCATCTCTGATCTCCCCTTTAGTATCATACGAAGCGGCCGAAGACATCCTACAGTGACCTTGGTTCCCTAATCCAGGAACCCGGTATGACACTTGAATCGTCACAGCTGAGATAGCTTATACCAACTATTTCTGTATAGGTATGGTGTTGGCCAGTTGCTTTCAGCACGGACTGAGTAAGGATAAAAGCGCTAGCATGGAAACAGACTGACGCTCCCACAAGACTCTTTACTTAAAGGGGGCGTACTACAAACAAGACCTTTCACCAACGTGGACCACCAAAACAAGAACCAAGAGTGGAAGGATGACTGAGATCAAAGCTTTGACCATATTATCGTATTAAATCTTATTTCTGTCCTGTGCTGGTACTAAGCTGAACGGCTTGAACGGGAACGGGTTGATCGGAACCGTTACAGACCTCCGGTTGTGATTCCTGTTGAGAACTGCTCTCAACGTCAGACACTTCTTCATCGGGAACACATTGAGCTGACCGTTCTCGCAGTTTAAACCAAAGCATCAGACTGATGCAAGTTACCATTAAAACCGCTGTTACAACACCCGAAATAATCTTTCCAGAATGTGTGTCGAGATCATCATCAATCTTTTCAATCGACCAAGGATAACAATCTGAGTCGACGACAATGAATATACCCAGGCCTATATAGAAGAATGGCACAACAACTGCTGCGTACTTCTGGGCAATACGTAGGATATGCTTTTGCTTCATAATAAGATAGGCTGCAAAACACCATACTCCAAGCAAGATATAGTACACAACGACGTATATCGCAACCTCATTCCCCTTCGCTTGTGAGAAAAGAGGGATATATGTGCTCATATTATCGGCGCCATTCATCACAGTCATGGAAGCAACCTTGAAAATGCTCTTCAGCCCAGCAGTCCTGGATATTTCAACAGCTGCATCCTCATCATCCTCCTCCTCCGTTTTAAAGATGAGACCGAGAAGCCACCTGATGCCGAGTAACATGGGAATAAGACCAAGGAATCCAATTGGTTCGGCGGGAATAAGCAGGGATGCGCCGAATCCTATCATGCTGACGGCAACGATAACCGTGAAACCGACATATTGACCAATGGCGATTTTGAGAGGAGTGAGTGTTTGGCTGGTGGACGCTTCGGTGAAAAATGTAATAAGAACAAATATGTCGTCGACGTTTGTAATGGCAAATGTGGCGCAAGCGGTGCCGACGGCTTTGCCAAAGTCGAGGCCCATTATCGGGGCAGTGCAATGGAATCGAGATTGTAGGGTCGTGATTTGATAGCTCTGTGTCGTGTCATTATGGAATTTTTAATAAAGGGGTTTCATCGGAACCTTTTATTCCGGACCCACTGGTTCTCTCTGGCAACAGAGTCTTGGCGGTTTGGCGAAGTCTGATGAAAGTGTAGTGATCAGTTATTCTGCAGTGAATCAAGCATACATATAAGGTTACAAAGAGCTTTGTTCTTCTTGGTCTAGTTCACAGGAACTCCCTGCTTTCAAAACTACGTAAGTAGCCCACAGTTAAGGCTGTGCAGAGGAACATTAGGCCGAGCCGCCGGGTCAAGATATATGTTATATCCGGCGGTATTCCCATAAGCCGCTGTCCGCTCCTCACAGTGGAGAACTGGCAGCCCAATTGGCTCTGTGTCTCTTATCGGGCTGCAAGCGAATACCCCTCCTAGAATTTCTAAAATCTCACGATTCCTCACTGACATCATTCTGATCCGATATAGCTCTTTCAATTAAACTTTTCACTATGTATTCTGCCAATACACCAATTCCATCACAGCACCGGCCAACATGTCCTCGTTCACAACCACCCAGCAAGCTCTACTTCGCATACGGAAGTAATATGAGCGTTGCCCAAATGGCCCAGCGATGTCCCGGGAGCGTCTTCAAGGGACCTGCCATTCTTGATTCGTTTCGATGGCATATTAACGAGCGGGGCGTGGCTAATGTGATTCGTTCAGACGCCAATCACACAGTTGAGGGCCTCCTCTACGAAATCACTGCCAAGGATGAACGTGCCCTGGATCGCAATGAAGGAGTTGCGAAAGGCTTTTACCAAAAGCATCTCGCAAGAGTATCAGTTCAGCCTCATGACCAGTACACAGATTTCAACACGGATGGTTTGGCCCTTTTATTGAAACAATTGCGCGAAGAAGTGGGTGATGACAACAGAGTTTCAAGGCGTTCCCCGTGGAGCAAAGTCACGGCACTTGTATACGTCAGTGAGAATTACACCAAAGATGGTCCAGCTAGAGAGGAATACATTCCAAGGATGCACAATGCTGTTAAAGATGCTGTGTTTCTTGGTGTGTCTAAGCCATTTGTGAACAAATACATTATTCCATATCTCCAACAAGAAAAGAAGGTTCAACAAGAGAAAGAACCGGGACCGAAAGCACAGAACACTATCGCTAAGAAGGCGATGTCGCGACAGAATAGTGTCAAGGCGAGTCGCGGTACAAGCGAGACGCGTGCAACCGAACAAAAGGGTATGGCCCAAAACTGTGACGGGCGCTCATTTTGTAGATAGCTGACCTTCTAGCAGTACCGCAAAGTCAGCCAGGGAAGGCGGGACGTCCCTCTTCCGACATGATTGATCTACTAAGTCACGATGACTGCCTTTGCATATTCCCAGTCGAGATGTTAAAGGCTGTAGATCAGGTCCGCGTTTTCGAAGGGAACATGATGACGGACCATTACATTGTCGTGGAAAGGAGAACAGCAGTTGACACAAGCGTGAGCCTTGACGTAAATGCACCGAACCCCCGCCGTGCTAATCAGCTGGTCATGGAAACGTTTAAGGGTATTCTCAAAACGGAACTCAAGTCCTTGGAAGGTCGGGGCGTTATTGGATCTCTAGGTGAGCTGGCATGGAAGATGGAACACCGTCAAAATCTTCACCTTAAATGTTTGAAGCCTGGGGAAAAGCCGTGGTTAGTAGTACGGGTACATGTAATAGGCTATGGATGTGCATAGACCTTCAAGTATCTACTGCGTACAAATTCAGGAGCCCTTCTAGCTACCATGGACACGGGTATTGTGCTGACTTGGCCTACCCTATCTATGGGGCTATGTCCCATTCTTATAATAAAAAGGCATTCATCCTTACGATAAGCTATTTAAATACTTTATTTTACTCAAGGAAGCAAAGCAAGAACCAGACAACCAAGGGCCCACACAGGAGGGGACATGATTGAGGCTCCGTCCTCTTCATCCCCTTTTCCAGTCTCATTAGCCTCGTCACTCTTGTCATCATCCTTATCGTCCTTCTTATCCGAGCTACCTGTTGGTTTCGCGTCGACACTCGCCGCGGTGATAGGATGTTCGATGGGGCCATCTGTCCATGTAAACGTGGCGCCACTAAGAGGACTAGTGATGGTGCCTTCCATATTGGACAATGTCTTGGTTCCATTCTTGGGAAGCTCACCAGGCCCGTAGAACTTTGCCGATTTGTCCTTGCCTGGTGGCGTGAACTTGAGATCTTTCGCGCAACTGTAGACATCGTTATAATCGCCACATTGAGGATAGTCTTCGTCTTGCGAGATGAGTAAGTTCCAGTATTCGTCGGCGCCTAGGAGCGAGGGCTTTGTATCGGGGCAGATATCCCAGAAGCTGGTTTAACAATCAGTAATGGGAACCATCTAACACTCTGGAGGTCCTTACCTGGAAAGTATGCCGCTGCTTGTGCAGCACTTGCAAGCCTTGATAAATACCTCTTGTTCATCAATGGACAGTGAGTCCCAGGTGTCCTGGTTCCTTTCGATACAGGTGTCCAGTTCCTCCACAGCACGGTTCAGAGATGTAGCGACCTTGCCAAGGTTGCATGAGCAAGCGTGGGGGGCATCGTCGGGTGCCGGGAAGAAGGGTATATCTTTGAACTTCTCATCGTGGCAGTTGCCACCCAGCTCAAGCACCGTGTTTTGGTATTCGCAACTGTACACCTTCAACTTGTCAGTCAAGTTGTCGTCCAGTTCCCTCATTTAGCTTACCTTATTCCAACAATGAGTCAGGGCGCAATCGACAACGCCAAAATTGAATGCGCAGTCACAGGCGCTGATGCAATCCCTGTTCTTGTTTTTACAATTCTTGCTTATGCAGTCGTTGCGCGCAGCGTCTCCTGATTTGTAGCATTCTTCATAGCCTGATGGGTCCACACAATCCTTTGACTCAATGTACCCGTATTTAGCCGCAGATATAGGGCTGATGATAGCCAGAAGACTGACTAGACGCAGTATTGAAAGGTAAGACGGCATAGTGGAAGACAGATAGAGGAGGAATATGGATTCGAGGTGGAAAGATGTTGGTCGTGAGAGAAGTCTTTGGGTTATGAAGAGACCATTACCTCGGCCAACTCTGCCTGATGAGTCCAGGGTCAGTTCAGCTGAAGGGGTAGGATCCATTACCCAGTCCAGGCTGGTTTAAATGATTGGACATTAGTAGGGTCTTGGAACAGATCACCAGTTATCACCAAGGGGCCCTGGAACAAGGACGATTAACTCCGATTGGTGTTCAAGAGCCTCAAGCATGAAGATGCCAGCTGATTCGCTGTATGTTCCTCTTTCCACATCCGTGGTGGAGACTGAAACGGAAATAAACCGTGCTTTTGCGGAATTTGATGTTCCCAATCCTTGCTCATTGGGCCCAATACGGCTTCGCATTTAGGCATCCGGTCAAAAGGTCCAGTCAAATCATATGTCTTTGAGTCAACTGGGCGTTAATCCCCCGTAGTGCGCGATTTATCCTATGTCCATTCAGATCAGTCTGATTCAAGCCGCCCTGCTTCTTAGCAAACTTACGATTAACCTCTTCCGCACTCGCCACACTTCTGTCCGGCTAACAATACACGCCACAGCACAGATCCAGATTCGGATGATGAACACCCCAGTACCGTCTCTCTCCGGCCAGATATGTCTACATTACCTGAAACTAAAAACCCCGCAATCTACTTTCCAAGATGGGTAGCCGATTGCTCTACTTCAAAGCAATTTAGCACCGATTTGCAGACCCTGAGACTGCGCCCCAGATCAACCTTGGGACTTATAAGAAAGCGCTTAGGTCATGTGTGGGCAAAGGAGTCATAATGCCCCGTGCAAAGTGTAAATAGCTTCAAAAACCTTATCTGATCGCTATCAACTACATGTCCCAACCACCGACCACTCGTGCAAAGCTTCGTCGATTTTCTCAAATGTAAGTAAGCTGTAAATAATAACGATGAGACGGGGTTCAATCAACCACCTCGAGGCTCCAGCGTGGTTGTTACTCAATCCTTATCTGGAGGGGGCTGTTTTTAAAATTTACTATTAGTGAAAGAGGACAATGTTGACAACCATCCGGGCAATGGAAGATTGCTAAACCCGGTCTTTGCTGATCTCTAAACTGTCAAGAAATGAATGCAGGGAGACGTTCCATTACTTAGAAAGGCCTGGTGATGTAAGGGACGCATGCCATCAGACGGAGGCGACGTCTACCTAAACATTCCTACGCTTCTCCTTAAGTAAACAACGGACTTTTAGCAATGCATCTATAAACAAGAGGCGTGTACATTGATATACGTGTATCATTTGCGTTAAGATTGGACAATAGCTTAAACGGTCCATATCCCGATACCCAAAGCCTGATTCAATAGTAATTCCACCAGTAGATAAGAAAGGGAAAGAAGATCATATGCACCGACCCTGTCCAACCCCGCATCGGCCAATACTCCCGGCGGGCCGGAAGGCCGATGATCATTTCAACTTCCTAGTACAGTAGGCTAGATCATCACGGATGTAACCTTTCCGCAGAAGCTTAAGAAGGTTGCCTAACGTCGAAAAGATCAAGCAATGGATATAAAAATAGTATAAATACAGCTGTTGTTGGGCTACAATTCTTGCGGGTGCATCGAGCCTCAATTGATAAAGTTCACAGTCCGGTTGTTACAATGAGACTAAATATCTCTTTGCTTCTTTCACTTGCAGCATCCCTGCACGGTACTGAAGCTCACCCTGGAGCTAAAAAAGGCTTCGTTACCGTCAAGGGTGAAAAATTCCAACTTGATGGCAAAGACTTTTACTTTGCAGGCTCCAATGCCTACTACCTCCCATTCCAACCGGTTAGTCAATCACGGCATACCGCACATCATCATCGATATACTGACAAACACTTCACAGAGCCAGAAAGATGTTGAACGTGGACTTGGTGCTGCGAAAAAAGCTGGCTTGAATGTGATGCGCACCTGGGGCTTCAACGATAGAAACGCAACAACCGACCCTAATGGCTTTCCCAAATATGGAGGTGAAGGCGCCGGAGAGACAAATATTGTTCTACAGACATGGAAGAATGGGAAGGCAAAGATCGACCTTAAGGGCTTTGACAAGGTCGTCAGGGGTGCCGAGAAGACAGACATGAAGCTTATCGTCGCTCTCACTAACAATTGGGCTGACTATGGAGGCATGGATGTCTATACGGTGAACCTCGGAGGAAAGTATCATGATGATGTAAGTAAGACTTTGCATCTTCTACAAGATACTCGCTAATAATATTCGTTTAGTTCTACAGTAATAAGGAGATTAAGAAGGCTTTCAAGAAGTACATTAAAGCCATGGTCCAGCGATATAAAAACTCACCTGCAATTATGGCCTGGGAGCTTGCTAATGAACCTCGCTGTGGCGCCGATGGAAACCGCAATCTTCCACGAAGCGATAACTGTACCGTTGAGACTATTACAGAATGGATTGAGGAAACAACAGACTATATTAAGAAGCTTGACCCCTATCATCTTGTTACATGGGGTGGGGAGGGAGGCTTTAACCGAAACTCCGAGGATTGGGCTTACAATGGTGCTGACGGAGGCGACTTTGATCACGAACTTACTCTACCTAACGTCGATTTTGGTACCTTTCATTCTTACCCTGAAGCATGGAGCAAAACTATTCCTTGGGTCAGTCAGTGGATTCGAGATCACGCCAAGGCTGCACGCAAGGTCGGCAAGCCTGTGATCCACGAAGAGTACGGCTGGCTCACTCCCGAGGAGAGGCTGAAGCAGTACAACATAACCAGGCCTGAGACTCGAGTGCAAGTTCTTGGAGAATGGCAGAAAGTTCAAGTGCAGGAGAAGATGCCTGATATGTACTGGCAGTTCGGATACTCAGGCTTCTCGTATGGAAGAAACCATGATGATGGAAACACTATCTACCTGGATGAGCCGGAGGCTAAGGTACTAGTTTATAAGCATGCAAAGGAGATGAACGCTCTTAACAAACGATAAGGCTAAATTCTTAGTAGTTTACATAGTATATCGACTATTCACTGGTGTTAACGTACGTTGTTCAAAAATGGTAAAATACATCAATGCAATGGCTGGGTAAGATAAGATAAGAAATGAAGAACTCTGGTCTTGGTCTGATGTGGTGATGGCTGGCTTCCCCCATGAATTCCTTATGAGCAGATATTTGGACACGTATAATCGGAGGTTGTTAACATTCGAGGAAGACGCCCTGCCAGCTGTCTCTGGCTTTCTGTCGGTATTCAGTCGATCATTTGAAGGAGGATTTCCTATGGGATTCCTGAAATGTTTCTGAACATAGCCTAGGCTGGCGACCTTGGGTCGATAACCCTCAACGTCGCTTGCCATCGGGGAGGCCTATTGAGAGCCAGTTTGCATCATCTGGACTTCCATCGTGATCATGGCAAGGTTGGAAAGGTGCTGTGACTCTGCGGTGTCAAAGCGCGACTGAGGTCACACGCAGCTACAGTATTCAAGAGGCGTTTCCAATTACCGAGTGGTACACAAGTGATTTACCATCAGGTCCATCAGAGCAACGACGAAGAATCCAGTCGACTTGGTACGAGAACCGCAAGGCTTACAAAGACTTCAGTAAGCCCATGCCTTCTGGATGGACTCGACGAGACGTCAAAATTGACTCATCAAGTTGCAAGAAACCGCGCCTCTACCCTGACGGATGCGAAAGATACGTCTTTCAGCATGAATCTATGCTTGGATACAACATCCAACCTTTGGAATGGTATTACCCGTTCCCTGTGAATAGCATCCAAGAATCGACAGGTCCTTCCATGCCCGAGCACACAAGGTACTTGTTCTGTGAGACGCTAACAGCCACGCCATACGGGTTTCGCACAGATGAAGATAAGCGACGGAACCCCTGGAGCCTGGAAGCAGATCTCTATGACAGATCTGGAACAAAGATTGCGAGTCTAGATCTGGTAAACGAGGAATCTAGGGATCGCTTTCCGAAACATGCGGAGGGAATTAAGGCAGGGTTGCCTGTTGATTTAGTGGCGGTATACAAACTGAAAACATATTCAGAAAGAGACTATAAAGAAACAATGTCATGTATCGAGCCACTAACTAAGGATACTTACCTGATACTTTGGGTGGAGTGGGAGGATGGCATCGCCAGTCAATAGCAATACATAGTAATACACATTGCACTCAGAATAACCAATATTCAGATTTTCTTTAATTAAAATACACTTGTTAAGCATCGCGGCTCCGATGTTGGCACAGAACCTGTTCCGCCCTACATCAACGTAAGGTGTCTGCAGCACAGAATGTCCTTCCTTGCTTGCTAGCCTCCTTCCAGTCTCTTTCCCTCCCTCACTTTACTACCGTCAACCGGCAACCATCAAGCATAGTGTTACACAATCCATCACAAGACCATGTTGATTGCAGTGAGTAACATTATATAGCAGCCACCTTGATCAGAGTTTGAAGCAGGTAAGTCTCATATTCACGGATGTGTCCCTCGGTCCATCAGTCAAAGCCTCCTAGTATAAAATGGACTCTCCGCCCAAAGGTCCACTCTCCTTTTCTGCTATAACTTTTCCTTACAATATATTATCCTCAGCTACTAAACTAGTATATTATAACCCACCCAATTAAGAATACCTCAGAACTCTATTCATGGATCCCTACGGACCATACTATCAATTCAACGACACTGGTAGTAGCAGTGCTCCAGTGCGGTACTTTGAAGAAAATAACGAGACCCGCTGGGAGGACCCAAGCTTCGGTTGTGGAGAAAAACAAAGCCTCCAACCTCTCCCGAGTGGAGGCAGGGATATCTACCCCGACGACCCGTTCCCCCCGAGCCACCATACCTGGCCATATCTCCCCAATCAACAATATGACCAGTATCCACAAAGTCAAATTGGATACAACCACTTTCAGACCTACCCGCAAGGTCCTCCTGGGCCTACTCTCCCTTGGGCACATGGAACACTTACTTGCTTGAATTGCGAAAACCCGCCTGAACACAAATCTGTACGTTGCCAAAGCTGCACATTCTTTAACCGAGGCATCTCTCCGGAGGAAGAAGCACGACACTGCATGAAGTGTCTGATCCCCATTGAAGCTCCTGATCTCTTTTGCCCTATACATCTCGGCCGATACTACTTATCTGGAGCAGAAATAGATCACTTGCATCAAGATGGCGTCTGTTACGTTTGTAATTCACGAGAGGTAGCCGAATATAACGGGTCGTGTGAGGAATGCAGATCCCGCCGAAAAAACGTAAGGCATAACCTCGAACAGCGCCGTCTTAGTGAAGGGTACTGTAAGATTTGTGGAAGGAACCGTTTAGATAACTCAACCGAGACATGCAACGAGTGTCATACAAAGAATAATTTAAGCTATCAAAATCGACGGGGTAGCAGAGCATATTAGAATTCTCTATAGAGACAGTCTCGAAATTAAACTACTTAAGCTTTATCTTTTAAATATTAACTATAGCTATTTTCTTAGTTACTGCCTTTTACTTTTAGTACGCAGTGGTTAATACTACTTACTACTACCAGTAAATATTCAGAAATGATTTTAATTTTTAGTAATAATGTAAACACTAAATCTATTTATAGTTTACACTGCCTACTGCCGGGTGCGTTCTAGAAGTAGGTTCTAGACTAAACTGGGGCCCTTGTTCTAAATACGAGCTAACGGCACGAGTTCCAGCCCGCCCCATCAGCCGATCTCGTATTGCCCCGTTGTACAGAAAAAGTTATTCCGGCAGTGACGGCATAGTATGAAGATCGGCATGATGTTAATGCCTATAAAGACCAGATTGATTCAACCTCTGGACTTCTTTTTCACACACAACCTTCACACATACAACTTCCACCTTCTTCAATCAACTCAACCCAACCGACCTAGACTCTTACTTGTCATTTTACAAATACCATCAAAATGCACTTCTCTACCCTCTTCACCACCGTCCTCGCCGCTGGCATGGCCTCTGCCGCCGTTCCCGGCGAGGTCAACGGCTACAACGCCGTTGCCCTCTCTAAGGGTAACAAGGAGATCAACAACAAGGCTCTCCAAGCTTCCAACGGTCGCTTCTCTCTCAAGCTCAAGAACCAACACGCCGCTTGCGAAAAGGGCCTGGTCGAGAACGAGATCACATTCAACATCAACAAATTTGGCGAACTCGAACTCTACGGTTGGGGCAAGACCGCTCAGAAGGCCTACCTTGACCGCTCCGGAATGGGTCAGGGTATTCTCGGCTACGCCACCTACGCCGACAAGGGCTGGAACCTTCCCAAGAACGCCGAGACCAAGGGCTTCAAGATCGCCAAGAACGGCGACCTTACTTTCGATGGCAAGGGCTTCGTCGCTTGCCCCAACAGCAAGAAGGCTGGCGGCTCTTACACTCTCTGGGCCGATGTCGGCATCAAGAACCCCGGTGGCAACAAGAACTGTGCTCCCATCACTGTCCGCACCACCAAGGATAAGAACCCCGTCGCCTGTGTCTACTCTGCTTAAGCTCAGTGCACAAGCTATTCTTTGTACATTATTTGCGCATCCGCCATTTTACATAACTAAACCCGGCGATGTTTCTATCTTTTAATTCTTTTTCGCGTTCTGGCATGCGACCTGATTTATATATAGAGAAGTGTTCTGCTGGCACTGGATCTGTGTATTCCAGTCTCTTCAACATCTTCAAGGCTTCAAGCCATCCTTTATTAGACTACTGAATAGAATCTTATAAAGGGCATATCTTAATCTCTAGATCAATGTGTACCAGGTGTTTTATTAAGTACGTATTGCGGGCGTCTTTGTCTTTATCACCAGATGTGTCACTAGCAGACCTCGAGCAGTGTACCATGTGCTGCTATTGATTTATGGAGTAATCGTATGTATGGGTGGGGCGATGTTATGCGGCGCTTAGTACTGCCGTTTTGAGACACTTATAATATTGGGGACACATGCAATCTAACGATATTGCAAGTTGTAGCCCTTGTTTCGGTTGTAAACCATATTTAATTAAAAGGTTGTTGCCAGCCGTAAACAAACCCATACGCCTGAAAATTCCAGCAATATCAATCCCGCCAGCTCCAAAAAGAGTACTATAGAGAAATGTTCATTCAGTTATTCCCTCTGACTCCGACTCATTGCTAGTTGCGCTTCCGCTCGGAGACGGACCACTATTCACTCCATCCATACCATCTGCATTTCCCTCCCCGTTTGCATTGTGTACTTGCTCAGTGTGGATCTTTGGGGACGGGCTTGGGACGAAGGCCGGAGTATCGGAGCTGAACTGAAAATCGTTAGTTCAGGTCATAATCGGTTGTCCAACGTCTACCCCTCTTCCTAAAAAACAATCGGGCTTGACGTTTTTTTCAAGGGCTATTACTCACCTGACTGAGTTTGTTATTGCCTGTCTGTTCTGCTGTTGCAATATCTGTCTTCTTCTCTGCGATGGACAACCCGGCGAGCCCTACATCCATCCTAAGATGAGAGTCACCCTGAGGTTCATTGACCTTCTGATAGTCTTCCAAACTCTTGGTATAAGATACCGAAGGTGATCTCATCTTCTCGAGCAGCTTTAAACGAGCTTGTGGGTCATTTTGTAGAATTTTATCCCATTCTGCTGTGTTTCCAAGTAGCATCCTCGCATCGGTAAAGTGATCTAGAACAAAGTCCATATAGAACTCCCTCAACTTCGAGTCCGGAGCCGTAACGCTGCACACGTATTCCACATCTTTGTAGCTTATCGCTGCACTCCCGAACAATGTGGCATTGTTCATGTGGTCTTTGAACAGACGACTCATTGCGTAGGCTTTCAATTCGTTGCATAGAAGATAGTCAGCGAGAACCCAGCACCTTGCATGGATGCTTGGACTTGACCAAAGCGTGAATGTTTCGTAGGTTTTGTAATACATCCATTCCACAAATAACCCGAAAACGATAGGATCTTGTTCTGGCAAAGAGATCTCACCAGTCATGTTCCATAGGCATGCGGCTTTGAAGTATTCCGAGTGTTGTGAGATCAACTTGACGGGAAGAGTCCACGTGTTCTCATCGGATGGTGGCTGGCTACCGACATGGACTTCGATGCCTTTTCCCCGTAGACTGTTCATGTTAGTTATTTTGGCATTTTGACGGATATTGTTAAACATACGAAGCTAGTCTTCCAGCCTTCGGGAGTTCTGTGCTGCTCGATTGTTGAAGAGGAGGTTCTACCACAGAACCAGTTCTTGTCTGCTTGTAGTCTTCAAGTCTGTGTTCCTCGACACTGAACATTCTGTACTCTGCGAGACAAGTCATATCGAGAAATAGTTGCTCGTATTGTTGTCCACCAAACACTTCCACTACTCTATGTCCGGGATACGCCCGCGCGCCCCGATTCCACGTGCCGAGGGTTCGTTTCATGGTCGGTTTAAAGGAATTCCAATGTTGTGACAGTTGAGAGTTTATCTAGATGTAACTGGAGAACTTCATATACGCATTAGATATCAGTAAAATGCATAAATTAGAATAGCCTACCCTTGAAATTTGTCACGATTAATAGTAGCTTGACTTACAGTCCGGAGGAGCTTTCAAGGTTGTTGTTGTTCTTCTACAGTGTCCTTGTTGGAGGGGGAGAAAAAGGGATGGCCCACTTCTGCGGTAGCGATAAGACTAGTGCGTAATAGTGGCAAGGGTTAAGTAGCAGCAAGGTGAGTGAAACACAACCTTCTGTTGCTAGCAACTGTTATTCCTGAAATGCGCGTAAAGAACAATTGAAAGATCCTTTTTTTTTCGTCTGGTGGAGAGGAAAACGCACGCACTTTTGTTCGGATTACCGTTAACCCAGTGATTATCGCTCAACCAATCAGAACGCCATATTAGCCACAAATCTAAACGCTCGGGATAAAAATAAACTACATTCTATTTTTAACGTTCTACCAATCAATAAGTTTTCCCGTAAGACATGCAACATTTTGTCTGTAAGTTAAGTGGTTGAAGATCTGTATTATACATTTCTGTAGTAACGGGCTGCTGAAAAAAAATCTCAGATTGGTCTCTAAAGAGATACTGACAACGTTGAAAATCAATTGCATCCCTACTTCCATGCTTCCCAGACCTGTTTAACAGTAAGACAATTGATGTCTGGAAACTCAAGTGTCAGATCATTAGTCCCATCAAGATCATTCGACCCTTTAGTTATTCCAATTCCCGTCAAAGCCAGCATATTCCTCATACCATCGTGCATTTCTGCAGGCAAAGCTTTCTCCATACTGGATGTGAGACCCATCTCACCCCTCTCCATCTCTTCCACAGAGAAGTACCTGACGTTAAACTCGGTACCTTTCACTTCTTCAGCCAGCCTAACGGCCTCGTTGAGCGTGGTTCGGTTAGTAACAATCGAGTATCTGCGCTTCCAGTGTGGAAGATCGAGCGCGGCAACGGTAAACTTGGCCGCGTCGGTCGAATGCGTGAGTACCATAGGAGTGTTTCCATCACCTGGTATCATAGCAGCGTTATTTTCGGGGTCGATTATGAGGTTTGCTGCGCGGATATGGGTGGGGATGCGAGGGGCAGCCCAGTAGTCCAAGAACAGACCAATTGAAACAAGGGAAAACTCCAGGTCGGTCTTTTCAAGGGCATCAACAGCTTTGAGTTTCCAGTGATAGGATGGGATGTGGGCAATGTTGCTGATTGCTCGTTAGTTAAAGTTTGGAATTGTTTGAAGGGTAGTTACTTACTCTTCGCGGTAGATCATTCCAAACTCACTCGGCAAGAAACGCTTCGTGGGTTTCGACAGGTTCGCTGCTTCAATGAGGTTCAGCTGAGCTTGTCCACTCTCGTCATTATCGATAGGTAGACATGATAACACAGTATCAATCTGCTCAGACTCAAGGAGAGACACCAACGCGTTTATGTCAGAGTAAGAGACAGCTCTAGTGTCTGCAGTGGTAGCTGTTCGTGATAGGACAATAAAATCGTGAGTCTTTGCCTCCCGGAGGGCATCAACCATTGTACGGCCCAGGCCAGATGAGCCTCCAGCAACAGCAACTTTTCCCATGACTGATTGGTTTATGCAAAAGGATGGATTGTAATGGGGTGGTTGCAACATATGCCTGTCAGACTCTTTATATATACTGGGTGAGTAGTCAAGCTAATTGGCGGAGTAGGCGTTTCGCGGAGTGGGCCTCTGCGGAGTTTCGGGGATAAGGCATTTTGTAACACTGACCTGCATTAGCTTCCATTTTGCTAGTCCCTACCCTGTTCAACATTGATACAGCTGATATTTTTTGGTTTCTAAAATGTTATTGTGGTACTAGTCTGATGGCTGTTGCAATATTCTCAAGATAAAGGGGATCCAGCTCTGAGTTAGCCGCTGTAGGGTTGGGAATGTTAACACCCCCAACAGATTTATCCTCTACTACCACACGACCACTGTTGACACAATCACTTTATTAAGGTCATACGTATCAGTTTTCCTACTAGGTCTAAATAATTACATCTAGAACTACAATTAAAACTGGCAAGCTTAGTATACTGTAATTGTTTCTATCATATTTTGCTTTGTAGTGTTACCGGTTCAGATTCCCTGAACAAACCGGAACAGTTAAAGCATCATCATCGCCATTCCGGCACAGTATTCGTTTTTACCTTGCGACAAGATGACTTATTAGGCGAATTACCTATTGTCATCACGTGGACTGGAGAATCCAGAATGAATACTAATGCTAAGGTTTTGAGACGTAGTTGCATGTTTCTATGCACACGTAGAACGCTATAGCAGATAGGTCTTTGCAACAGAGTCTGTGTGTCTCATGTCGATAAGCTCGCGAAAGGCACTTGTATCCCGCCGGTAGTTACTACCAGTTATGTACAGTGGCTTAGCTATTCGCAAGACTCTGCGTCATATCACAGAAGTATCTGTATGTCAATGAGAACTTGGAAACGATTTTCAAGGCAACCCGAATACGAGCCGTTGAAAATCGTATGCAAGTGAAAATTCGTTTATCTTCCTCGTCAGTTCTTTTCGCTGATCGATTATTCGCTCTGCCGTATGAGTCAAGGTTGTTGCATTGCATTGCATCGAAACCGGGGCATTTCCCCAAGACCCGTCTGTTTCAGAAGCCGATGAGCCAATTGTATGATCATTATATCTAACAATGCTTCTCGGCACTTGAAGACCCACTCGGGTTCGGGACTCTACTGATCCCCGATAGCTGCCGTTCGGGCTCTCGGGCGGTTTAGCGTGTAGATCTTCGGCACCACCAGATTAAGTTCTGACGATCGTTCGATATAAATATGTATGTCAATAAACCAGCATTCAAATCCTTCTACTCCAAGCATCTCAACAACCGCTATCATGTCGACCAAGCTGGATACCATTCTAGAGAATCCCCAGTATGCTATCCTTTGTGGCATTACTGTTTTTACCCTCTTCATTGTACAATTCTCCTTCCTCGACCGCGGTGGGAAATACCCACTCTTGAATCCAAAGGGTTCTTTCGAACTCACGACCAATCGTGTTGTCAGAGAGTTTATAAGCGACAGCAGAAACGTCCTCGCGAAAGGCAGATCTTTGTTTAAAGATCAACTTTACAGGGCCAACACAGACTGGGGACAAGTCGTTGTTATCCCGCCCCAGTTTCTCGATGCCCTAAAGAGTCATAAAGACTTGAATTTCCTCATTCCCGCTCAAGATGTAAGGACATCATCATACATGATTCAGATCATTTTGATAACTAACTCCATAGGATTCGCATGGTTATATTCCCGGCTTTGAGCCATTTGCTGGTGATCCTAATTTGACCAAGGTCGTGATCAAATACTTGACGAAAGCTCTAAGTTAGTTTTGGTTTTACTATCTAGCGTCCTGTTTGCTAACAGTTGATTCTCAGATAAAATTACAGGGCCACTGTCAGAGGAGGCATCTCTAGCATTTCGCCATGTTATCACCGATTCACCAGGTACGGACCTCATTCCACTAATGACAAGAATTGTCTGATGACTAACCGTGACATCTTAGAGTGGCATGAAGTTCAACCTCAACCTGCCTTTGTTCGTATCATCTCACGCATGTCATCCCGCGTCTTTATGGGCGAGGAGCTTTGCCGAAACGAGGAGTGGGTAACGCTTGCTGGGGACTATACAGTCCAGTCGTTCAAGGCTGGTGATCTGCTGCGAATGTATCCTCGCTGGTCTCGACCCTTCGTTCATCACTTTCTGCCCTCTTGCAAGGAGGTGCGAAGGACTCTGGATGCAGCTCGAAAATGTCTGAACCCGTATCTGGAACGTCGGAACGCCATCAAGGCTCAAGCATTGGCGAAAGGTGAGCCGTGCCCATTTGATACTTCTTTCGAATGGTTCGAGAAAGAGTACACCGAGTACGACCCAGCTATTGCTCAACTGGGTCTGTCACTTGTGGCTATACACACCACGACCGATCTACTCATGGAGACTGTTTTCAACATTGCCCAACATCCTGAGTTGCTGGCACCGCTTCGAGAAGAGATTGTCCGCGTTTTGTCTACTGAGGGTCTGAAGAAGACTGCTCTGCTTAACTTGAAATTAATGGACAGTGTTCTCAAGGAGTCTCAAAGACTCAGGCCAGTCCTCCTAGGTAAATCTCCCTCCACTACTTATGTCAAGTTCAATTTTTAACATGTTACACAGGTAGCTTTAGAAGACTGGCTATGGCAGATGTTACTCTTCCCAACGGCGATGTTATCAAGAAGGGAACCAAGATCGTCTGCTCCACTTCGCACATGTGGAGTTCTGACTCCCATCAGTCTGGAGAACAGTTCGATGGCTATCGATTCCTGCGTATGAGAGAGAAAGAGGAGGCCGATCAAGGCAAAACCTCGCACCCACATCTTGTTAGCCCTAGCTCCGACCACTTGGGCTTTGGTTACGGCAATCACGCATGCCCGGGACGTTTCTTTGCTGCTAACGAGCTCAAGATCGCGCTTTGTCACATGCTCTTGAAGTATGACTGGAAGCTTGCCGAGGATGCTGTGCCTAAGTCATCTTCATTCGGAATGATCCTAATGCCTGATATGGGAGCCAAGCTGCTTATTCGACGACGCTCTGAAGAGTTGGACATTGATTCTGTGGAGTCCTAAAGGGTTAGAAGCTTTCTTTACTTGTATAGTCAGTAGCTTATCATTAGATCATGCATCTGCGGCGGAGGACCAGTTATAAATTACTACACACTCTCGTTATCATAGAACCTAAGCTCCATTTTCTTTTGCTTTACCAGCACAAATGTCTCCATTGAATCTGAATCTGTTGAGCGGTTGGTTGTACAGACCCACAGTGACATTGACTCGTATACGGATTCGCGTCCCGCATTTCTCTCCCACCAATCTCCACTAAATTCGTCATAAGCTCCCTCACCGCCTCAATGAGAATTTATAGGCTTTCGCAAGATTCCGCATTTAATGAAGTAACTTGACAGTGAACACATTTTTTGTTTCCGATAAACCCCCTTTCAACTCAAAACAAGGACTTGATCTTTGTTGCAACTCTTTAAAACCACAATGTCAGCCCCCACGTCACCAATCATGGATGAGACCGAGTACGAGAAGACCCTTCTACAGCTAAGATGTTTCGACACAATGTTTCTCGTTGATGATTCCGAGGCCATGCAGCCTTACTGGACCGAAATCAAGACACTCATAGAGCGTATTGCTCCCATCTGCGCCAAGCACGATCCGGATGGAGTTGATCTTTACTTTGTCAACCACCGACCAGGCGGCGTTTTAGCCAAAATCCCTGGAGTGCAGTCAATTCGAAAGTCTGGCTACACGCACATCGGTGGCTTTGTTGGCAACATGCTCCTGACGAGCAAGGGAAAGCAGGTCGGCAGTATCTTCGACAAGGTCCAGCCGGGAGGCAAGTGCAACATGGGCGCCAGACTGGGAGGTCTACTCAAGTGGTATTGTGACAAGTTCACGGCCGGAGAGGAGAAGGCAGCTCTCAACATCATCGTCCTTACAGCGGGCCAATTCGACGACGACATGAAGACACCTTTGATTGAAGCTGCCAGGGCCCTGGATGAGGCGAAGGCGCCCATTCATCAGGCGGGCGTCCAGCTTTTTCGTCTAGGCGGGCCGAATCTTGAGCGACAGAGAACCCTGCAGCATCTCGACGACGAACTGCACAAGGAGGCTGGAACACGAGACATTGTCGACACAGTCACTTGGAGTGGACATGGTACAGCAATGTCCGAGGACGAGCTTCTCAAGGTTGTGTTGGGCGCGGTTATCAAGAAGATCGACATCCGCGCGTCCGAGTTGCATTTGGATAACACAGCTTCAACAGCACGCGCTGACCGCGATTACGACGAGGACAACGTGATCTAATTGCTGGACACGACATCGCGCATTTTGAGATATGGCTTGTATTCTGTTCAGATGTGTACTCGAGGGTTGTTGAAAAAGGGAGCGGTGTTTAGTACTGAAAGAGGGAAAACGCCAAATTATGTCAACGGAAGAGGCGACAGTGGATGGATATGTAGGATTTGTAAGACGTTGAGTCAAAGTCTAAGTCTATTAAAGTTAAGGATACCTTTACGTGTAGGCTAGGAAATCTAAATTAATACATGAATGTTGTAATACAATAGTCTCTTCTCAGTCTCTCCTCGTGTATGGCCTCAGCTTGCCGGCTAGACCAAGGTACTGTTCGGCTAGCTTGCTCATTCTCCGTCGCCAATCTGGGGCTTGCTTCAATCACAGGTCTACCTTAAAATGAGTCCTCATTCTTTCTCCATAAGTGTAGAAGAACCATGGTACCGGGGTAAACAGAAGACAGATGAATCCAAGAACACTGTTACCCCAGCCGAGACCAAGGCTCTCATACAATGGTGACGCTGTGAGATCCAGAAAGGCACCGAAGGGAGACCTGACCAACAGGTTGGCAGCCATTGCCGAAGCAGCAGCCTCCGCTCCGAAAGAATCCACAAGGTAGATTTGTCCAGGAATAACCACGAAGAGAGAACCGAATCCAACGACGAATGTGCCGATGATTGGTACAATCCAGTGAACAGCGTACTTGGCCGTCCATCCATAGATGAAGAGACCCAATGGAGTAATTGGACCCAACCACTTCATCAGAATAAGGCGATCCTCTGGTCTGGCTGCTCCACTCTTCTGCTTGAGCATCTTATCGCTGAGAACAGAGAATAGAACCAGACCCAGTATCATACCAATACCCAGACCAAGATATGCCAGTCCAGCAGTGCCCGGACTGAAGCCGTATACATCTTGGAAGACAGAAGGGAAAGTGGTGAAGAGCAGGAAAATGAGACCGAATAGGATACCAGTGTAGAGTGAAACGAGTAAGACGATGGGAGAAAAGATGAGAAGCTTGAGCGGGCGTACGATAGCTCGGACGAGCATCTGTTTTGGTGTCTCGTTTCGGGTTAACTTGGGGACAAGTTTGTCATTTCCGGTCTCCTTTCGAGCTCGTTGAGCTTTCCTTTGGAGAAGGACCGTGTAATTTGTTTCACGCATGAAAATCACAGTCGCAACTCCGATCAATCCCGACTATGTTACACTGTTAGTAGCTATAAGATGATGTCCAGCAGGATTTGACTTACAAATATCAGGATAATACGGAACGTCCATCGCCAGCCGACATTCTCAGAGACAAAGCCTCCTATGATAGGACCAATCACCTACAGCACTCGTTAGACTAGCAATCATAGCAACCAAAGTGAAGACTTACAGGGCCAAGTAGAGGTCCAACGGTGAATAGCGCCATGGCTTTACCGCGCTCCTCTTGCGGAAACAAATCTGCTACCGTACCACCTCCGATACTCATTGGACCTGAGGCTGCGCAGCCGCATATGATTCGGAAGACGAGAAACATAGCGACATTTGTGCTAAAAGCACAGCCGATGGTGAATGCGATGTACACAAAATTGCAGCCATAATAAACTATAAGACGGCCATAAAGTTCTGACAGAGGTGCAAGAAGAAGTGGGCCAAGAGCGAAGCCCAGCACGTACAGGCTGACGGTCATGGCTGTGACGGTGGAGTTCGTGATACTAAACTCAGTGGCCAGCTCTTCTGCGCCAGGTGCGAACATGGTGGCAGCAAGATTGCTACAGATCATTAGTCAATGTACTGTGAAAGCAGTGGAATGAGAGACTACTTACGCTGCAAGCGTGAATAAACTGACAATCACGAGATGAAGGTTCTTCTGAGTCTTAGACCAATTGAGTGGATGTTCAGGATCATCAGGACCATCCCAATCGACAACGTTCGGGTCTGCAGGCTCATCGACCATTGTTCCAGTGGAAGACGAAGGCTTCTCGAGAGCATCGCCAGCATTGTTGCCAGTGTTTCCTCTTCCCGCCTCTAGCTGGGAATCATCCGGAGTCTTAACAGCCGGGTCTTTTGTCGCCATTCTTACCGATGTCGTTTGATGTAAGCTGATGTTGTCTTAGAAGGTGTTGGTTGTTTGGACGTAAATGCAGTGACTAGGGTGCAGACTGCATGCGGCAAGTCGTTTTTCTGTGGGGATCTGCTGTCACAAGCGATAAAGTGCGATACTGCTCACAGCATTTAATGTTATGGTGTAGACTTTATTGTGTTGTCTCCTTCTTATCTGGGTGCGAGTTGCGTGGAGGATCGGCCCGGATATGCACGACGGAGGATCGGAGCGGAGGATCGGAGCGGCCCCGAAATGACAGGCAGGGATCTACAGAGGTTTTAGTGGGGACCTGCATAAGCATAAGCAGTCAGCTTCAACAAAAACCGTACCATGACTGAAACTTACCAGAGGGATTATCTTTACGGCCTTAATCCGCCTCTCATTCTTACGTAGAGAAATTCTCCGACTTTTGACTTTTCGCAACGCTGATTACTCGGCATCAATCTTACTCACATACGCTCACTTCCCTTTTGAGCCTAGACCATTCTTTTCATCCATGGCGGACCAGGCCCAAGCCGTCCGTCCGACGGAGTGGGGTCCGGGCAAGACACCCCAGGGAAGAGCTCGTCTACCATCAAGTAGGCCAAGGGAGAAGCCGCAGTTATCGTGCAACCTGTGCAGAAGGAGAAAGTCTGTATCACTCTTTGTCTTTTACCGCTCAGACCCCCACGTGCTGACATGACACCCCGACAGGCTTCGATGCGACCGTCAAAGACCCTGTAGCAGTTGTGCACAGCGGGAACTTGGTCTGTCGTGTACCTATGCGTCAGATAGAGTTTTGAGTAACGGGGTGGCACATCAGACGCGTACCACCACCCAAGATCGTATCCGTCATCTTGAGAGTTTGGTATATGATCTGATGCAGAATTCATCCGCCAACGTTAACGCCCAGGACCAAGTCGGAGCAACCCCGTCTCCCCGTGGCCAGCCCCACGGACCTGACTACCCAACTCCAGCTGCAGTTCATGCTCCATCAACCAATGAAGAGCCGGTAAGCGCCGCTGTTTCACCGGCGGATTATGGAAGTATGCAGTCAACAGGTGGCGGCGCCAATTACGTGGGTAGTGCACATTGGGCTGCAGTACTTGATGGCATTGCCGAGCTCAAGGATCACCTTGATAACGAAGAGTCACATCATTCCGATAGCCAGGGGGTCGATCCTCCATGTCCTCAGGTCACTGGCCCTCAGCTGTTGTACGGATGCCCCAAGCCGGCTGACAAAGATGAGATTCTCTCGTCGATCCCTGCTCGGTCGGTAGTTGATCGGTTAGTATCCCGCTACTTTAATTCTTTTGAGATGTCTCCAGGTTAGTGTACCCGAAATCCTCATTCGCAATCAAGGTCATGGCTTACGTCGTACAATAGCTGTGTTACACAGCGTCCAGTTTCTAAAGGAGGTATGTAGTTTGTAATTCACCAATGCGGCCGGGCATAACTAACATCATCCATCAGTATGAAGCGTTTTGGGAAGATCCACAAACAACATCACCCATTTGGTTGGGCTTACTATTCACTATCATGTGTTTAGCCACCCAGTTTGAGAAGTCCCGTCTTGACCCTGGCGTCCAATCACCTGCAGTTCTTTCTATGGAGCGAGAACTGCAAGAAATGGTGGACACCTTCAGATTGAGGATCCCCCAGTGCCTGGTACTCGGAAGTTACGCCAAGGGAGGACCCTTCGTTCTGGAGACACTCATGCTGTACATTGCAGCAGAGATATTTCTCAGCAGCGATGCAGAGATCGAGATCTGGATCCTGATGGGCAATACTGTCCAGCTTGCCTTACACATGGGTTATCATCGAGACCCGAAACATTTCAAGGGCCTATCGCCATTTGCTGCTGAAATGCGCAGAAGAATTTGGGCTACCATCGTCGAAATGGATCTTGGTTTGTCAGCTCAGATGGGTCTACCACGTATGGTCAAACATTGGCAGACCGATACTCAAGAGCCTTCAAACCTCCAAGATAGCGACTTTGACAGTGCTACAGTCGAGATGCCACCGTCAAGACTCAATACAGATCTCACGCCTATTCTGTATCGCCTCGTCAAGGCAAGGTTAATGACAACTATTGGATACATCTGGGACTTTTCTGCCGATGTCAGACCATATCCCTACACAGAAGTGCAGAAAATGGATGACAAACTTGACCAAGCACGCAAGTCAATCCCAGAATGTCTCAAGTGGCACTCTATGGCACGGAATATCACCGATTCTCCTCAGCACATCATGCAGAAGGTTATCTTGGAGACTGTCTTCTACAGAGCAAAGATTGTGCTTCACAGAAAGTACATGTTCTTGCCTCTTGCACAGTCTGCTAGCTCTAGACGCATTGTGTTGGAGTCAGCACTCAAGCTTCTTGATTACCAACACATGCTTCAAGAGGAGACGCAGCCTTTCTGTCAGCTATACCAGGAGAGATGGAGGGTGTCTTCTTTAGTGAACCATGATTTCCTTCTGGCCACAAGCATCCTCTGTTACTATCTACAGCATGCCTGGGGAGCAACACAACGGGTTTCGGAATCTGATTCCTTTGACGAAACTATCATGGCGTCTCTCAGACGATCACATGACATTTGGCTTCAGTCGAGCAACTCCTCCAAAGAGGCCCGCAAAGTTGTGCGAGCCCTGGCAGTTGTCTTAGGCAGGGTCAATACGCCAAGCGCAGATTCCGTGGGGGAAGCTGGCCTTGTCTTTGGCTTGCCATCGACATACCCACCTTCCACAACCAATGATTATAGCCAAGGTAGGCCACACTCTACAAGGGTGCCTGTTTCCTCATTACCGAGAGCGCTAACATGTGGGGTATAAGAGACTCCAGGTGGACTCGGCTCTCAATTCCCGATGTTCAATTCCGCCCTGATGCCAAATTGGGCAACGTTTGCGGATGATCTTATTTCGGCACCCATGATTACCCCAACAGCTGAGTGGCAAGAGATGGACGGTTAGTCACAGTACTTGCCATGACCCCGTGTTTATTCAGAGGCTAACAGATTACCTGCAGAGACGGTAGATGCGATGGGGTCTTTGAATTGGCCTTGGAACTTACAATAAGATACAGTAGACAACAAATCAACGATATTGGGTTACTTCTTAGCAGCGCTCTTAACTTTCGAGTTCCGCAATGTTGTTATTTAACCGAAATTAACGGCGTTTACCGTTATCCGTATTCAAGGTAGTTCAGCCCTGCGAGTCTGCGGCGTATGAGGCACAATGTTTCAAGCTAGCGGCTGGTGCTGGATGCGAAAATTCAAGGCTAAATAACAAGTTCAGTTCATAAGCCGTATCCGCGAGACGCTAAGGTCAGGTTAGCAAGCGGCCCGTCCCGAAATAGCGATACAATGAATGGGGTGCAACCTAGACAGACGGCATTTGCCAAGGCCTTGAAACCGCCTGAACTCACCATAATACTGCCTTATGAGGCGAGGCCACCCACTATTAGGTGATCGGGCTCTCACGTAAGATCATGCTGGGTGGTATCATTTGGCAGAAACTCTCGCGATAGGATTTATAAGTCTGACGGGGAAATGCTGCATTTTTAAGACATGTCATAGCGCGCGGGTCAGTGACAGACATCTTTTACCTCATTGTTTACCAGGCTCCCAGTTCGCGCAGAAGCAGAGCCTATCGGATGACGTTGCGTTATCCAAAGCAAAGTACCCTGGTCTTCTATTCTTACCAACAGTACTGCGGATCCACTTCACAAGGTCCTTGCTAGAAACTCGATGTGTGTCATCCTAAGTCAAGAAAAGAATGGCAAGAGCTGAATGATACGATGCAAGTGCAGCGAATTTAACCAGTGCTGAGACGAGTTTCCCACTTGACTCATTCATTGCCAAGCTCATTCGCCAATAATACCAGGGGTAAATGGCGTGCGAAGCAAGATAATGCACAGGCTAAGCTGCGGCACATCCAATCCGATGTTTATGGCTGAACGGGTCATCATTTGCCGGATTATCCGACAGAGCTGCCGTTTCGGTCTGATTGGATCCGGGGAGAGGCGGATTTTTCCCCTTGTGGAAGTTGTGGTTGCATCCATCAACCTGGATGGCATGCCTACATGATTAGTTAGCAACTCACACTTGCATCTGCCGAGCGTGACAATTTTGCAGGAAGGCATCTCCGTTTGACTTTGCCTCAATGATTCGTCTCGCTTAGATTAGCGATCAAACCAAAGTCATCAATTCTGTCAAAGATTCCTTGAAGAATCGCATGCTAAGCATGTGTACTGTCGTTGTAATGTATTACTAAAGGTTTCATTCCATTCTCAGATTGTTTGTCCCGTAATTCTGTTACGCTTTGTTAGCGTATTCGGCGTATTTCAACAGGTCGGTTCTACTGAGTAACCATTCACATGGAAAACCCCTCACTCGGCGTCCCGATCCAGGCTTCGGTCCATCTTATGTCTGGACTATTGTGGAGTGGCCTGACGTTGTAGCTGGGGAGACAATCTAAGCGCTGCACCACAGCCGTGCATATTCTTCCTTGCTTGTGTTGCAGACCAAATCCTTCTCAACAAGGCAAATCGTGAGACTGTTCTCAGCAACGGCAAGGATCGCTTCTGAATCCTTCTTGAGAGCAATTATATAGGGATCCATGCCGTTGTTACATTCCAAGTTACTTAACCGATCATCATGATCTAATTGGTAACATTGACGTTTTTAATTGTAACAGTTGCTTTTTTCTTTCATGAGTGCAAGGTCCGTGCAAGTTTGAAACAAAACGGAAGTTCCCACTACTAAGTTACCGACAATCTGGGTGAACGGCCAACATGTCAACCCAAAACAACCAATCGATTCGTTCATCATGCGATCGATGTCGCTCTCACAAGCTCAAATGCACTGTGGCTCCAGAGAATACCCGCTCTGGTTCCAGTCGATGCACCAGATGCATTCGTGCACAAGTCACTTGCGTCTTCGGGCATAGAAGTCAGTCAAAGCGGAGCACAAATGTCAAAAAAGCAGATCTGAGATCTGGTACCAATGGTCAAGAGACTACTTCTATGCAAGCATCAACAATAGTTCCTGGTTCACCAGATCTCTGGGTCGGCAGACAGGAAGTGGAGGAGGGGTTACATATTGGATCTGATAGTGGTCCATCCATGGCCGATGGGGATCTTTGGGCGGAGTTGGGAACCAACCACGATTTAAGTCTATTTGACATTACACCATCTTCTCTGCCAACACACAACAGCCAACAGCAATTTTCGGCCACGGACTTCTGCAGTGCCCCGATGGCGCCGCGCTCGGCTCTTTCTACTATCAATAGTCAAGAATGGCAACTTGACTTGTCCGAGTATCCGAACCAGACTACTACTGGTCCTCACGCTATCGTGCAGCTCTCTGCTCTCGTGGCAAAGATCCATGAGACTTCGAGAACTCTGGAAGAGAGCTTCTGGACCGGTCTAGCCGAATCGAATCAGCTGAAAAGTTATCCAATCGGTCGCGTATTGAGCTTGTCGCAAGACTTTAACACCATACTCGAATGCATCTGGACGTCCAAGAACATGGATTGCAAACAATCCTTATCTTGTGCCGCCTCTGAAAACCATGGACAAGATGCAACCTCTTCTTTCGAGCTAGAAGATGTTCTAGACTATGGCGAATTACTTTCAACTGTAGGGACAAGTCCTGGGAGGTCCGACTTCAGCACATCTACACACTCCTCTGTAGCTACTACGGTCGACATGCCAACCATGCTACTGGTTCTCAGTTGCTATACCTCCCTCACGAAGCTCTACAGCTTGGTATTTGAGCATTTCGAGAGTCACTTGAGTCATTTGCCGCACTCTTATACCTCTCAAACCGCTCATGCTTCCGCAAAGTGGGGTTTGGGCCTGCAGCTCGGAGAATTGCCCTCCGCGGACGAAACATGCACCAAGGTCTACACCGCTGTCCAAATTCTTCTAGATGCGTTTCAGTCCGTGGAGGATGTTGTTGGCCTGCCGAGGTCACTCAGTGCCGTAAGGCAACAATCATGTGGCAAGGAGGAAGAGGGTGAATCAGGTGACGTGTTCAATCGCGCTTCTTTATGGACTGACTTCCTGGCGAAGTCGGTATTTAAAGCAACTGTCAAGGGTTCCAGTGAGGAGGATTGCGAGGAGATTAGACAACTTTCAATCAAGGTCAAGTCACTCAAGGCATTAATAAGGGAAAGGATGAAACTTTGAATGCTTCGGGTATTTTTTCACTTTTCAAGACGGCGGGAGACTTAGATGTTCTAGATCCCCATTAGATAGGTGCATATAGTTACAGGCTTACAGCACGACTTATAAAGGCATACACTCTTAAGTTCAACCTATCGCTGCTTCCGTCAATCTGTTCTCTGTCAAACTTAAACAAGAACCCCTGGAAGCATCAGGTGTAGTGACAGATACAAACTGTCGACTTTATTATTCGATTCGAACACTACCAGGCTACTTGAAGACTCTATCTATAAGAAACCCAAATTCCCTTTGGCTTTAGATCTGCACAGGGAGCATCTCAATAACCGCCGAGTTGGACGTCTTGTCCTTCGCAATTGAGGATATCTCAAAACCCGACCGTGAAGCAAGGTCATTGAACATCCGCACGTTTCGTCGCTTACCAGCAAAGTTCATCATCCATAGATCAGCAGCGGCAAGAGAAACAGACGGCTCATCAGGAAGGAGGTTCTCGGAGATTAGAAGCCTCGAGTCTGAGGCACAAGCCTCGCGGATATTCTTGAGGATGGTGACGCACTCATCGTCGGGCCAGTCATTCAGCACGCGACGAATATAGTATACAAGAGCACCTAGAGAATCTTAGTATCAGATAAATTTACACAACGGTAAGCTTACCTTTGGTTGGCTGTTTGTCGAAGAAGCTAGAACCGACTTTCTGTACTTGGTTGAGGATACCCTCCTCCTCCGGGACATCTTTGATCACATTGGGCAGGTCCTGTAGCACACATGCCGAAGCCGGAATGCTCGGGGTTTCTTCAACGATGGCCTTGATTGCCTGTCCCTTGCCACCCCCGACATCAACAATGAGCGTTCTCTCAGGATCAGTCCCAGCGTATGCTACCACCCAGCTAAAGTCATATATACCTGTGATCGGCATATCGCCCAGTCCAATAGCCATGGTGCTGTTGAAAGCTTGTGCGCGCTCAGGCATCATGTCAAGCACATCATAGAAGGACTTATCAGGATATCCAGCGCCCAGTCCAAAAGGGGAGCGATTGGACTTCTGCGGCTCAGCAAGTCCATTATTCTGGAGATACTGAGGCCACTTGACTGCACTGCCCATGAAGGCATCAAAGATGTGCGAGTAAAAGAGCTTAGCCCTTCTCTGCTGAAACATCTTTGTCTCAGATGGCAGTCCTATGAAGCCGGGCTTTGGGGAAGAGAGAACTTTGGATGCGACCAGGAAGTTGGAGAGTCTTTCGAGGAGGTTCAATTCCATGCCCGTCTTGGTGGCCAATTCCTCAATTGAGGTGCCATCATCGGCAATGGCATCGAATATCTGGTGTTGGACAAATACTCTTACCACAGCTAACTCTACCATGGAGTAGAAGTACCCATGGACTGGAGTTTCTGCTTCCGGGTAACGCGAAAGAATAGATGACATGATGGGTGGGAATCTTGGCTGTAAGGTAGACTGTGAGAATAACCGGGTAAAGTAGTTTCACTAGGCTGAGGCTCCGAATTCCTGTCTTGTTCTGATTTATGAAGGATTATTTGACATGCATTAGTGGTTATCACCACACAGACGAGTGGCTTAGACTGCTGCATGTTATTCCCGAAGGAGAAGCGGCAACGCCCTCGACCTCCGAAGCGGAATCCCGTGCATGACACCACCGAAATTCACCGACGAATCCCGAATGGATGACGTCCGCAACGGATTCTCAATCATTTTTCTCGCTAACTGCAAAGTGTAAGCCAAATTGAGTAACTCCCAACATCGTGTATTAGCTTAGTAGAACTGTACAGTGTCTACGTTTCCCACAAATTTTAAGCGTAAAGTAATTATTTAGGGAAGTCTAACAATTTGTATATAGAGTAACAAGAGAAAGTATGTTCTTTATCAGTAGCCTTAATCGATCTCCAGGGGAGGCATTAACACAAGGTTCACGTAGAAAGAAAAGAACAGAGAAGTGTTTAAGAAAGGTCATCAAGTGCATGCTAGGCTTATAGTTCCAGCTAGATCATAGAGTAAATACAAGCTTCTTTCCGGATATCTTCTTGGCTCTGATATCTTCAATGCCGTCCAGGACCTTCTCAAGTCCGCCTTCCCGTACAACGATTGCATGAGGCCTGATCAAATTGTTGTCAAGAAGCTTCCGCAGCACAGCAGTCCAGTACACTCCAAACTCCCCCATTTCAGCATTAGCTGGTCTCCAGTGAGGTTCCGGCCAGCGAATTTCTTTGCCTAGCATCTGTGGCCCCATGATCCAATCAGGCTTGACCATCTTCCTTGTTCGAGCCACTGCTTCCGAAAAAGGCTCGAGGGCAGTGTACTTTCCGCCAGCACGACCAATGGCCTGGTAACAGAACTGCATGCTCTGAGTAGTAGAGATACAGTCCAAAGCATACCGAATATTGTTCTTGGTGTGCTTCTTGATGTCTCGGATGCAGTCTGGGTCGTTGTAGTCGAATACGGCACTAGCGCCGTATGATTTGACCAGCTCGAAGTTGCGGGGCGAGCATGTTGTGATTGGTGCAAATCCTGCCAGCTTGACGAGCTGAATGGCTGCAGTTCCAGTAGCCGATGAGCCACCGTAAACCAAAACAGGCAATTTCTCGGTGGCAGGGGAGAGAGGATTGCCAGGAAGTCCAAGACTCTTGAACAGAGCCAGCCCCGTAGTCATGAAGCTAATACCCAAAGAAGCACCTTCTTCAAAGCTGAGATTGGGTGGAATTTTCAACAAGATCCATTCCACGGCAGCTGTGTACTCGGCAAATGCACCCACTGTGGGGTCTAGAGGATTCATTCCCATGATTGCTGTGCAGACGCGATCTCCGACGCGTATGTCGCATTTTGTCGCGTCAGGCCCAACCATCTCTACAACACCGGCGAAGTCAAAGCCCGCAACAGCACCAGGTGTGACGTAAGGCCCAATCATTTTTGTGTCGACTGGGTTTACTGAAACAGCTTTGGTTTTGATGAGAACTGAGTCACCCGTGATGTTGGGGATGGTCTCGGTTGATGATAGGCGGATTCCACCATCGTCAGTCCCTACAAGGGCAGTTTGCTGGCGTTGGACCATGGTGACTTGAGCAATTCGTATCTCGAAATATTTCTATAGTATGACTGAAGTAAAGGATAATTCTAATTGCAACATGTACTGGCGACTTTTCTCTGAGATATTAGGTAGAATAACAATTTGACGCGGACCTTTTTTTGGCTCATTGACAATTGCTTGTCGCGAACTCGCGATGCCACCGAAAATGTCCGGTACATGGTGCAGGCACTGCAGGGTATGTTCAGCGAACGACCGAAAAACCCCGACGCAAGGCTACAGGTATCGGATGTACACGTCGAAAGCTAAATGGACATGAATATGAGAAGATCTAATTTTGAAAATGGTAGCAAATAACTGATTTGAGGACCAAATGTGACTCGTGTATCATTATAGAGCTGAAATTTGAAATGTCATGGAAATATCATTATGAATTGAACCATCAAGTCAGATGTTAACTAAATTTAACAAAAAGTAGAGCTTAGCCAATCAGTGACTTCCATTTGCTGACTACAGGAGAAAACTTTCAGATAAGATAGACATGATAGGATAAGATAACCCGATAAGGACAAATTAGCTTAGTTCGCATTGTCCACCTGTCCCAACCCCCTCGTAAGATTCTCCGATCGTTCCACCACAAAGTACTTCCACAAATCCCGTGTTACCAGTGGCATCGGGTCCAGGTCGACTTGTCGGAGTGTTCCAGATGATGCGTTCATGACGAACCTGGAATTTCCAGCGCTGTCCTTCATTTCCCTTTTCAACAAACTCAACAGTGTAGCCAGTGTTCTTATCACGGTATCCACCAGTGACCACGTCTTCCGAGTCAGAATTATCTTGCTTACTCAGAATCAATGAGTCATGGGTCATCAACGCGTCTTCGCGAGTGACAACGTGCTGAGCCACACAGACCAGCTGGCCTTCGCGGTAGAGTCGCGCCATAGTGGATGGCTGATCCTCACTTCCAGCTGGTGGGAAAATGCGCATTATTTGCATTGCATAAGGCCCTACTTGAGCTCGGAGGTAGTATGACTCAGTCATGACTTGAGGCCAACTTAACGGCGACCAAACGCGATCCATGCCGCCGTTCGCTGAAGTGCCCAAACTAAATTGTTCAGCTGCGGTCGCGTCTGGGGAGTACAGAGACAGCTGCGCTTTGACTGAGGCTCTACCAATAGGTCGCACGTAGTATACTGAGGGACCCAGTCTGGCATCAGTGTCAAGACCTGTGTCTCCTGGCAGAGCCTCCAAATGCATGTCGCCCTGGACAACGCCAGGTACATCAAATACCAGTGATGCTTTCGACAAATCACCAGCACAAGAGAATGAAATGCTGCTGTTGCTTGTCGCGTCTTTCCAGATACCGTCTGTGACTCCGCTTTCGTTGATACTGACAACGGATTCTGGAAAGAAGAGATCCCTATACCAAGTCCGTTCATCAGCCCAGATCACAAAAACCTGGACTTTGAAACCGCCGTGCTTGAGACCTTCGGCATTCCTAGTGACTCCAATGACAATAGAGGATTTGTCATCTTTGGAAATCCCGTCGAAGTACCAAAGCTCCCATGCTGTTTTGGGAATAGCTGAAGTGAATTTTGGAAAGATATTGCCAGAGCCGGGAATAAAGGATGATGGAAGTACATGTTCCTCGGAAATGGACTTGTCCACCGTAAAGGCAGAGACTGTGACGTTGGACATGGTGCTGATTGGTAAAATGTCGATCTGACAACGACGAGCGGAAGAATGTGTTAACTCGGGGATGTTCAAATGACTGACACGAAAGAACAATACCGAGAGCTGAATCAATCAAGATTTCTCCTCTTCTTACACTAGCTCTGAACGGTAGGCTCGGCGTCTGTGAAGGATTCCCGCCAAAGTCCGATCCTGCAGCTTACACATTCCATTTGGTCCGATCAGCACCGACCGAATTTATCCGAATGCTGATTCTGCATCGCGATGGAACTTACGATAGTCGGAAAAGTCCATGGCACCTATCAGGAAGAAAACCGTTATCATCAGTTGCAAATTGTAGTTTTACTGGTTCATTAACCAAACCGAAGATCTCCGGCTGATTGCGCAATACGTGCACTTGTTCTTCATAACATATCTAGATATCTGAATGTGAATACGCTATCTCTCCTTCCAAGCCAAGCCAACCCTCAACAACGAATTATTCGTCAATTTCAACATTGCCTATTGCAAATACTATTATCGTCCCATTGCAGACTTCCTTGACAATGGACGCCTCTGAACCCATCGCTGTGATTGGAAGTGCCTGTCGCTTCCCCGGCGGCTCCGATTCTCCCTCCAAGCTCTGGGAGCTTCTCAAAGAGCCACGAGACCTTCTCAGCAAAGTGCCACCAGAACGGTACAACGCAGATGCATTCTATCATGCTGATGCCACACATCATGGCACCACCAATGTTCGACACTCGTACTTTTTGAGTGAAGACCCATCAAGCTTCGATAACAATTTCTTCAACATTCAGCCAGGCGAGGCTGAAGCCATTGATCCTCAGCAGAGATTGTTGATGGAAGTCGTCTACCAAGGTCTTTGTTCAGCTGGGCAAACCATTGAAGGGCTTCGTGGATCACCTACAGCCGTCTACGTTGGTGTCATGTGCGATGACTGGAGCGGCATCATCACTAGGGACTTGGAGGTATTTCCCCGGTATGGTGCTACAGGTATGGCCCGAAGTATCATGTCAAACCGAATCTCGTACTTTTTCGACTGGCATGGTCCTTCAATGACTATTGATACCGCCTGTTCTTCAAGCTTGGTAGCTGTTCACCAGGCTATCCAGACACTGAGAAGTGGGGAATCCGAAGTTGCCATCGCGGCTGGAGCTAATCTCATTCTGACCCCTGGTAAGGATTGAGACTGTTTGCGAGAACAAAGAAAATTACTAACAATATTTTCAATAGGCATGTACGTTGCCGAAAGCAAACTTTCCATGCTTTCACCTTCAGGTAGGTCCAAAATGTGGGATCAAGACGTGGATGGCTATGCTCGTGGAGAGGGCATTGCCGCCGTAGTCCTGAAACCCCTCAGTGCTGCCATCCGAGACAACGACCATATCGACTGTATCATTCGTGCCACCGGCGTCAATCAGGATGGTCGAACTCCCGGCTTGACCATGCCAAGCGCCACTGCCCAAGCTGATCTGATTCGAAGCACGTATGCTCGAGCTGGTCTCGACATTAACAAGGCAGAAGACAGACCTCAATTATTCCATGCACATGGAACGGGAACTCCCGCGGGTGACCCCCGGGAAGCTGAGGCTATCTCCCGCGCGTTCTACTCACCAGATAATCTTAGTAAGGACGACAAGCTCTATGTCGGGTCCATTAAGACGATCATCGGTCATACTGAGGGTACAGCCGGCCTTGCCAGTCTCATTGGAACCTCCTTGGCTATTCAGAACAAGGTCATTCCGCCCAACATGCATCTCGATGTTTTGAATCCCAAGGTTGCACCGTTCTATAACAACCTGGAGGTGCCGACATCAGCCCTCGAGTGGCCTGAAACACGCTCTGGTCAACCTCGACGAGCTAGTATCAATAGCTTCGGTATGGACATAGGATTACTACTGGCGGTGGCATGATTACTGACCCGTTCTATAGGATTTGGCGGTACAAATGCGCATGCCATTATCGAGGCCTATGAGCCCAATGCTACAGCCCATGTCTCTGGGGCTTTGTTCAGCCCATTGACATTCTCTGCCTCATCTGAGCACTCTCTCCGATCTTTGCTGATGTCTTATTCGGAATACCTCAAGTTGAACCCACAGATCTCTCTCAAGGATTTAGCCTACAGTCTTCAAACGAGACGTTCAACACTGGCCTATCGTGTAGCCATCACCGCGTCTACCGCCGAAAATGCATCTAAACAACTTGATGGGATTGTCGACGGGGAGCAATCAAGCAGCATCAGCACTCGTCAGCTGAGCAAGTCTTCACCCAAGATCCTTGGCATCTTCACAGGTCAAGGAACGCAATGGCCGAGGATGGGAGCCAGGCTTTTTGAAGAGTCACCCTTTGCGTCCAAGAGACTCGCTGAACTCGATGACGCACTGTCAAGCCTCCCTGCTGATGATCGCCCGACTTGGACCTTGCGAGAAATGATTCTTGCAGATGCTGAAAGCTCTCGTGTTGCTGAGGCGGCTATTTCTCAGCCCTTGTGCACTGCAGTTCAGGTGGTGCTTGTTGACCTGCTTCGCCATGCCGGCATTGAGCTGTCTGCAGTCGTTGGACATTCTTCCGGTTAGTGACGCGGTTATCTGGTGGGCTTAAAGACTAACCGTTTCTATAGGCGAGATTGGAGCTGCCTACGCTGCTGGTCTGCTTACTGCCAGAGACGCAATCCGGGTCGCCTATTACAGAGGTCTGTATGCAAAACTCGCCCAATCTCCCAATGGGCACAAAGGTGCCAGTAAGTAACCATGCATGCCTCTTATTCATGAGAGACAAACTGATTATTCTTTGCAGTGATGGCTGTCGGAACAACCTTCGAAGATGCAGCAGACTTCTGTGAGCTTGAAGCCTTCCAAGGCCGCATTCAAATTGCAGCCAAGAACTCTCCCTCGAGCATCACACTGTCCGGCGACGAAGATGCTATCATTGAGGCTATTGAGATCTTCAAGGATGAAGGGAAGTTTGCCCGCCAACTCAAGGTCGACACTGCCTATCACTCTTCCCACGTGGTTCCATGTGCCAAACCATACCTCGAAGCGATGAACAGATGCGGTATCGAAACCGCCACTGCTACTAAGACACAGTGGTATTCCAGTGTTCATGGTGGTCAAATCATGAGTGCGGATAGCCTCACTACAAGCTACTGGGTCGATAATATGACTAGCGCTGTACTCTTCTCGCCTGCTGTTGCTCAGGCTTGGGAAGAAGGCGGCCCATATGATCTAGCCATCGAAGTCGGTCCTCATCCAGCACTCAAGACTCCCGCCTTGGACACCATCGAAGCAATCTCAGAGGGCCGCCCACCTTACACTGGGGTCATTGCTCGCGGGAAAGACGACATACAACAATTCTCCAATGCTCTTGGCTTCATCTGGACGCACCTAGGCTCAGGTTCGATTGCTTTTGAGAATTTTGAAAGTGTCGTGTCTGGTTCTAAGGATCGACCATCTTTCATCCAAGACCTTCCCAACTATCCATTTGACCATGCGAAGCAGTTCATGTCCATGTCAAGAGTATCTGGCTGGTTTAACAGTATCCAAGAAGCTCCCCACCCACTGCTAGGCAGACGCTGTCACGATCGCGAGACATCACACTCAGTCCAATGGCGAAATGTCTTGAGCCACAAGGAGATCCCCTGGCTCCAAGGCCATCAGCTTCAGGGACAAATCATCTTCCCAGCTACTGGCTACATCTCCATGGCTGTCGAAGCGATCAAGATACTTGCAGAACCTTCGAGCCTTGGTCTAATCGCCATCGAGGACCTGAGCATTACCCGCGCTCTGGCATTCGCCGACGAAGATGCAAGTGTCGAGACCTTGTTCGAGCTCAGGATCCTTAGCCGGTCCGAAACTGAGATCCAGGCCGAGTTTTGTTGTTACTCTGGCATCCCTCATACCCGTACTGCAACCATGGGTCTCAACGCAACCGCTCAAATCAAGGCTTCATTGGGAACCCCGACATCTGATCAATTGTCCAACATTGCGGTAGATGACTACGACCTTCGGCCAGTCTCCGTGGACAGATTCTATGACTTCCTTGCGCGACTCGGGTACAACTACTCATGGCCATTCCGTGGAACTACAAGCATCCGTCGCAAAGCAAACTTTGCTACTGGAACACTTGAAGACCAATCTGGATCTAACTGGGAAGATCAACTCATGGTACATCCTGGAATGCTGGACTCTTCCCTTCAGACAACGTTCGCTGCTTTCTGCTGTCCCGGCGATGAGAGACTGTGGGCTTTACATCTTCCTACCAGTTTCCGATCGATTGCCATCAATCCTTATTTCACTTCGGCGGGTATCGGAAAGCAGAACAGCTTCACGTATCAATCTGTTGCAATTGAAGAAAGGAAAACCTCTAAGGTGCTGGTTGAGTTGAACTTGCTTTCTGAAGAGACAGGAGATACCTTCCTCCAGATCGAAGGCATGGAGCTTGTCCCTTTCTCTCCAGCAACACCAGCGAATGACGCTGTCCTCTTCTCCAGATTCGACTATAGGCTTGCCGGCCCAGACGGCGAGCTGACCGCCGCCGAGTACAGCTTCAAACCAGAAGACTACAAGATGGCTCTCGACTGTGAACGAATTGCCTTCTACTACTTGCGTCGCCTGGTTGAGACTATTACACCAGAGGAAAAGGCTAATACTCTAGTTCACTACCGTCACCTTGTAGACTGGGCGGCCTATGTCGTTCCCCAGGTAGCCAATGGCGGTAACCCCCATATCCCTGCCAGCGCTCAGCAGGATACCCATGATGATATTCAGCAACTCCTGAAGAAGCACTACGAACGCGTGGATATCCGTCTTCTTGAGTCTGTAGGCGAGAACCTCCCTCAAGTCATTCGGGACTCTGGCAACATTCTCGAGCACATGACGAAAGATGGCATGCTGCAAGACGTTTATGAGCAAGGCTTTGGTCTGAATCTCGTGAACCAGTACATTGCGCACATGACAGCTCAGATAGCCCATCGCTATCCGCGAATGAACATTTTGGAGATTGGTGAGTATTGCGACATTGATATGGAACTAGATACTAACATGACGCAGGTGCTGGAACTGGTGGATCAACACGAGAAATTCTGCCACGACTAGGTTCAGCATTCTCAACCTATACCTACACCGATGTTTCTGGAGGTTTCTTCGACATGGCGCAAGACCGGTTCAAGGATTACGCGGATCGAATGATCTTCAAGACCTTTGACATGAACATCAGTCCTGCGTCTCAAGGATTTACCGAGGGAGCATATGATCTTGTCATCGCCTCAAATGTACTTCATGCGACGCTTGAGCTTGAGGATATGATGAAGCATGTGAGAAGCTTCCTGAAGCCCGGAGGCTTCCTCATTATCCTTGAGACGGTCAACAATGACTGTCTACGAGTTGGACTACCCATGGGTAGTTTGCCCGGTTGGTGGCTTGGTGCTGAACATGGACGACGATGGGGTCCTACTTTAACACTGCCTCAGTGGGACTCTCTGCTCTCAAAGTGCGGCTTTGGCGGAATTGATACTACGACACCACCTGTCCACAAGATCCTTCCTGGACATGTCTTCTGTGCCCAAGCCCTTGACGAACGAATTGAGATTCTGAGATCGCCCATGGAACATCTTGCGACACTTCCAGAGACCAAGTCCACCCAGCTTGCAGTTATTGGTGGGCAAACACTGAAGGTCCATCGGATGTGTGATCAAATCTCTCGCCGCCTTTCTTCCAGATACAGCAGTATTTCTCGCTTCAACTCTATCGAAGAGCTCAATGACACCGGTCTCCCTGAGTCCTGTACCGTTCTCTCTCTAACCGAACTCGACGAGCCATTGTTTGCCAATATGACGTACGGAAAACTGGAGGCTCTGAAGATCCTCTGGAAACAAGGTGGATGTATCCTCTGGATTACCTCTGGTGCCAGAGCTGAGAATCCCCACTCTTACATGACCACAGGAGTGGGACGTTGCATGCGCTTCGAGTACCCCAATATCACACTCCAGGCTCTGGACATCAAGCAAATCTCCGACCGATGCCCAGAATTGATTGTGGATCACTTGCTGCGCCTGGAGATACTTGATAAATGGTCCAAGGAACTTCGCTCGGATGAGCTGCTCTGGTCACTGGAACCTGAGATCTATATCGAAGAGGAAACAGCTATCATTCCAAGACTGTATCCTTACGAGTCTGGAAACGCAAGATATAATGCTGAGCGCAGAAAGGTTATCAAACAGGCGGATATGGAAACCGACCGGGTCGTCTTTGCGGAATTTGAAGGGAAATGGGAGATCCAGCATGCTTCGCCCCTACACATTGCGCAGGAACTTCCCTCCTCTTCTGGTATAAGCGCCAGAACCATTCAAATTACTCATCTTTCGCCGGCAACGGTCAACATAGCCCCTGGAGTTAGTGCTATGGCTTGTGCTGGTGTAGATACAGCATCCAACGAACCAGTTGTCGCTGTTACACACATCGCCGAGTCACCTGTCTCTATCCCAGCAGATTGGTGCATCCCTCTCGATAAGCTCGACCCAGTTAAGACTCTTACTGGAGTTTCAGCAACTCTTATCGCCTCTAGTATTTTGGAGCGTCTTGTGAAGGGTGAAACGCTTGTGGTTCACGATGCACCCCCACACATCAGGGCTGCATTGGACAAGCTCGCGAAGCCAGTATCTATCGCTATCTTCTACACTTCGTCCGATGAAGCCATGAGCAAGCTCGGTGCGCGATACATAGATCGTCGATCACCACTGCGTGTTATCAGGGCGTCGCTGCCGAAGTCTGCGAGCAAATTCATCAGTTTGTCACAAGATTTTGGCAAGGACGAAACTAGCAAGGTCATTTCTATGTGTCTCCCTCGGGATTGCGAGACTATTAATACTGCGCATCTCTTCGGGCCACGTAATGTGGCTCAGCAATCGGCGTTTGAGAAAGACGTATCAAGCTCCCTCAAGAAAGCCTTCGAAGAGGTCGGTTCTCAAGTAAACACAACTGCATCTACCGACTTGATCTCGTTGAAGGACACTCCCAACCCCATCGCCGATCAAGTTCGCTTTGCTATCCTGGACTGCACAGACACACCGATCCAAGCTTCGGTCCATCCCATCGACGATGGAAGAATCTTCCGAGCTGACAAGACCTTCCTCCTTATCGGTCTGACTGGAGAACTGGGTCAATCTCTCTGCAAGTGGATGGTGGAGCAAGGTGCTAGAAGTATCGTGCTTACCAGTCGACGACCCAACGTCTCCGAACATTTCCTTGGCTCATTCGCAGAAACGGGAGCCATAGTCAAGGCTCTTCCTATGTAAGCGCAAATGTCCCGTTACCCAATAAACATTACTAACGATATTATCTAGGGATGTCACCGATCGCACTTCAATTGAAGCATGCCTTGAGACCATCAAGAAGACGTTACCACCTATCGCAGGTGTGGTCAATGGTGCCATGGTCCTTCGGGATGCGCTATTTGAGAACATGCCTTATGAAGACTTTATGAAGGTCCTCAACCCCAAGGTCGTCGGTTCCCAATTACTCGACGAAATGTTCTACGACACACCGTTAGACTTCTTCATCTTCTTCTCTTCCACCACCGCCGTTATGGGCAACAGTGGCCAGAGCAACTACATCGCAGGCAATATGTACATGAATGCCCTCGCAGCACAACGCAAGAAGCGTGGTGTTGCTGCTTCGTCTATCGACATCAGCTCTATCATTGGTCTTGGATATGTTGAGAGGGCTGAAGATCTCAGTGAAGACACCTTCATCAAGATGGGTTACAAGCCTATGTCGGAGCAAGATCTGCAGAAACTCTTTGCTGAAGCCATAGTACTCGGTCGACCAGACTGTCATGAGGTCTGTGAGCTTGTGACAGGTGTCACACCCATCTACACAGATGCTCAAGCTAGCGATCAGTATCTGAAGGATGTCAAATTCGGGCATTTCCTCATGGAAAGGCTGGATACTCAGACATACACTGGAAAGACATCTACTGTGCCAGTGCGAGTACAACTTGCCGATGTCAAGACTAGGGCAGATGCTGTTGCCATCATCAAAGGTATATCTCAAGCCCTATATGAATAAAAACAGTTACTAACATTAACAAGAATCCTTCATCGTTCGACTTCGGAGAGTCTTGGCAGTTGGTCCTGATGAGATAATCAACGAAAAGGTTACTCTTGTTGAACAAGGCGTCGACTCCTTGATGGCGGTCGAGGTTCGTTCCTGGTTCATCAAAGAACTGGACGTTGATATTCCTGTGCTGAAGATCCTTGGCGGCATGTCAGTTCCAGACCTGGTTGATGAGTCCCTTGACCTTCTGTCTCCGTCCATTCTCGATGTGTCATCGCTTGAAGCCGGCAACGCACACCCAGCGAAACCCACTACTGTCATACCTCAGACCCCAACCAGGGTCACACCTCCAGAAAGCTCTCAAGGCACCAGCGACCAAGACAAACCACACACAGGCTCTGACTCGTCCCGCTCACCTATTGACACTCCTTTGACATCCTGGGACCGTCAAGACTTGAGCCCTCCTGACAAGTCAGATGATGCCCCAAATAGTACGGACAACCTTACTCCCCCAAGAACGTTTCCTAACGAGCTGCCCAGCATCATGTCATACGGTCAAGCCGGCTTCTGGTTTCTCAATGACTATCTAGTCAACAAGAAGGCGTTCAACATGGCTGTTATGTTGAAGCTCACGGGCTCAATTCGTACGCAACCTCTGGAAAATGCGGTTCAGCTTGTTGCGGAGCGTCATGAGATTCTGAGGACTCGATTCTTCTGGTCTGAAGATGGAGATGAGAGAACACCAATGCAAGGGATCAATCCTCCTACGATGAAGTTAACGATCAAAACCATCGCCGACGAAAAGGAAGCAGAGACAGAATTGAAGCGTCTGCATGATGAGGATTGGGACTTGGGTAGTGGAGAAGGAGTCAAGATCATTTTACTTCGACTTTCTGATCAGGTGCACTTTCTCCTGTCTGGCATGCATCACATCTATCTAGATGGATACAGCTTCAGCGTGTTCTTCAAGGACCTCGAGTCTGCCTACATCAACCACCGACTTCCACCCCTTCCGGTAGAATCCCAATATCGCACTTTTGCACTCCAACAGCGAAAGATGTATGATGATGGTGATCTTCTCAAGTCTATTGAGTATTACCGTCAGAGCTTTCCCAAGGAGTTTGCACCGATTAGACTTTTCCCTTTTGCAACCACAGCTTCAAGACAACTTGCCAATGAATACTCGCAGCATGAAGCCAAGTTGAGCATTACACCTGACGTCTCAGCCAAGGTCCGACAGCTTGCCCGCGCAAACCGGTCGACTTCGTTCCATGTTTACTTGGCTGCTTTGAAGATTCTTCTATTCTCCCTGCTTCCCGATACCGAGGAGTTGTTCATCGGAATTGCTGATGCGAATCGGGGCGATAAGAAGTTCATGGGCAGTCTTGGCTTCTTTTTGAATCTTCTCCCACTTCGCTTCCAACGGGGCAAGCCGCGCTCACGAGTAAGCTCGGCCATCCAAACTGCCCGCGACGCAGCATATGGTGCGTTGCAACATTCCCAACTTCCCTTCGACGTTCTGCTGCGAGAGTTGAATGTTCCAAGATCCGACAAGCACACTCCCATCTTTCAAGTCTTCATGGATTACAGACAAGTAGTCCAAGAAAGATCTTCCTGGGGTGGCTGTAAACTTAGTGATGAGAAGTGGTGCAATGCTGGTACTGGATATGACGTTGCCTTGGAGGTAACGGAGAATATCAACACCGATACGCTTCTGAGTTTGAGGCTGCAGAAGCAACTTTACTCTGAGGAGCATACTCAAGTTCTTCTTCGTTCTTACCTGAGCGTGCTTGAGTATATGATACGAGGCAGTGATAAGTCTGTTGATGCAGCTCCTGCTTGGTCTAGCTACGATCTTAAGGTTGCTGTTGACGCTGGTAAGGGTAAGTAGTCGCAAAAAGACTTGCGCTACGTGCAATTATCTAATCTTCATTCCCAGCGCCCGAGTTTAAGTCTAAGTGGCCGCCAACCGTCAGTCACCAGATCGACCAAGTGATCCAGAATAATCCCGACAAGATTGCGCTGAAGGACGGCAACGGAAATGTGTTGACCTACGCACAGATGGGTAACCGTATCGATACCATCTCCAAGGCACTGATAGACGCGGGAACAGTTCAAGGCACGGTCGTTGGTGTATTCCAGGAGCCGTCTGCTGACTGGATCTGCTCTCTTCTTGCGATCTTCAAAGCTGGAGCAGTCTATGTTCCTCTTGATCTCCGCAACTCTATTCCTCGCTTGGCCAGTATTGTCAAAGCGTCTCGACCTTCTGTCATTATCACGGATATCACTACGGACGACAAGGTCGATCTCATAGGTGCTAAGTTCGTCACCAAGCTCCAGCTCGGCAGTCTCGATGAGTCGACTCGTCAAGACTCTACTGAGATCAATCATGCCAAAGTCGGATCTCTCGCTGTCATTCTCTTTACCAGCGGATCTACCGGCGAGCCAAAGGGTCTCATGATGACGCACACAAATCTCCTGTCTTACGTTGAAGTGTCAAGCAAGACCTTTGCGAGGGTTGATGAAGATCTTGTGGTGCTGCAGCAAAGTCCATTCAGTTTCGACTTTTCACTCGATCAAACCATGGCCGCTCTGACTAACGGTGGATATCTCTACGTTGTGCCCGCCAGCAAGAGAGGGGACCCCGACGAAATCAGTAAAATTATGGTAGAGGAGTCTGTGACCTATACAACTGCCACTCCTTCGGAATATGATCTTTGGCTTCGATACAGTACTGAAACTCTACAACAATGCAACTCATGGAAATACGCATTCTCTGGAGGCGAGGCGATGAGCTACAAACTCGCCCGTGAGTTTGGTACTCTGAAGTTGACAAATCTCCACGTTTTCAATGGATATGGACCGGCCGAGACTACGATTCTCTCACACAGAATTGACCTCAAGTATGCGGATCCTAATCTTCCGGACCCTTTACCTGCGGGATATCCACTACCCGGCTTTTCGGTCTGCATTGTTGACGACAAGATGCGGCCAGTACCTCTTGGTGTCCAGGGCGAGATTGTTCTTGGTGGCCCGTGTATTGTGTCTGGATACCTTAATATGCCCGAGTCTACCCGAGATAAATTCCTACCTGACACCTTCTTTGGCACCTCGGGAACTGTGTACCGCAGTGGCGATCGGGGTCGGCTATGCTATGACGGACTGTTGTTCTGCGACGGTCGTCTGGAAGGAAATACGATGATCAAACTGCGTGGTTTTCGTGTCGAGCTGGATGAGGTTGAGAAGACTATTGTTAGCCACTCTGCCGGCGCTCTTTCTCATGCTGTCGCTACCGTAAGAGGAACCGAAGAAGGCCGTTATCTGGTAGCCCATATTGTCTTTGCACCCGAATTCCCTGAACAGGATCGAGAAGGCGTCATGAAATCACTCAGACAAACGCTCCCACTTCCGCCTTACATGCGTCCATCTGTATTCCAGGTACTGCCAGACATACCAAGAACCGCCCATCTCAAAATCGACAGAAAGGCAATCCAGGATATTCCCGTGCAGACAACTCAGTCGGAAATCTCCAAGAGTCTGACAGCCTCTGAGAAGAGGCTGAGCGAGCTCTGGCGCCGCGTTCTGCCCCTGGACCCTGGTACTCTCACCCACGAGTCGGACTTTTTCCTCATCGGAGGCAACTCAATTCTTCTAGTGAAGCTCCAAGCCTTGCTAAGAGAAGGCTTGTGGATGGCGCCCAAGCTCGTGACACTTATGGGATCAAGCACTCTCGGTGCCATGGCAAGTGTTCTTGAGGACTGCGGTCCTGTCAACGTCATCCACTGGGATGAAGAGATCAAGTTCCCCAATGATCTCCAGCTCGCAACACCACTCCGTGCCGCTGGCAAAAGCACTGATATTAATGTTCTGCTGACTGGGTCGTCGGGCTATCTTGGACGCCACCTCCTCTTGAGCTTACTCAAGGATCATCGTGTGGCGCAAGTCCATTGTCTGTGCCGCACTTCGAGCGATCAGCAGGTGGTGAATGATCCCGGTAGCAAAGCCACCATCGTCCAAAGTGATCTTGCGCAGCACAACTTGGGTATACCAGAGTCGACATACTCTCAACTTGCGACAGAAGTAGACGTTATCATTCACTGTGCTGCCAACCGATCCTTCTGGGACAGATACGAAGCTCTGAAGGCCGACAACCTGGACTCAACAAAGGAGCTCGTCAAATTCGTCGTTTCTTCGGGCCGAGCAATTCCTTTGCACTTCCTGTCATCCGGCGCTGTTGCCAAGTACAATAGCGGACTGACGCCTCCTGCTGATGGCGGTGACGGTTATGTGGCTACTAAATGGGCGTCAGAGGTTTTCATGAAACAAGCTGCTGACTCAACCAACCTTCCCGTTTTCAGCCACCGTCCTGTCGCCTGCGAGTCAGCGCAGCAATCAGAGGAGGAGACCATTTCCATTGTCAACGAGCTTATGCAAATTGTCAAATTGCTTGGATGTCGACCGTCCTTTGACGGAGTAGGCGGTTTTGTGGATGTCATGCCCGTCAATGAGATCGTTGAAGCTATTCACGAGACTGCTCTCAATTCTCAGACTGGAGAAGGACTTTGCATTTTGGAACACAAAGCACATCAGCGAGCTTATGTCAGATCGTTCGCTACAGTGGTGGAGTCAGACGATGGCTTGAGCAAACTCCCCTGTATCCCCATCTTAGAATGGTTCGGAAGGGCGAAGAAGGCAGGCTTTTCTTATTTCTTGGCATCGCAGGATCTTATTCTCGGATCACAGCTATTTTCAAGGCGTTGATAATTTAAGGTTGGCACACAACGCGGTATAGTAGATTGGTAATAGAAGAGGAGAAACCGGAAAGGTAGAGACTTAGAAAGTGTTCAGCCACAATGTACGCAATTGTAACAATTCGGTCACTTCCAAACTCAATTGCCTGTGGCAGCAAACATTGGGCCTAGCCACGGTCTGTTAACACTGCCAAGCCCGCCTTTCAGAATACAGTGAATAACACTCGGTGATAAGCAGCGTCTTCTATGCAAAGACGTTTTACCTGCATTTTAATTGACGTACGATTGTAACAAAACATGTACTCTTTCAAGAGGTCCGAGCCAGAGCCATAGGAGATAAACTCCCGGGGAATTTTCAAACCCTTCTTCCTTTTTAAGCTTAAAACTGGGAACAGCTTACCATAGGACGAAGCGGTTACTTGTTCATGGATGGATGTCCCCCGGGATATTGATGCTCGATAGCCGATCTCGCAAGTTCGGGGATAATATGGAAGGGTACCGACCGGCGTATCGGCAAACCGGGGGTTTAGCAGTCTCTCGGTCTTGTCAGATGGTGACATTCTTGCTCAGACCTTTGTCTGGTCATTTGATTGCTCGGCATCTTCCAACGCCGATGAGGAGTGATCGTGATCACTGATTTAGATATGTTCGTGATAAACCTTTATCGCAGGTCGTGAGAGGATTGAGGGGCTCGTGAATGCCGTTAGCAATTCGGATCTACACTAATGCAGATACAGTTAGTGTAAGCATGCATGCTTGCTTACAGTTGACCCTCCTCATAGAACAGGTTAGGTAGTGACATCACTAAGGTAATACCATTAGTAGTTTTAGTTAGCTCCGATCTCTTTCGGACCCGCAATGGCCCAATGCAGTAAGTGTTAAAATCAGAAGTTACCCGAGAGCAAACTTGATCTTCATTATGAACTCAATTGTCCATTGTGATCAAGCTCTGAATACGGGACAATAAGAACCAAGCCTTGGGGCCGCGTACCGGGCTCTTGGGACTGGCACACTCGGTTTTAAGATGCCGATCCAGAAAATTACTTTGGAGGCGGAAAACAGGGCAGTTATCTTGTTGGTTGTGAGCCAACGGCAAACCCGGCAACAAACGCAAAGTAAAACACCACAAAACCCGGTGTCATCCTATCTGAACGTCGTATCACTACTCTAGGGAACTAATGCAGGGAATCAGCAGAACTTTTCCATTTCCCGTTAATTCAATCCTTGGGGTGTTTATCCGTAGATCTGCATGGCATTGAAAGTGCTCGGCATAATTACTAATCTGAACCAGAATGGGGGAATTGGATAATGTTGTCTTATACCGAGTAAAACTTTTGCAGGCCAATTGAGTGCAGAGCCTCACTAGTGGGGAAGCCGTTGGGGTTGGCGATCTGCAGAGACCACCCGTCTACCACCATGTGCTTAATGCCGCACAGTTGTTAGTCCAAGATTGTGCCATGCGCATTCAGACGCTATCACAACACAACCCCATCCTGAACACAAAGGCTATGTCCACCTTTTGTTTGCTTGCTAATTCCAAGACATGGTCTCATGTTTGGAACCTCCAATGCAGAACTAACAAGCCGCTACATCACCACACACATCTCTCCTGTATCTCGTATGCAACCATTTCTTAACTAAACCAGGACTAACAGTCTAGATTGCCGACCAACCGACCACACGAGACCACCTTCTTCTTCCTTTCTCGTTCCTGTGATCGACCCGGTAGTGTGCCTGGAACGGTCAAACCGTTGGAAATATCCGTTACCGGCACAGAGAAATAGGCACGTAGCATCTAGATCTGCCATGCAAGTCTGTGCACGCTGTCAAGACTGTCCAACTGGCTGACACTCTCGGTCCGCCCCATTAAACCACTCTAGGTATGTCTAGATGACCTGATGATACTGTATTGCATGCATGCTGCCCGTATTCAATAGCTTCTTGTCAGCCTTAGCCAACCAATCGATGATTTGGACATGCATGTGTGTCTTCGTGTACATAAAAGTGTGTGTGTAGCTGTGTGGGAGGGTAGTGGATCAGCGGAAGAAGTGTAATGATGGATTGATCGATATTGTAAGTCCTGGTATAAAGAATGCCCGCACCTCAATGCATGTAGACACTTGTCCTTTCACCCTATATTCATTCGCTAGTATCTTTTGAATACTTGAAACATGAGAGGCTTCTTCTTCCTCACTGTCGCTGCCTTTGGCGCGGCTAACGCCAGCGTCTTAGACTTTAGTCGACTCCAACCTCGAGATGATCGTAAGCTACCTCGAGCATACTCGGGCACGTCTTTCCAAGAGGCCCATGCCTTCGTTAACAGGGCCGCTGAGCCTGATGCCCCTTCTCGGCCAACTTCTGTCCCTTCCAGTTCTGACGATGATACGTCAAGCAACAACAATAACAACAAGAACAATGGGCAGAAGGCCGCTCCAGCTCAACCTCAGTCTGACGACTCCGGGTCACAGGGCAGTGGTTCAAGCGGCAACAGACAGGAAAATGCCAAGAATGATGCTACTTCCCAGCCCCAGTCTGATGGCTCTGACTCACAGAGCGGTAGTTCAGGCAGTACCAGGAAGACTGCTCAGAATCCTGCCGCTCAACCTCAGTCTCAGTCTGATGACTCCGGCTCCCAGGGCAGTAGTTCAGGCAACAACAGACAAAACAATGGCCAGGATGATTCTACTGCAAAGCCCAATTCTGATGATTCGAGTTCACAGAGCGGTAGTTCTGGCAACTCCAACAGAAAGTCTTCTCAGAATGCTCCTGTTGCTCAACCACAACCTGATGATTCTGATTCAGACAATGATACCTCGGGTGATGGTAGTAACAGTGCTACTCAGCGTACTGGTACCCAGCCAGGTTCTAGCGACTCCAGTTCAGAGGATGACACTCAAAACAATGGCAACAACGGTGGTAGTCAGCGCAACGGTGCTCAGTCCAAGTCTGATGCCTCCAGTTCACAAGATGACACTTCGGATAATGGTAACAGCAATTCTGACCAGCGGACCTCTGGTCAGTCGAACTCTGATACTACCGAGCCTGAGAACAATGGTTCAGGCAATAGTAGTCAAAGCAAGCAAAACAAGGCTCAGAATGTCCCTGCTGCTGCCCAGGCGACCGCTGACTCTTCGCAATCGGAAGATGATACGTCGGGAGACTCTAACCAGGATGATGTGGCCTCGTCGGCCCCTCAAGCTGCCGCTACTAGGGCTGCTAAGAATGCTGTTAACCAGAATACTGCCCAGGCTTCTGCGACTAGTCAAGACTCAGAATCTGGCCAAGAGTCGAATGACGCGACCGACTCTGCTCAGAGTACCTCTGCAGCTCGATTCCAGGCACCGAAGCAGCTCTGGAAACAAACCTCAACGACGACTAATCCCCATGTTCCACCCCCTCGGCCTACTACCACTACCACAACGGGCCCTGTAATCCCCCCTCCAAGGACTACAAGAACGACGACCACAGGGCCCATTATTCCCCCTCCGAGGACCACCACAACAACAACCACTGGCCCGATTATTCCTCCGCCAAGAACTACAAAAACGACCACTACGGGACCCATTATTCCGCCTCCTAGGACTACCACCACTACTACAACTACAGGACCTATCATCCCCCCCCCAAGGACCACTACAACTACTACAACAACGGGTCCCATCATCCCTCCCACAACTACTAAGACTACAACTACAACAACTAAGCCTACTACAACCAAGACTACAACAACAGCGACCAGGCCTACTACAACTTGTACTACAACGACAACTACAAAGCTAACTACTACCCAGACTACAACAACAACTAGACCTACCACAACTCAAACAACAATGACAACTACAAGGCCAACTACTACCCAGACTACAACGACAACTAGACCTACCACAACTCAGTCTACAACAACTACAAGGCCAACCACAACTCAGACCACCACAACAACTACTAGGCCCACCACAACTCAAACCACAACAACTACTAAGCCTATCACAACTCAGTCTACAACAACTACAAGACCAACCACAACTCAGACTACCACAACAACTACTAGGCCTACCACAACCCAAACCACAACAACTACTAAGCCTACCACAACTCAGACCACCAAAACTACAAGACCAACTACTACTCAGACCACCACAACTACAAGACCAACTACTACTCAGACCACAACAACTAGCAGGCCAAATACTACTAAGACTACTACAACAACAAAGCCTACAACAACTAGGTCTACCACTGAGAGGTCTACCACTAAGACTACTACAATAACAAAGCCTACAACAACTAGGTCTACCACTAAGACTACTTTAACAACAAAGCCTACAACAACTAGGTCTACCACTAAGAGGTCTACCACTAAGACTACTACAATAACAAAGCCTACAATAACTAGGTCTACTACTAAGACTACTACTCAAACTACTACCGAGACTACTACCAAGGCTACTACTACTGAGACTACTACAACAACAAAGCCTACAACAACTAGGTCTACCACTAAGAGGTCTACCACTAAGACTACTACAATAACAAAGCCTACAACAACTAGGTCTACTACTAAGACTACTACTCAGACTACTACCGAGACTACTACCAAGGCTACTACTACCGAGACTACTACAATAACAAAGCCTACAACAACTAGGTCTACTACTAAGACTACTACTCAGACTACTACCAAGACTACTACCAAGGCTACTACTACCGAGACTACTACAACAACAAAGCCTACAACAACTAGGTCTACCACTAAGAGGTCTACCACTAAGACTACTACAATAACAAAGCCTACAACAACTAGGTCTACTACTAAGACTACTACTCAGACTACTACCGAGACTACTACCAAGGCTACTACTACCGAGACTACTACAACAACAAAGCCTACAACAACAAAGCCTACAACAACTAGGTCTACTACTAAGACTACTACTAAGACTACCGCTGAGACTACGACTGTAACACAGTCCTCAACCACCAGGCCAACCACCAGGCCAACCACCAGGCCAACCACCAGGCCAACCACCAGGCCAACCACCAGGCCAACCACCAGGCCAACAACCAGGGCACAGCCAACCAAGACAACCACGATTACGAAGTCTGCCACAACCACCCACAGGATGCCAGTGACCACTGAGTACACTACCTCAACTGTCTATACTACCAAGGTATACACCATTACTGAATGCCCTTATTATGACGATCATTGCCGCCGCCCCCCCTATGTTACAACCGAGACTGTCGTTGCATATACCACGGTTTGCCCTATCACCTACTACCCCCCTCCCCCCATCCGGTACACCACATCAACGGTATACACTACCTACTACCGAACTGTTACAGAATGCGAGCCCCATTGCCCAGAGACTCCTTATATCACCACTGAGAGCTACGCTATCTACACCACAATCTGCCCTGTCGAAGAGGAGGCTCCTGCCCCGACCCAGCCGCCTAAAAAGCATCCTCACCACTACGAATGTGTGAATGAGAAGCTCACAACTGACTATTCCACCTCAACTGTCTACACAACTCAAGTCAAGACTATAGACGGCTGTCCTAAGCATGATAAGTGGTGTGATGATCACCGGTGCCCTGAAACTCATTGCAAACCCTACGTCACTACCAAGATCTGGCCTCTGTCAACCACCCTCTGCCCAGAGGTTAAGACTGAATATGTTCCCTGTCCCACTTACCATCCTGCTCCTCCCCCTCCACCTCCTTCCCCAGTATGTATCACTACCACTTCTACTTCCACTCTTTACACCACCCAGTACTACACTATTACTGCCTGCCCCCACGAGGTTGACCACTGCCACATCGGCCAAAAGACTTCTACCGTCTATGCAACAGCTACAACCTGTTATACACTCACTTACACAACTACGATTGCCGAGACTACCTACACCGAGGAGACCATTCCTTCCAGCACCGGGACAAGCACTGTTCATGTTTCTACCACCAAGACCTGATCCACTTCTACCAAGCCCACATGGACTGAAACATGGACAACCAAGTCTACAGAGACAGCCCCATACCCTGTGCCCACGGATACCTCCACCCGGATGACAAAGTCTATGCCTACCGTTCCGATGTCCATGGATACTTCTATGACAAAGTCCATGGCAACTGGACCTATGTCTATGGACACCTCTAGGCAAATGCCCACATCCAACGCTATGCCTAAATCAAATCAGATGCCCACGTCTGCTCAGAAGCCCGCAACTGATGGTCAGCAGACTGGAAAGATGATGCCCGCGTCTATGCCAACGGCAGCTGCTTCTATGAAGTCCTCTCCCCAGTCCGCAAAGCAAGGCAATGGACCTGACACTTGACTTTTTGCAAACCCCTGTACTGCTTTTTTAGAATGAGTATCAATTGTAATTCCCACCTTCATTTTTGTATCTATGTCTTGGTTGAAGTTATTTCAATTGCACTTCTTTTACTTTTTTACTTCTAAGTCCTGCTTTACTATAGCAATCCACGCCGCTACAATGAAATACAATTTTCAAAAGAAAGATAATCCACACATGCTTGTGCTTGTAAATGGCATCCACCTGTAGTAGCTCATCTCTAGATATATTTATTTACACAAAGAAGTTCCTGGTCCTTTAAGAGACGCTCTGATATCAGTTGGCCCCACAGCTTTAGCCTTGATTGCGGGGGGTTCAGCTCCTTAAGTCAATTAATCTTACACAATGGCGCCCGGCCTGAGTCATTCACCGCCTGAGCGTTGACTTGGTGCACAGAAGAGTCAACTGCATTGAATCAAATACTAAATGGACTATGTTTCCTTCTTCCTTCCCTGTAAGAATTTCAGCCATTATCAAATCTTAGCGTACGTCGCGTTTCCAAACATGGATTCTTTACCTGATGAGATAGTCAACCTTATTATCGTCAATGCTACAGCGCACGAACTCACCCAATTATCCCGAACCTGCAAACGACTCAATAGACTTGCGGAGCCACAAATATGGACCAATATCGAGTTTCACCATCAGAGCTTTCACGAGCTATCAGACTACAGGCATCCCTTACCCAAGACATCTGTACCACGACGATTCTACTGTGGAGAACCCGAATTTGAATACTCAGGAGCATGCAAGGCTGAGGACTTCTTTAAAATGTTACAGGATTTGCTAGTCGAGAATGTCGAACGCTTGATACAGCTTTGTGCGCGAGTAAAATCTATCTGCACAGCTGTTGAGCTGGACATAGACTTTTGGCAATTCCTACCATATTTTATCAACATCAAGACCCTTGAATTATATGGCAACTCATCGCATCGATGCCAGGAGGAGCATAAACCCTTCGATCCATCTGTCGCTCCACTCACGAAGCTACATTATGTCAAGCTTGATGGTACTATACCAAGGCCTATTGTAGCATGGATCTTGTCCTCTTGCTTGAACGTCGAGTGGCTGGAACTTGCATTACTTGACAGACCAATAAGTTCAAGGGAAACAATTGAGGATAATTTTCCTCGGTTACCTGAAGATCTATACAGCCCGCCTGAATACCCTACGTACGGGAGACTTACTGGATGGGCCGCTATCCCCCGGCCCTTGTCTAAATTTCTGCCTTGTCAAAAAGATGGAACATCACTGATGCTCCCTCAACTACGACATTTGCAACTCTGTCAGCCATCACAGAGTAACCTTTCCACGAGAATGGTCAGCTATTTCTGGTCAACAACTGCAGAGGTAGCCACCCATAAAGATTGGGAGAAGATTCTGCAAGCGTCGTGCGCAACGCTCGAAACACTGGTCGTAGAGCAACGAATTGGGATAGAGCATGGTGATGGAGCTACCGATGAGGCAGATGGGTTCTTCCGAAGGGACCAGGATGGTTCGGGTAGCGAGAGGCTGATTAACATGCTTGAAAGGGTTATGACAGAGAAAAGATTTCCTGCATTGCAGCGTGTTTACCTGAAAGGAATTGTTGTTGGATCAGAGAAGCGCGGCGAGCCAATTGGAGATGTCCCTGGGGGTTGTTTCATGAGATTTCTTGAGATAATGGGAATTGAATGTGAGGCTAGGCTTGGAGATGGGCTTTGGTTTGATGGCAAGTGTGGTTCAGGGCCTAGTGCAGAGTGGCATTTGAGTGATGAGGAGACAGAGGAAGAGCTTTTAGCTAGGATCTAGAGCGACATAGATGGGCAGAGGCTTGCTGCAGAAAATTACCATGAGTTTATTACTGTCCTATACGGTAACGTTACTATGCGTGAAAAGAGTGTACTTTATCGGATGGGAGGGTTAATTGTTCCCGCAACGACTGATGGTACAGCTGGTAAATTTATCATCATGAATATACGTAATATAATTTAATTATTCATCCACCCAGAAGACGCTTTGCTAACTCGTCAAAGATCTCCTCCTTTATTTGCTCGCTGAACTCTTCATCTCTCACAGTCTCGAGACAAGTCACTCTCCCATCCAAGGAGTCAATGTCGTCTCGTATTTCTATCATCACAGCCTCGTCTGTATCATTCCCAGTGGCTTGTGGCACTGACCCCTCTAGCCCATCGCACCTCTTCTCCAACCGCGCAACCTTATCTTTAAGCTGGGTGTTCTCAACTCGCAGCTGGGCATTGTCGGCTTGCAACTCTCCAACCTTGCACTCAAGTTTGTTCAGCTTATCCCAGAATTGGGTGAAGATGTCGGGTCGGCTGTCTTGTCGGGGCCGTTTACGACTAGGTGGAGCGTTGGTATTGGGTGGGAGCTTGGTTGCTTTCTCGTAGGATGGAGGTTTGGGTGGAGTGATGGTTGCAACCTTCCCTCCGTTGCCACTGAACATGCATGAAATATCATGGTCTGAATCCGAGGAAGGTTTAATTTGACCTTGTTCCACAGTTTTGGTGATGGATTCGAGGTCATCGGTCGATAGTACCGACTCTTGCATATAAACACGCAACGAGGTAACACAGGACAACTCAAATAATGAGTCGAGGATCTTGCCTGAGCGCGCACGAGCTGCTACAGCCGGCTCTTGCACATCACTGGGAATGAGAACAGTGATTGTATTACTCAATTCGAAGTCAAGGTATGTGGTCGATGCGAATACCTGCTTGACGGTATCGGGAGGGTTGCGCAACGTGGAATGTGTACATGATTTGATGAAGAAAGGGTTGATGCGAAGGCACACTCCTGCACCAGCGGGTTTGTCCTTGAATCTAACAGGGATGCTAATCTCGAAATGCGCGTGGGATTGATCGTCGTTGTTGGAGTCGAGTTGCAACGTGAATTGTATCGCGTCGTGATCGGGATCTGCCGTCGTCAAGGTACGCGTGGCACCTTCCCACTGCCACTCAATGACAGCTGTTGTTTGATGAATGTCGATGCATTTTGAAGTTGAAGTCGCCATATCACGTGCTACACCCGATAATTAGTACACCAAATCGGGACTCACCTGCACGTCTAACCCAAACGGCGCAACGCGACCACAAGAGAGATACCGGGCTTCGCTGGCGGGTACCTGTGACCTCCAGTAGAACTGCCAGGTCAAGCCTCGGAACCTCCAGTAGAACTGCGAGATTCCGAGTTCAGGTGTCCCTGCTACACGCCCCGGTTATTCCACAGAAAGGAGGCAGAGGATGCGCTCGCTCTCGGCGGGTATAATCCGGAATTTTATAACGGCTGTAGCGCGATGCATCGGTTTCCCTTGAGGAGCATTGTTGAGTTCGGTCGGATCGGGGAGAGAAGAGGCGTAAGTGGATGAGGTTGAGGATGGTTCTGCGACATTGCGAAGAGGTTGGATGAGGAGATCGTACGCGTGATTGATGATGAAAGGTAAAGCGTGAATTATTGCGAAAGTGGAGAAGACCGGGTCTGGTGGATCATTATTCCGCTTCGTCCTTGCCAGATGTGGCTGTTCAGCGCCACACATCGAGCGAAGCAGACGCCACACCGCTCCTGTGTCCTTGCAACACAGTGCAAACCTTTGCAGACCCTATCCATGCATTTTTCTTGAATCTCGCTTAATAACTGATGCTTGATTGATGACGGGCCTAACAGCCCATTGTTGGCAATCAATAGCGGACGCACTGACTATATATTTAGACCGGACCATTGGTTGCAGCACCTTGCCAAGCTAATACATTGGACAAAATATTGGCTATCCTTCAGCTGAGTATGGCAAGCGAGATAAAAGCTAACCAATTTGGGCCCTGTAAGCACATAGACCTCAGGCCCTGCAATTGAGCTGTAAAGGGAGACTGCACATTATAGAAGTCAATGGTGTCGCCGTTTGTTTTGTGTATCTTGTTCTGCAGATTCTATCACTCGTTTAGTTCAGCTGCCCGTCACTATGGTCTCCGTAAAATTTATTAGCGTCCTTGCACTCTTGTCACTTGGGGCAGTTGAGGCGAGCGTATGCAAGCCGTCCCCTTCGTCCGTCGCCTCGTCGGGCACCCAACCCGCTTCCAATTTCCAGTTTTCGGCCACGCGGGTCTCCCCCGTAGAAACAACTTCAATTGCTGAGCCTTCTTTGTCAGCTTCCGGTTTCTCGAGTTCTTTAGAGGATGTGACATCTATACTTGGCTCATCGACTACATTCGCTACCATCATTTCATCTTCTGCGACGTTGGACGATATATCTTCCCTCACTTCTACTACTGAAGTTGATGCGACTTCAATATCCACCAAGGACATCCAGTCTACAACGGCTTCCGAGGATACAACGATCACTAGGGCCCCAGATACGACTACAGCATCCGTCGAGACCGTCGAATCTACGATTACCTCAGCCACGACGTCCACCGCTGCACCTCCAGCTACACCACCCTTTCGACTCTTTACTTATGACAGCCGAGACCCAAACCTTAATGGAGGCATCGGTTACTGTAAACTCGAGCAATACCAAACCAGCCAAACTGTCTTCTACATGAAATTCTCTCCAACTTCAGCATTGGCTCCAACCTTCACGATCAACCCAACAACAGGCGCAGTGACGGTTGTTAGCGGACCCTTTAATTCCCCCGGCGAAACTACTGGTGCTACTACCCTGAATAGCGTCTTGTCTACATCTTATCTGAAGGTTGTTCCAGGAGCGTTTATTGACACCGGGTTACAAGAGCTAGTTTCCTGTGGTATCATCAAGGACCAGTATAACAAGTTGGTGTGTAACTGGGCAGATGGTGAGATTTCAGATTTTTGGACTTGTGGTGGAAGATTGATGTTAGTGCGGCCGGGATACATTGTGAAGAGTGATGATTGTTCAAGTGTCCCATTTAAGATTGGTGTCCATGCTCAGTTTATGTAATTTAATTGACTTATGCTAGGGTTTTATAGAACCAGATTGCTTCCAAGGATAGTAAGAGCTCTAGGAAATTATCCTGCGTTAATACTATATATAAAATCTTTAGCACATACGTATAGACTAGACACTCAGCTGTCTAGCAAACCCCTGAGTCTATTTATACTTCTTTCTACGCTTACTACAATACTTAACTACGCTTACCCTAGACCATTTATTAATATAAGGGTTCTTTCGTTTACCTTTCTATTATTAACTATCACTTTAGTATAATGATTCTAATCTCAGGATATTAATTTATAAAGAAAATAGATCTAAGGTATAGTTTTAAGGCTGGTATTAAAACTGTTACTAAGGTCTTCTAGATACAAGTGTAGGGTATTAGCATACAGACCTGTCAGCAACTTGTAACCTGTGGATATAACGTCTGCTGTGTTTCTGGCTCTGGGTATTGTTAACAAGTAGAGGCTATTGGGGCCTCGTTTGTATCAGTTGAAGGCTATGGCGACTTTTACGACCTGACTTCATGGGGTGTCGATGCAGATTGTATAAATCACTTTTCAACAGATTACCTTTGGATCATAGAACTAATCTGCATATTTCCATGTTAGGGCCTGATGATGAAAAGCATCTTGAAGGGCCAGCTTGTTTCAACCATGATCTAATCCATATCCTCTGCAAATCGCTGCCTTCGCAGCACAAAGCTATTCAAAGAGCTCTTAAGAAGCTTCGAAGCGAACACGCCGAGAGACCTATCTTTGTCATGACAGAGAGTCTCAATTTCAGGGCTTTGGCAACTAGACTCGGAGCACCAGGTATTCGCCCTGATGGGTTTATAGCAATTGGCCTCAACCCAGTTTTACTCACTAGCATGGACCATTCTCCGTTCGGATCAGGCATGCCTCCGGACCGAACTCCAGAGGCTCGGGGTCGAAACAAAACTGCCAACGAAGCAGAGAAGCAGTTCTTTGCTCCGTCACAAACAGCGTATATGGAAGCACTGAAGAGTCTTGGCGCTACGCCGGACAATACTTTCTTGCTGGATTCTCTTGACTCATTACCCTATCGGTTCGTCCAAATGTGCGCCCCCAGTGTTGAGTATCAGCGGAGTGACGCCCCCGACACATTAAGATTTGCTGGTGGCTATCCTGCTACCCAACGAACGACGAGTGGATGGGAAGAACCTTTATGGTGGAGAGAGGTTGTCATGGAAAAAAGCGCAAACAGCAAGAAGATTGTGTTTGTTTGCCAAGGAACAGTCGCTCTGGACTTCAATCAGCTGGTAATTCCGACTATGGCAGCTTTGCAATCTCGTTCGGATCTGGACGTGGTAATCGCTCTCGGGCGCCCTGGCGTTTCCCTCCCCAATGACGTGTCCATACCTTCGAATTGACGGGTTGAAAGCTTTATCCCGTACGAGAACATCCTTCCTCAAGCTGATGTGTTTGTCACGACAGGAGGATGCGGCTCGTTCCAGCGAGCACTCAACAATGGAACAACTCTTGTTGTGGCTGGCACAACGGAAGAAAAGCCCGAGTCGGCGGCGAGAGCCGAATGGGCAGGTGTCGCGGTAAACCTTCGGACAACGTACCCTTCAGTTGAGCAGTTGTCGCAGGCAGTGGATGAGATTCTCGAGAATGACAAGTTTAAAAAGAGAGCCCTGGAGATACAAACTGAGATAGCGCAGTATGATCCCGTAGGTGTGATTGTACAGAGTATTGAGGAGCTGGCGAGGCGAAGTGGCAGAGATTGAGGTTAATGAATTAAATTGATAGGTGAACTGGTTTGGGAGGAGTGAAGGTGTGGCAGCATGGTAATAGACAATTTCGTGTTATTATTGTAGTAAATACAAACTCTACACTATTTTACAATTATGCACCAGCTGTAACGATATCCTTAACAATGCTCGCTGCACAATGAAGTTCCCTAACAAGTCGCCGTTCGTTCCTTGTGTCCTCCGGTGAGAGACACTGGCAGTCTAAGAACAAGGTTAGTAAAACAACACTCTGACTTCCCCAAGAATTGAAAAAACTTACGACTTCTTATCTGGACTGATAAATGACCAGAACCCATCTGTATCTGGCATCAGATCAACAAAGTCATCCATCGTCATCTTACCCTCCAGCGAGTTCGTCTGCGCAAAGATGGGTGGGCATGTCGCTCAGGAAAGAAGGCTTTGGCTCATTTGCAGGCCACGAGTAAGAAAGGACTTCAAAGAGTCGTTGCAACCCGCGACCAAGGAGCTGAGACTTCATGCCGGCATTGATCGACTCTATATAGTATTTCACGCTTCTCTGGGAATAATAGATGTCTTTTCAGCGCCACTGTCTTGGCCTTTGACGTTCAGTGAATCCACTGAAGGTTTCCTGTCTATAATAGGAACTTGGCCCAGCGGTGGGTTCCTAGTAAAGGCTTTTCTGAGGCGCGAGTCCTGAAAAATCGGTGGGTTCCTTATCGCAGGTTCGTCTTCCGCAGGAAGTGTTACTTCCACAAGGCCGAAATAATACTCTGTTGTCTTTGAGAGGTTGACATCAGCATTCAACCCTTCAAGTTGGCCTTCATCCCCAGATGTTCGTTCTGAAACAACCTGCTCTATGTCCTTTACATTCTGACAGTTAGAATTGCTAGGCATAGCCCGGTGGTTCATGTAGTCTTGCGCGTGCACCTTTAGCCAGTCTCTGATCTCTCCAGCTATTGGCCCTAGCATTCTCTCTTCTGCCTGCTTAACGGCAAGATCCAAGGCTTTGGCTTCACAGTCGCAGGTCAAACTGGCCGGAGCATGACAAATAGCGCAATCAGGATCCATAAACCCCAGATGTCGACTCTCGGAAGTCTCGGGCCTTGAATACTGGTTGTCTGTCGGATCTACATAGTCTGAAAGACGTTTAATGAAAGGTTGGAGCACAGGATCATCTTGGTCATAACTGTAAGCGTCTGGAACACGAACCCACATTTCATCTTCTGAAGAAGGCGAGGATGGCCCAAAGACTTGATCTTCTCGCTCACGTGACTCATCCCAAGCCTCAGCAGCGACTGGTGGACTGAGGGATACAGTTTCTTCAAGAGCTCGCTTGATTGTATTTCGACTTTGTGCACGGGAGGTGTCTCCACTGCCATGTTGATCTTCGACTTCAAAAACTGCGTTTATTATTGTATTGCTTTTATCTGTATAATCCAGGGCCCGCGCTTGGAAAAAAGTCAAAATAGTTGATCTTCGACCTCATCCAATTGATCTGTGTCATCAAGCGTAGCCGGCAGGGACTTGAGAGCCAATAGTCGCATGTGGCTCACAACGTGGCTCTGCATCGATCCGTCGGTCTTGTCGATACCGCAGAGGGGACAAGCTGCGAAGAGTGGTCCACCCGTCAAAGCCCCTCGGTCAGCTAATACAGCGAGCTGGGCGTCTTTAAATTTGTCAGGATGACATGTATTCATGTGGTGAATGTAATCTGCCCTGGTCTTGGCGATGAAGTCTCCATGAGCTTTCGATTTACAGCGCTATCGCAAAGTATGATATCTCATGTGTTTGATCCATTGTCCGCTATGTGAGTACAGATGACCTGAAGATTCACATTCTTCGAAGAGACAGACATAGTCAAGCGCTTATAAAAGGAGATAGTGCGATACCTAGCAGGCCAATTTAGGTAGATTAGACGAGGTATTTTCCCACCAGACTAATATGATTGTAACCTCTTGGCATGAATCCGATAAGTACTTCTCTAACATGTAGCTTGGCACCCCAACAGGCGACGTATATCCACCCATTTTCGGTTAGTGCTGACTGCTCAAAAATCCTCATGATATCTTAGCAGTCAGGTTTCCCGTCGTCACAAAATAATACCGCCCAATACTGGGATCGCAATTGGAACCATGACATCAAATGACAACAAGCCTGTTAAAGTCCGACAGCGGCGTGCCCATACGCGGAGCCGCACAGGCTGCGCCGAGTGTAAAGCTCGACGAGTAAAATGTGACGAAAGTCGTCCCATATGGTGAGCTGATAATCTGTTATTTGTTCAAATGCTGATTACGTACGCAGCCAAAACTGTATCAGGGTAAACAAGGTTTGTGAATATCCACCCGTTCAAGCTCCTTTAAGCGAAAGAAGAGCGCTGGAGAGAGCTGGAACTGCTCAGCCATGGGAAAATACACCATGGGACGCCTTAACCTCCTCGAAACAACCTGAGGTGCCCAATACGAAGAGTTTAACTCACCAACTCGTTGTATCGGGTTCTAAGAAGAACCTGGACTGTTTAGCGATTAATATGCCGCTGAAATCGCATGAACTCTTTCATTATTGTAAGGCGCTACATCCTGGACTAATGTTTCATTGTTAACGCGGTCAGTCTACCAACCAACAGGAAGCGCCAATGCGTCATCTTCAGACTATCACCAAAGACGGTTTGTTCATTTGTCTTAGCGCTTCTTCGCAAGAAGCTAAACTTCAACAGCATGGCGTACATTATATCAGACCCCCACGCACTTCGAAGTGCAATTCTAATTGCAGCCACCCATTTTGGATTCAACTTTGGTAATATTAAAAACTTTGAGCAGACCTTTTACTTCCACACACTTGAGACGGTGCGCTTGGTAAAGGAATGGTTTGCTAAGGGAGACTTTACGCTCTGTGCACCTATTACGAAGCAGATGGCGTTGTTAGCATACACGGAGGTATAGAGATGATATTGATGATACTCAGAGTGGTGCTGAGCTTTTGCAGGTTTGTCGCGGAGATCATCAGATGGCAGAGAAACATCTAAATGCCATATACGCTCTTTCAAGCTACAGAGAAGGGCATGTGGCCACTGGGGGCACGAGTCTGGACCAAGAACTATCAGACCGATACTTTCTAATGTACGCGGCATCATCGATTCATTTTGTCTATCAACTGATATTGACACTACCAGAACCTCTACCTTTATGCATGGTACAACGACGGCTCTTGATTTTATCCGACGACCCACAGGCTTCACTGAGACCACGACCAGTTTGGTATCTCCCACCGATACTCCCGCCATGAGCAGTTGGCGTATCGCGGATGACAGGGGCCAATACTTCCATAGCGTCGCACTCAACGCCATTCGCGAGTTCCCTGTGACCTTTAACTACAACGGAGACATCTTCCAAGATATTTCTGTTGCCCGTGTGCTGCCAGGTCTTCGAATCCTAACGCGAAACTTCTACGATGGGTATTCAAAACCATTACCCAGAAGTGCTCACCAGATACAGCATGATTTCTGGCAATCAGAGGCGTCAGCTATGCTGTACGAAGGCTTCATTGAAGCACACAAAAGTTCTGTGCCTAAAAGGAACAAGTCTCCGGCAAAGGCCATTGATGAGGATGAGCAGAAGACTTCGTGGGTTGGATTGCTAATCGCAACCGAGCTGTATTTGGAGCAGATAGTGGTACTCTGGCGACCCTTTACCAGAGACAATTATCTCTACACAATGAGGATATTCCAGCGCGATCTCAGCTATGCTCTACAGAAGCCAAATGCACCAGAGCTAGCAGATCTGCTTTTCTGGGAGTCATTTGTTGCGGTGATAAGTCTTCAAGTGCACGAGAAACAGGGTGACCTCGCATACGACCCTGGAATCAAACTGTATTTCGAAGAATTTGCACGGGAGCGGAGTCGGGTTCTGGGTTTGGAGACGTGGAAAGATGCAAAGGCGGCGTTGCTGAGAGTTGTATGGCCTTGCGACTTTACTGATGATGATTACCTGCAGGGGATATGGGAGGCTGTGGTGGAAGATGAGTCTGTGCAAGTTTATGACTTGTCATTGTAGCAGTCCTTATTATTGTACTTCTTCATCCAGCCTTTGTCGTTTAGACCAGTTTTCCTGCTCATTATGCAACTGATCATTTTACACTTCCTCTTATTTTCCTCTAGTCCAGTTGGTATCGTTGGCAGCCATATGTTGTAACAATTACTTGGCATAAGCAGCTGCCGTTGCGACCGCGTAATGCTGCCAGGTCCTATTTTTGTTAGAGTCCGCACAATCGCAGATACCCAGATAGGGAAACGTATTCATGACTCCGGCTGCCTCCATCTCAAAACACAGGATGCCATATTGCTTCATCCAGCGACCTCGTACATTTCCATCTTTGAGAACCCTGTTCCCTGATGCAATAAGCTACACAATATCTAAATGTTGATAAACCTGACATAGATATTATATCATGCCACGCAAGTGGGAAGCCTGTGAATACATGATTCAAACGACGTCAATGTGCAAATTGTGTCTCATGATTGGCCATTGCATCATGGTTATCGGTATCTTCATCTAGGTGACACATGCTAACATGTGGGTAGGCGCTGACCAACAACCAACAACCAACAAGTACACGGACATGGCTTTTAAATAATAATGCCTCAGGCAACAAACTAACTTACTTTAAAGCGGTGTATCCCTCGCAATTACTTTCGGCTGAGCATCCGTACTATCTTCTTCACATAAATTCCCACCTTTACATGAGCAATTTGACAAGATGACTGGCCGCGGCGGAAGAAGAGAACCAGTCCTCCTACCACCACGCGACCCAACTCTTGAAACTCGGCCTGTGCCCCAGGACGTCACTTCGCCGTGCAGGCGTTTGGGCCAGGCGCTGACGTCGAAACACATCGACATTTTCAATCGATTGAGGCTTTAGAGCAGCAGCTACCCGACGCCAGCTCTATTGGCAACAGAGGGGACGTGGAAAATGATGCCAAAGAAGTTTTCAAGTCGCTCACCAGCGAGAGCGAACTCGTCAGAATGGATTGGACCGAAGACGGTGAGGTCGATGGTGAGCTGACCTGGGGCTCTGTCGTTATGGTGACAGCCTACTCCGATAAGGCCACACAAAATATCGACCAGGCCGTCAACAACCTAGTCGAGACTATTCATCGTTATTTCCTCCGATGCCCTCGGTCTGGGGCATTTGCAACAGAGGCATTCAAGCGTCTTGAAATCAAAGTCATCAAAGATAAAGATCTATTGGAAAATGCCTCCGACGACCGTGCCTCAACAGACCTAGAGGGCCCAAACGCTACGATTTTTGCATTGTACTTGATAAGCAGATAATCGACAGTCTTGCAAGCATTGCTTTCCATGAAAATCTAGATAAGGACTTTAAAACTTTAAAACATATCTCTGTTAAGCTGGTAAACTGTAAATAGAGATACTTAGAAGAGGCAGGGGATAGTATTTAGGGAAGGTATTATATAGGGACAGATATCTATTCTCTTCTTAACTTACTGCTAATCTGCGCTAAGATATATAACTATACTAACCTTAAGGAGATATTTCCTTTAGACTATTATTAGAATATATATTAATAAATTACAATTTAACTTAGTTAGATAGAGGCTATATAGAACTTAAGAAACGTTTTAAATAAAATTATACTTAGATATTAAATATAAAAAAGAAATTTAATAGAAGAGATTTTATAAAAAGGTAAATAACTAAATATATATTTTATAACTTAACTTAGACCTTAATTTAATTTACTTAAATTAATAGCTACTAAAAGCTTTTAGTATTTTAATACTAAGACCTTTTATAATTATTATAAGTAGCTAAGTAAAGGTAACTTATAAAGGTTAATTTCTTATAAGTTCCTTATAAGGGAAAACTCTTAATACTTTATTATATTAACTTAGGTATTAATAAACTTAATACCTTTAGTAGCTATTACCTTTTAGTAACTATAAATCTAAGTATTATAATAGTAATAAAAGTCTTTTTCTTTTACTTAGCTAATTACTTAAAATAATAATATAAGTAAAAGCTAGCTAGTAAATTAAATAGTAAAGACTTTATATAGTTAGAAATTTAATATACTTTTTTACTTATTTAATATTTTTAATTTATAATATATTATATATAAATAGATTAATTAATTAAATATAATGTATATAATAAGTAAGTGTTACAGTTAAGCAAGTATTATACTTTTCCCTTCTATATTATTACTTTTACCTAATTAATTAGTTTTTAACTATAAACTATATTATAACCTTTAATTAAGGTAAAAACCCTTTTTATACTTAAAGCCCTTTAAAATAATCTAGAATTAAGTACTTAATATACTATAAAGATAATATATATAATAAGCAAGTACTTTACCAATCTTTACCTAGAGACTTTAAAAGAGTAATTAAAACACTACAATTTATCTAATTAATTAAAATTAATTACTATACTCTTTTCTATTAACCTTAATTACCTCTTAACAGGTCCTTGTATTATACCTAGCCTTACTGTATTTACTATAATACTAACTACCTAGTTACTTTAACCTTACTTAATAGCTACTACCTATGTATTAATATCTATCTAATTAATTGCTTATAATATATCTTCTATAGTTAAAGGCCCTCCTTTCTATACTCTAGTCCTTTTTCCCCTCTAGTATTACCTTACTATCTTATTCTCTTATTTAAGTTATTAATTCCTATTCTTTAGTAAAGTTATCCTATGTAAAAGGATACTCTATCCTTTTTTAAAATACTTTATAGCTTAAATTATTAACTTAGGTAAGCTACTCTTATAATTTTTAATTCTTTTCTATAGATACTTAGAGTAAGATTAGGTTTCTAGTATTATCTTTAAGGTCCTTAAAGTCTAAGGGATTAAAGGTTTAATAACCTCCTTAGGAGGTATTAGGGTCTATAGCTATATATTTAGCTTTAAGATAATATTTTCTAGGTTAAAGAGAGTAACCCTAGCTTCTCTAAAACCTCCCTTAATATTACTTTTTGTAATAGTAGCTTAGTAGATAGTATAAAAGGTAGGAAAGAACTTAATCTTAGAGATATAAGTTATAAAGCATCTAATTAAATACTTTATCTCTTAACTATATACCTTTTTTAGTAGCCTAAAGTAGCCTATATTAAGAGGCTAAAGTAAATAAGAGGTATAAGTAAGTATATAGAGTATAATAATCTTATTCTTCTTATAATATTTCTTAAATTTAATAAAGTAGTAACTTTTCTAACTATTAAGGATTAAAAGGTAATAGTAACTATTTATTTACTTAGATATAGACTAATTAAAGTACTTTAGCTAGTTAAGACCTAGCTAGTTATTAGTCTATCTATTTTTACTTACTATAATAACCTAGTTACTAGGGAGATTATATTCTTAGTACTAATTAGTAAGGTAATATTAGCCTATACTAATAATAAATAGTAGAATTAATTAACCTTTTATATTAATTCTCTTAATTATAGTTATCTATTTATAATTTCTAAGCTATACTTATTTTAGTCTTCTTTACTTATATAAGCTTATAATAACTATTCTAGGCTTAATTATACCTATTATAAAGCTAGTCTTATTAAAGTTCTAGATATTATCTAATTAAATATTATATTTTGCAATTATATTCTCTATAAGCTAAAACTAGCTATAAATAATAGTTAGGTCTTTATATTTAGCTTTCTAATAGTTATATCTCTAGAATTAATATATCTTTAGTTTTAGTTATTACTTAATAAAGTTATAAGCCTAGTATTTACTAATAGGTAGTATATTACAGTTAGCAAGTAGAAAATTAGCTATATCTTCTATATATAATAGTTATAAGGGAAATCCTTATAAATCTAACTTTAAAATAAATTAAATTACTATCTACTCTTTTTAATTAAATAGTTACCTTATCTTTTAGATAGTATTATACTGCAATTAAATGCTAGATTAATAGTAACGTAAGGTAAAGTAGTTAATTTAATATATAGCTATAGCCTTTTAAAGATTTAACTTTAGGTTATTTTAAAGTACTTAAAGGGTAAGAATAATCTTAGCTTTATTTAAAGAGTATAATATATTAAGTTATTAAAAAATATCTAATTAAATAGGAATAATATAGGTTAAGGGGTTTTTAAAGTACTTACTTATCTAAAGCACTTGCTTATTACGTACATTATATAAGATCTCTAAATATAAATTATATTAATATTATAATAGTATTTAATTGCAAAGTAATTCTACTTTAAATTTACAGAGATTATTTAACTTAAAAAAGTAAATAGTAGTATAATTTATTCTTAACTTAGATTTATAAGGATTTCTCTTATAACTATATTTTATAAAAAAAATAGCTAATTATTTACTTACTAACTGTAATATATTACCTATTAGTAAGTACTAAGCTTATAACTTTATTAAATAATAATTAAAGCTAAAGATATATATTTTTTATAGATATAACTATTAAAGAGCTAAATATAAAGATCTAACTATTATTTATAGCTAGTTTAAGCTTATATAAAATATAATTATAAAGTATAGTATTTAATTAGCTAATATTAAGAACTTTAATAAGATTAGCTTTATAATAGGCCTTATATAGTCTAGAATAGCTATTATAGGCTTAGAAAGGTAAGGAAAACTAAAATTAATATAGCTTAGAAACTATAAATAGATTACTATAATTCTAGTAATTAATATAAAAGGTTAATTAATCTTACTATTTATTATTAGTTTAAGCTAATACTATCTTATAAATTAGTACTAAGAATATAACTTCTTTAGTAATTAGGTTATTATAGTAAGCTAAAATAAATAGATAAATAATAAGCTAGGTCTTAAGTAGCTAAAGTACTTTAATTAATTAATAGTAAAGAGATTAGTTAATCTTGTTACGATTGGTTACCGTAACAGCGCTATAAGGCTCTATAGGCAGCTGTAAGCACCACTGTAATCGCTCACATAGTGATTATAGCCCGATCTTTTGCCCCGTGGCCTAACGGTTAGGTGCAACCGTTATACGATAATCACTGTAAGCGGGTGGCCCGAAGGTCAAGGGTTCGATCCCCTACTTTGGAATAGCTGCTCATAAGGGTGCCTACGTAACGCAGAAGGGCAACTGCGGGGTATGCCTTAGGAGGTTGGCAGCTGCATAGCTTACAGGGCTTGGTTCCCCCTGTAACGGCTAGCTTTAGCGGGCTTCGAGGACGAAAGCCCCTGAAGAGGGAGCATCGTGTTACGATTGGTTACCGTAACAGCGCTATAAGGCTCTATAGGCA
>JAHKNZ010000049.1:0-215096 GCA_019054715.1 Fusarium sp. S19/10 | reverse complement strand
CCCCCCCCCCCCCCCCCCCCGTATGTAGCTGCCCGATCTCACTGTAACAAATCTGAGATCTCTTAATCTTGACCCAATCAGCTCAGACTCTTCACCTCGTGGCCCAACGCCCCTTTATCTAATGCCCTTGTTAAAAGCCAAGACGGATAGTTGAGTCTAACATTGACAAGCAAACACTTGTGAGTCTGTGACTATCCACTCACAACTTTCAAGGGTGATCGTCGTTCTTGGGCGTTCTTGGCAGGCAACACCAAGATGTGTAATTGCGCGTCTACCAAGGCAATGGGCGGGTCTGTGTTCCATATCTTAGATTCACAGAGATACCGTCTCCAGGTATAAGGACCCCAGCTTATTCCGTCTGTTCTAGACTTTTTCCCCTTCTCCATCAAACACTCATTCTTTCAAGATGACTCTCTTTACTCGACAAGAGCCTAACCCTGAGCTTTGTCGCCAATATGCCAGCTTTGCTTCTCATATGGTACGATGGCAGTTCAAGATTATCTACTGGACTATGTTTGTGTCCAATTTACTAGTCTTGTTTATTGCTTCCTGGACTTATATCCGGTATGTTGACTTGTATCTTTGATTCTTGTATTTTATCTAACAATAATAGTGCACAAGCAGCTGGTGAAAAGCTTGCTCATAATCCTAGAGCTCGAACGAAACGTATACGGCAATCTGTTTTTATGTGTCTTGGATGTGTCTCTGTCTCTACAGTCATTGTCGTCATGGAAGCGTATTCCATTCTTGCTCTGCAATTCTGTGATGGAGAAGATCTTATTTCACTTTACTGGTCTACATGGACTATGATCCAAGTTGGATCCTTGATTGCCATGATTGGTATCATCCTTGCTCTCGCACATACCCTTCGAGGAAGACAGCACCCGTAAGTCGTCCCAACCCCGGTCCCATCCATGCATCGACTAACATCTCAGACCCTGGGCCCTCGCTCTCGGTACACCAGTCCTAGTTATTGCCGGCTTCCTCCATCTCTTCCACGACTGCACCAAAAAGCGCATCAAGAATCGTCAACGTCGTAAGAATGACTTTGACGACGCCATGGGTCCTCCAATGAGTCAAGCGTAAGCCTCCCGTTACCGTGTAACTATTCTCAACTAACACAAACAGCAACACAATCTCGGTCAACCCCGATGAGGAATCTGACGGAGCAGACGAGTACAAAGCTCAAGTAATCGGTCTTACCTTTGACGGCGGCCCTATTGTTCGCTTCACCGATGCCGTCCCCGAGACTCTTCCCGAGCACGCTCAACTTTTGGGATACTGTCCTCAGAGCAAGCCTATTGTCATGTGCACACGACAATCCATTCAGTTTCTGATGGATTCTCCAGCTCAAGTTCCCCCTTCGGCATCTCCTTATCGCAAGGGTAGTCGTTGAGCGAACGCGCGTTTGAGCCTCACGCACAGATAACAATAACGAGTCGTTGAGAAACAGTTTTGTCTCAGCAAAAACAATCTAGCAGGCATTAGCATGAGATAAGATGTCTGTTTTTGCAGGGGTTTGTCAGGCGCCAAGAGCAGGGAGTTATGCGCTTTGACGTATGATCCTGGGATGTGTTTTCTTTTTTTGTCCCTTTTTTGAGTCATCTCTTCTCTTGTCATTTTGGGTCTCTTCTCTCTGTTTGGATCTCTTGGAAAAGGAGTTTGGTATAGGACTGGCTGGCAGGAAATGCCTTGGGAAAATAGGTCAGTGGCATGGGCGACTTGACGGCGCGTTTGGATATTGGACGGTCGGAAAAGTGGCTTTGATCATGATACTGGATAAGATACCCTGGGGGCATTTGCCATAATAGATGCGATGATTTTGCGATAATTCAATTAAATGAGATGAAACCGATTAAAAATACGATGAAACTGATTGATTGATAACGTTGATGATCTGTGAATGTTTGAGATGCTTCTTTTGGTGATCTTCTAGACCTTCAAAAAGACCCTTCTAGACTCGTCCACTGGGCCTTCCAAATTTGGTGTAGTTACAGAAGGTTCTTGCCGACTACGGAGTTGTTCAGTGCTATCGATAGCGGGGTGTGCCCCTCATCGTCATGCCTTCCGCCAATCTCTTCAACAGCTTAGTAAATGGCTTTCTAATCAAGGCGATATTGCCTCTTTATGTATTTCATCTCAACATCACCGTCGCTTTAATCACCATAATCGCGATACCATATTTGACACCCAGACACATCTCGACATGGGCCTTGGAAAAGTCAAGCACGTCGTCCTGGTACGCTCCTCATCCTACCCTATGGTCACCCATTGACACCTTCAGGTCCTCTCAGGCAAAGGAGGAGTAGGCAAATCTTCAGTTACAACACAATTAGCATTGTCGCTCGCATCTCGAGGTCATTCTGTCGGTATTCTTGATGTCGATTTAACCGGTCCCTCAATTCCTCGCATGCTCTCAATCGAAGCATCAAAGGTTACTCAAGTTCCTGGAGGATGGGCACCAGTACTCGTCCACGAAGGCGATGAGTCAAAAGGCCTCGGAAGTCTACACGCCATGAGCTTGGGATTCCTTCTTCCCGCAAGAGGTGACGCTGTTGTATGGAGAGGACCCAAAAAGACAGCAATGATCCGACAATTCCTCAAAGACGTCCTCTGGGATGAAACGGATTATCTACTCATCGACACACCACCAGGAACAAGCGACGAACATATTTCACTCGCCGAAACCCTCCAAAAAGATGCGAGACCAGGACAAGTCGCGGGCGCAGTCGTCGTCACAACACCTCAAGCGGTAGCCACAGCCGATGTACGAAAAGAACTCAATTTCTGCACAAAGACAAACATTCGGGTTTTAGGAGTGGTGGAAAACATGAGCGGTTACGTCTGTCCGCACTGTTCCGAGTGCACCGACATTTTTGGATCCGGGGGAGGAAAGTCAATGGCCGAAGAGTTCAACGTTCCATTTTTGGGGAGCGTGCCAATGGATGCGCAGTTTATTGCATTGTTGGAAGAAGGAACACGACCGACATACCCGTCTGGTACCACAATCGGAGGGAAGGATATCTCGCAAACAGAGACGAAGGACGGTGAAGGGAACTTGGTGGACAAGTACCGGGATTGTTCACTATTTCACGTGTTTAAGGATATTACGGACATGGTGTTGGTTAATGTGGCCGGTTAGAATTGATGGTTGATCCACATGATGCGAAAGTACGGAGCGACGAACCGAAGGCCGTGTTTTGGTCAGTGGTGATTTGTGACTGTCAGCGCGTCTGTTAAGCCACGGCTGCCACGCATGCAACAGCTAGTTCTGCAACAGCTACAGTACATTCACCATGCGAGAAACGGCTACAGTCACCGTCAACAGCGACAGTCAGAGTCACCAGCTTACTCCTGGCTAGCTGACCAGCTACTCGTAGCTACCCGACAGTCTAACCCAACAGTCTACCATTCCACCTACAATGACGAAATACCTGTGGCCAAACCCAAGCCAACAAGGATTCTAGCCCTTGCCCCCACCAAAAAGTCTTTTGCCAACCCAGTCATAACGTTGTCTGTAACATCCCAAAACAGGCTCAGCGTCGGTGGGATTTTTGATCTGAGACCGAAAATTATCATGCATTCACCTCCTTTAGGCGTCAAGACATCAAAAGACATGGACATCAACCAGGTTGCAAGCTTCGGGGAATCATCCCGTTGGTACAGCTCGTAAAGCACAGTACTCTTGGAGAACCTTGTACCTCACTAAACTGTAACCATAAACGTAGTACCAGACCGGGCTGTGTTTCCGTTGGCAAGGTCCAAGAGGTGCACCGCCTGATTGAGACCTTAGCACATTGCATTGGATCGGGATCACAGTCAACCATCAGAAAAATTAGAGAGAACGCGGAAGAAAACCCAAACAAACCCAACCCACCCAGCCCCTCTCGTAAAAAAAATTAAGACAAGACCCAAAATTCTCTCACCGCAAGAGATTCCTTTTTAACAAAACAAACATATCTCGCTGATCTGTTTGCTTTGGTTTCCCCAGACTTTTTTTATCCGTCGCTGCTCGTGGCAAAAATCTCGAGCATCGTCATCGCGAAAAAACCTCACTCAACCTCACGCGACTCAAGTTAAATGTCGAATAAACGGATCTAATTACGAGACACCGACGGTCAAGACTGTCAGACTTCTACCGGTATATTTCCTGGGCTTCTATGCGGCCGACGGATCTTCTGCGCTTCCTATTCTCACGACCTTCCAAGTAGGTCAATCACCATGATTCACTGCGAATAACCTCTAACAATTCCAGGCCCCGATAGCACCCGCTACGAATAAACTCAACTCAATTCACCTACAATTCCGCCACTAGAGCTCTTCCACAAGCTTTGCTCTCGCCCTCCTTAACGTCCCCTCGAGAGACGTTAGCTATACCCACCGATCGATTGCTGCTGGCTCCGCCAGCATCTGAACAAGTCCCCATTCCTGTGGGCCTACTCTCTCAAACAGACGCCGCATAGTCTGTTTGAGCGGCAGCTAGTGCTCCGCGGACTCTGCCATCCGGGCAAAGAACAAATCATAGCCGCCAAAATGCTGTCCGCTTCGGTTCCAAACAACTGCACCTTCTCGCCTGCTTCCGCCACTCCTCACCTGACAATCAATCACGATGTGGCCGCCGACCTCGACTCTACCAACGCTTTCGAAGGTCCTGAGAAGCTTCTAGAGGTTTGGTTCGCTCCTAGTCCTTCGACTCTGCCTCCTACCGCCGCTGCCAATGGATTAAAGGCTGTTCCAGCTGATACCTGGGTTCCCATGCTTGACATGGTCAACTGCAAGGTTTTGTCGGTCCTCGAGTCTGACAACATGGACGCTTACCTTCTCTCCGAGTCGAGCATGTTTGTCTTTCCTCACAAGATCATTCTCAAGACTTGTGGAACTACCACTCTTCTTCTCGGTCTCCAGCGCATGCTTCACATTGCTGCCAAGTATGGCTTCCCCTACCACAATGCCAACTCGGCCGACGATATTCAGGCTGCTGCGACCCCATACCGCGTCTTCTACAGTCGCAAGAACTTTTTGTTCCCCGAGAAACAGCAAGGTCCTCACCGTAGCTGGAAGCAGGAGGTCAAGTACCTCGACGACATGTTTGACGGCGGCAGCGCCTACATGGTGGGCAAGATGAACGGCGATCACTGGTACCTGTACCTTACTTCGCCCAACCAACAGGCCCTCACACCCCCTCGCACTCCCGAGTCCGAAATCGATGGAAGAATTCCCGTCGGAGCTCGATTCACTGCCCCCCCTGGCAGCTACCACGACGAGACTCTGGAAATCCTCATGACGGACCTTGAGCCTGAAAACGCCAAGCAGTTCTATCTGTCGCACGCGAGTGCGGTCGCCAGCGACAAGATGGCTGCCGAGGCAAAGGATGCTCGCAAGGAAGCCATCGATAGTCTCGGTGGCCTTGGCGAGACAGTTGACGAGGTGGACGTTTTCGCCAATGATGATCCCGACAGCAACATGCTTGACTCTGTCGAGGCTCTCACCACCGAGGGTCACGCATTGGGAACTGTGGTTTCGGAGAGTTGCGGCCTCTCCAGCGTGTACCCAACATCCAAGTACCCAGATGCCCGCGTCGACGCCTACCTGTTCAGTCCCTGCGGCTTTTCAGCCAACGGTGTCGTTCCTCCTGTTGAAGGAACCAAGGGTGAGCATTACTTTACAGTTCACGTCACCCCTGAACCTCAGTGTTCGTTCGCATCGTTCGAGACCAATGTTCCTGGTGGACAGAGCGGACGCACGACCACCGAGATCATTGAACACGTCGTCGACATCTTCAAGCCCGGTCGCTTCAGCGTTACTCTCTTCGAAGCCAAGGGCGCTGCTCAGAACCCATACTGCATGGGAGATGACGAGAGCAACAACTGGGCTGCTAAGCGACTTGTTGATCCTGTTCGAGGATATCGACGAGTCGATCGGATCGTTCACGATTTCGAGGATTATGATCTTGTCTTTCGCTTTTATGAGCGTGAGGGATGGGCTGGTAGTAAGACTGCTCGAGTTGGAGAGCCTGTCAGTCCTACCAAGTAGACATTTGGATGTATTGGAGGATCGTGGGTTTTATCGGAGGATTTGGATCAGGATATTAGCCAACTGCGTCTGTCCTTAGCTAGTGAATGTTATTTATCGCGTTGAATATTGCATATTGAAGCCATCGTGAATGAACATTTCGAATGAACACCGTTGTTAGAACACCATTAAGAGAACTGGAAATGTTTAATTGCTGCTTTAATTGCCGATTAATTAATTACTGCAACAGCTGCCAGCATGACCAAAAGTCTCCACATTCCAACCTCCGATAACGATAAGCCTCGCACGTGACCTCAGCCCCGTCAAAAAATTCTGTCCCAAGCAAACAGAAGCTTCACCAGAAGCACCGCAAAAACACCACCACTCAATCCAATCTTCTCGTCACTCAAACAACCGCCGCAATGCATCTGATGTACACTCTCGACGCTCAAGGCAACCGCCTTTACACCCTCAAGAAGGTTGCCAACGGACAGGTCACCAAGTCCGCTCACCCTGCGCGCTTCTCTCCTGATGACAAGTGGTCGCGCCAGCGCGTTACTCTTAAGCGACGATTTGAGCTTCTTTTGACTCAGCAGAGTGAGTGATTTGGGATGTGGTTTCATTTAACTGGGTGCTGACTGTTTGCAGAGGAGGAATAAACTCGTTCTCTCAATCGCAATAACGATCGAAAATTCGGCATCGCAGACTATGGATCGATCCTAGACTCTTCCTTGAGCGCACTCTACGGATCGGACCCCAGACTCCAAGACTACAGTCACAGAATACTCGACTTGCTGGAGGGTTCATGCGATCGATCGGACATACTAGTTAGATGATGTGAAAACTGGCGGAGGATCGCAGCTTCAAGCGGACACCGCATTCACGAAGCAGAACGGCGTTACGGAGGTCATGGGCGTTAGACACAACAGTGTTCAAATCAAATCTTTTCTACTCTAGTACTTTTAGTGCTTCTTCTTGGAGTTAACATTTCGTCCCGCTCCAACACGAATCTTTCCACCACTACCAGCACGATGACCCGTAAGAATATCAGGCAGATAATCCTGATCCATGATATCCTTCTTCTTTTGTCTCCTCTGCTCATCAGCCGCCCTTGTAAACTCTTTCTGATCCTCTGCGAGAATAAGATTTGTGCCCCAATTGTTCTGTCCACCTGCATATTTCGCAAGACGTCCATTCGATGAACCGTGGACTGGCTTGGGTACGCTGTAAACGTTTCCTCGGTTATTCCACTGAAAGTTCTTCTTGAGATGAACTTTAAAGTTTCCTTGCTCATCTGTTGAACAACTGACTCGGTTAAGTGTAGGTTGACCACAAGAAGGGCAAAACTGCTTATCCATCTCCTTTGTAATCTTGAAGCAGCCGTGACAGCGCAGAACCCAGTTCTTGAGATGTGTGATGCGCACGAGCGAGGGAGCGACAAGGTTCAAGTTCATTCGGAGAGCGACGTTTTGCATGGCGTAATCGGAGGTGAGAACTGCTGCTTGAAGAGTCTTTTGGACGGGCGCTGAAGGGAGTGCGGCGCCTGAGGTTGCGTTTTGGTGCTTCTTTAGGTTGGAGGGTGTGATCCAACCACCTTCGTCGTCGGAGGCTTCATCTTCTGATGCTTCTTCGACGGCGTCGATTGACTCGTCGACCTTTTCGCCGGAGGTTGTGGGAGCGGATTCTTTGGCGGGTTCGAGGGTTTCTGTAGCGGATGGGGCTGAGGTTGTTGCAGGTGTTTGTGTGGTCTCTGTAGACTCTGCGGGTGTTTCGTCCTTGGTCTCGGTGACGGGTTCAGCGACAGTCTCGGTGGCGACAGTCTCTTCGACTGTAGGCTGCTCAACAGGCTGCGCAACAGGGTCCTCAACAGTTAAGTTGTCGACTGCCTTCTCCAAAGACTCCTCAACCTTCTCCTCGGTCTTGTTCTCTTCGGCAGGCTTGTTATCAGCAGGCTTGTTGGGCTTTCCATTCACACTCTTCTGCCCAGGCACACTCCTCAATCTCCAATCACCTCCATTCCTCTCACACTCAAGTTCATACCCAAGCGCAAGAACATCAATATCCGGCTTACTCAAGACAGCCAAATCACCAGTCCGTCTGGCAAAATCCCGAATAACCTTGACACTCGCGGGGGTCGGCGATCGAAGAGTGATGAATGGGAGAAGAGTAGTCTCTACGCGCGCTCGAGTAGCGGCATCTCGAATTTCGGAAATGACGGCTGGGATGGTGTAGAGTTGTTCTGCTTTTGCGCGAAGGGTGTTTGCGGGAGGGTCGTTTTTGATAAGAGGGCCTGTGTCGAGGACGAGGCTGTGGATGGGCTTGAAGGGGGTTTCTGAAGACATGGTTATTTTGGTGGTGAATTGTTTGCGTGGGGTTTGGCTTTGGTGATAATTTCTGTGGTGTTCATCGCGGGGCAAACTTTTACGATAAGATAAGGATAAGATAAGATAACTTTTCATGCACCTTTGTGGCTGCATTAATCAGCGTTAAATTGGTCTGCATAATCTGCATAACTACTCCAACCCTTCCATGCATTCACGGATCATTCCATGCATTCCGCTCATGTCATTGTTGCGCCATCGAAGGGCGTCTAGGCGTTGGACCTCACCTACATCACAGGGCGTACTCGACAAGACATGGGAGGGCGCTGGTGGATTAATAATGGAGAAATCTGTCAAAACTTACCTTTAGAGTCTCGGTTTGACGTCCCGAAGAATCGCTTAATAGTTGTGGCTTTTTTAATCGTCTGGTGACTCGAAAAAAAGGTGTTCAGCTTCTCCAAATTCTGTCCGTTATCGGATTTTGGAGTAAGACACGGGTAAATGTTCAAAATCTGACAAATGCAACAACAGTCAGAATGAGGCCTGAGACAGTCAATTATTGCACATTCACAGTAACAATACGCATTTCCTGTACTCTGTAGACTGTAAAATTGACATTTTCTGGAGATCACTCGATTTTTACGTACAGAACTCCACTGTTCAATACATCTACAGTGGGTCAAGATACAACTTGGAGACATTCACGACATAAGATATCATCTTTACAATCGGATAAAACGGCCATAAGCAGTAAATAAACCTCGACTCTTAAATCTGAATAAGCTTAGACTACAGACTTTTATTAAATTTGACCTTAAAAGATGACGCACAGTTGTACTGTATGTATCCGGGGTCGGATCCCGTGTGTACGCCCTACAACTTGTACTTGTCGAACTAGATGGATCAGTCACTGGGTCAATCACAACAGGGCGTAGGAACATGTTATATATATAAGTCTGGTCCTCATCTTATCTTTTCTCGATCAAATCATTATCTCAATCTCATCTCTCAGTAATCATGTCTCTTACTGAAAAAGCCTTCTCGTCTGTTGTCCATGTCGACAAACTTCCCCAGACTCCTCCAGAGTATGAACATCTCGGTATTCATAAAAATGGAAGTTCTCCTTGGGGAGGAGCTGCTGCCTTGGCATCCACACTGAAAGGAAAGATGTCAAGGAAATCTGAAGTCCAAATTTCCATCAACGGTCACTTCAACTCCAAGGTTTATACTACCAACTCTGAAATCTCAGGAGTGGTTAATATCACACCTTCGAGAAACACTCGATTCGATCATATTGATATCTCTCTTGATGGAATGAGTGAGACCAGAAGGGATGGTCCTGATATGACACACATGACGACCCATCGATTCCTCCGTCTTGAGATGCCCATCGACGAATCCGAGTATCCGACCACCCGAATCCTCTCCGCCGGAACAACATATACATTTCCATTCATCTTCAACGTTCCAGCACATCTCACATCCAAAGCTTGTACTCACAAGACCAACTCTGAAGATATCTGGGAACGACACATGTCTCTCCCTCCAACCCTGCGTGGCTGGGAAAAAGATGACATGGCACCAGATATGGCACGAGTAGGATACAGCATCAAAGCATTTGTACTTACACGCGCCAAGGACGGATACAACATTGCTCTGGGAAACTTGCACCGCATCAACGTCATTCCTACATCCTTCGAAGAACCTCCGTTGAACATTACCGAACGAGACGATTTGTACAAGATTGAAAAGTCGAAGAAAGTGAAAAAGAATATCTTTTCTACATCCCAGGGACGAATCTCGGCTGTAGCGGCTCAACCTGCTGCTGTTCATCTCAGTAAAGAAGGATATGAAGCCAGTGGATCATCTGTTCCTATTAGTTTCACCTTTGAGCCTTCATCCGCAGATGTTATTCCTCCTCAGATTACATCTGCATCGATGAAGATCCAAGCGCATACATGGTTCCGTGATCAACCGATGCGAGCACTTCCAACTCACGGCTCACAAGTAGCCAACTTTGGATATCCCTTCTCCGTCACTCTTCCAAAGACCGAAACAAAGATTCAATGGACGCAGAACTTGGATATGCAGTCTACCAAGACATCACCAGTTTTCCACACAGCCACTCTCGAAGTACCATTTACGCTGCCGGAGGATAAAATGTTTGTTCCAACGTTTCACTCGTGTATTATTTCTCGAGCGTATACTGTCAAGGTTGTTCTTGAGGGGGATGTCAAGATTGATTTGGTAGTTCCTGTGCAGGTTGTTATGTCCTGATGTTTGAGAGGAAGATGGTCAAGAGAGTGGTGTTATGAGAGATGAAAATGATATCCAGCGTTAGATTTATTAATAGTAATTTGTTTGATCCACTATAAAGATTCTTGGAAGGCGTACAAACTAAAAGAACACGGTGATAATCGCAGGTTTTACCTAATACTTGTTTGATCCACAAGATATGCATATCATTAGTCTGCGAGTGATGCCAAGTCGGATAGAGCCGCATAAGTCCCTGTATGCAGTTGATCATGAACTGGTGGATGTAGTTGGGATCCGGGTTCATGGTTCAGCCTTATCTGCGATGTCGGGGTAAGCAGATGAGGCGTCATAACCGTTGACGGGCGTTGCAGCTTATTTTACATTAGATATGTTATTTTAGCCTCAATTACTGTCTCTAGGCCTCATTTAAGAACCAATTGAGTGAGTGGTGGTGAGAACAATTACACATGGTGAGAAAACACCATACTCAAATATGAGATCAGCCTCAACACCATTAATTCTCTACGTTCTCTCACCACTCACTTTATCCGCAACCAATCTTGAAAGAATAGCATCATAAATAAGACCTAAATAATTACAAAGAAATTAGACTATAATATTTACTTCATTTGACGCTAGATGCAAGCTGTCTACTTCATTCTTATCCTCATCGTCAACCTACCCTACGTCAGCTGATCGGCAAAACTCTTACTGCACCAAGCAATCCCCTGTATAACCTCCCCAAACCGAGTCCACCAAACATCAACTGCCGCGTCAGAAAAAAGTTAAATTCCTCATTTCCCCAACTTGTTTGTCATTGACCCTCCAGCGGTTCGTTCCTAGCTCGAGCCACCAAAAAAAGACACTTCGACGATAGCTTGATCCCTACAATTACATTCAAAACATGCTTATATCGGGGTCGGCCGTTTGCGGAACCCTTGACTCGTAGATCTACCTGGTCTGTTCACGAACAACTTTTTCGTCCCCAGTTATATTACGAGAGAAAAATGCAAAGCGACCAATGCGAGACTTTTTAATGACGGATTTGTATCTGGTTATTGTAATCAAGATAGGCCTTAGATAGGCGATGTAATGCATTGATCAGGTAGGAGACACCGAATGCCGAGATGATTGAGGTTATCACAGTGAGAGCGCGTTCAGAATGGTGAGGTTCAATCAGTAAAGGTTCAGATCAGTGGCTGGTGTGGCTAATCACTGATCACTAAAATTAGCGGTTACTCACCCAACTCTTAGTGATTATCAGTGGCATTCCAGTGGCGCTCTTCATCACCTGAAATACAGCGCTCGTAACAGGGCACGCTCACTAATCACCCGCCCGAGTCAAGTGATTAGCCGCGCCTCAACTTGCCCATCCATCGTACCATGCGCTATCAGAAAACGCTCATGGTCAGTGCATGCTTACAAGTCTCATCCCCTGCAAACCTTTATCATCTCATCCCCACGAACCAATTGAAGTGTCTCCACCCCTGGCTAGTATCCCTTCGAGAACATTTCTCAAGCGGTGACTTGACCAAGATAAGTCGGCCAAGCCGGGTAAAAATTCTTTTCGGATGCGACTGACGTACAGACTCGTGCGATATTGTCACGGAGCCGAGCGGCCAAGATTTGTCCCTGTCGATGTCTACGGCAGTTGAAGAACCTCAGTGAACCCTTTGAACAGAGTGTCATCGTCTCTCCGCATTTGAACAGTTTATGATACGTAAAACGTGCAGTCTACTCCTCAACCTAATCTCTCGCCTCTTTGCGGAGAATCTTGGGTCAAATATCTGGGGAGAGAGAAAAAAGAGAGTCAAGACTCCATCGGGGAGTTTTCCTTGACTAATGCAAACAGGGCTGCAGCCAAGCAAAAGGCTTGGTGAGGCTCTTTCATGATCCACTTTATGTAATGTAAAGCAAAGCTCGAGCCTCATGACACGGAGTTTCGGCACCGCATAGAGCTTCATTTACGAGAGAGAAACTTGCCTCCATGCGACAGTCTTGTGGATATGACCTGGGGAATTCAACATGGCCACGCATCGGGGTCTGGGGTAGTGTCTGTGAGGAGATTCAACATGTCACAGAAACTGGGCCAGACTCTGTGGACCGTATCTTGTCCCCACTGACTCTTAACTACAAAGATCGGCCTCATTCTCGGTTTCTTCTCTTCTTCTTATCTCTGGTCTTGTTCTTTATAACTCCTGTCTCTCCTCTGTCTTCCTCCTCCACCTCCTCATACAACTCCATACTTCAACAATGGCAGACCAAATTCACAACACAGCCTCCCATGGCAAGAAACACCAAGAACCAGTCCCAGACATGTTCGACAACGCCGCAGGCGAGTCTGCGGTCGTCGACATGGAGAAGCAGAAAGCCGCCGAAGGAAACGCCCACTTCCACCGTCTAGGATGGAAGCGATTGACAGTAGTCCTCATCGTTGAGGCTATTGCTCTTGGCTGTCTGTCTCTTCCTTCTGCTTTTGCTACTCTTGGTATGGTTGCTGGTGTTATTCTTACCGTCGGTCTTGGATTCGTGGCTATTTACACTTCTCATGTTGTTGGTCAGGTTAAGCTTGCTTATCCTGAGGTTTCTCACTATGCCGATGCTGGTAGACTCATGTTTGGCAAGTTTGGATACGAGGTATGTCTACTCTCCAGTCAATTGATGATGAACCTTACTAATTGTTGCAGCTCGTCGGTGTCATGTTTTCTCTCCAACTCATCTTCCTCGTCGGATCACACTGCTTGACAGGAACAATCGCCTTCCTCAACCTCACCGACAATGGAACATGCTCCGTCGTCTTCGGTGTCGTCTCTGCTATTATCCTCCTCATCGTCGCTATCCCTCCTTCATTCGCTGAAGTTGCCATCCTCGGTTACATCGACTTTGTCTCCATCATTCTCGCCGTCGGCATCACCATCATCGCCACAGGTATCCAAGCCAGCGAGTCTGTAGGCGGTATGTCTTCCGTCAACTGGTCAGCTTGGCCCAAGGACAACCTCAGCTTCACCGACGCCTTCATCGCCATCACCAACATTGTCTTTGCCTACTCCTTTGCTGTCTGCCAGTTCAGCTTCATGGATGAGATGCACACCCCTGGCGACTATGTCAAGTCTATCTGGTCTCTTGGTCTTATTGAGATTGGTATCTATACCCTCACTGGTGCCCTCATCTATGCCTTTGTCGGCCAGGATGTTAAGTCTCCCGCCCTTCTCTCCGCTGGTCCTCTTATCTCCAAGATTGCCTTTGGTGTTGCCCTTCCCGTCATCTTCATTTCTGGATCCATCAACACCACAGTCGTCGGACGTTACATCCACGGTCGCATGTTCAAGGATAGCATCATCCGTTACATCAACACCAAGATGGGATGGATCACCTGGTTGGTTTTGGTTACTGTCATCACGATTGTCGCATTCGTCATCGCCGAGGCCATTCCCTTCTTCAACGATCTTCTATCCATCTCTTCCTCTCTGTTCATCTCAGGCTTCACCTTTTACTTCCCTGCCATCATGTGGTTCATGCTCATCCGCAAGGGATCATGGTACTCCAAGGAGAACCTTCCTCTCGCCATCGCCAATGGTGCCATCTTCCTGATCGGCATGATTGTCCTCGTCGGCGGAACCTACGCATCCATTGATGATATTGTAAGTTGCCGCCTCCCATTCCCCATCAAACCTCTTACTAATGTGTCCCAGATCCTCAAGTTCCACCATGGCGAAGTCCGAGGTGTCTTTACCTGCGACCCCATCGCTTAAGCGAACGAATGAAATGTTTTTATTAGCGATTTAGTGTACATTACAAATATATATGATATTTATGACTCAATCATCGTCTCTGTGATTACAATCGGGCCGCGGAGGTGCCGGGATTGACATGCAACGTCATGGATTGATCGGATGTTTTGGTCCAGGAACTTTTTTTTTCTCTTCAATTTACGTCACTTGATCTTCATTTTTGGAGAAAATTTGGAGTAGTTCTGCGATCGGCTTTGATTGGCGCGCAAATTTTGCAGCCGGCGGGATCATCGGCTGTTGCTGATAAGATAGGCAATGATCCTGGCAGACAGCGGTAGTGGATGCCGTGGGGGCTGACCTCTCCACCGACATCCGCGTTTTATTGGCTTTGTAAGACATCGTCGCAAGCTTCATTGACTCCATCAAAGAGCCCATAAAGACTCCATTGACATTATCGCAAGATCGCCCACTCCACAGGATCCGCAAGACGTCATCAAAGACTTCTGTGGGATTGTCGCAAGATCGCCGACTACAAGATCCATGAGACGTCACTAAAGACTCCATAGTCACATTCCAAATACACCTCAATTGTTGCAAAAATTCAATTAAACATATCTACTCTTTAAATCCATGCCCCAAATACATTTTAAACCCCCCGATCCTGGCAATACTTGTTAACCTCCTTGGTCAACTGAGCCTTCTTGGTCACAACATTATCCATAATCTTCTTGACCAAGATATAATCCTCCTGAGTCAAAGAACCACCACCATTCCAAACTCCCTCCTCCAATACTGCCCAAAGACCAGATCCCTTTGCAACCTCCTCCATCAAGTCCATCACCGCACCGAGTTGGTTAGGCAACCATGTGATAATCGGACTTCCTCCTGTAGCTGTGGGATGGAGTGTGTGCTTGATGATGTACTCGCGGGTAAACATCCAGTGTCGCCATCTGAAACTTCGAATGTGGTCGAGAAGACGAAGGTATAGAACTGCGAGACCCATGTCGCCGGATTTTGTGAGGAAACCTCGGACACCAACGTCGACGGCTGTTTCGCGGACGTATTTGAGGAATGCTCTGTGAGGCTTGGGTCGGTATTCTCTGAATTCGATGAGAATTTCTGTCAAGGGGTTCTTGGGCATGGGAACTTCGCAAATGTGATCCAAAAGAGGAATAATCGCATCGTTGGCACCAGATTCACCTCTAAAGAACTGAGGCTTGTCATCGTACTGTCCCTCGTAAACCACACCATCAGGGAACATGGACTGCTTGGTGATACCGTAAATAAACGTTCGGTAGGTCATGTAATCCTTGGGAAGAGATTGACTCCACATTCCCTCCATGTTTGTTTCGATGATTTGCATGGCGTTGAGGATAAGTTCCAAACTAGCCTTTGCTTCAGCGGTGTTTGTTTTCTCGGTCGCTGCGAGGAGATCCACGGCTCCTTCGATGAGACCGCCTGTTTGGGCGACCATGTGGATGTGTGTGAGGATGAAACCGGCTTCGGAGGACTTGGGGTCGAGACCTTTTTCGAAAGCGCGAATGAGGCGGATGTTGTTGTAGTCATCGTGACCTTGTTCGGGATGGACGAGCCAGTAGTTGTAGAGAGCGTAGGAAGCGGCATACGACATGAAGGCAGGAATGTCGAGGCTAGAAAGTTAGCGATGTTGAATGAAGGGAGGGGACAGATGTTTGAGTGAAGGTGGAGGAAACTCACATCTCTGCACACTTGACAAGAGGACCGGCGATACACTTGGGAAGAGTGAATCTTCCAAGTCCATACCCACCATCATCACTCTTGGAGTAATGTTCCCAACACGGCTCAAGAAGGTATGACGAAGCAATAAAGCTATAATCACGGAACGCAGCCGTAATAGCAGCCATATCCTTCTTATCAGTCCCCTTGACAACAAGATTATCAATCTCATGCGTCAAATCAGGAAGACCGCCATTGTCGATAACATCACCGAGTCCATAAGTGGCGAGAAGACCAGGAGTACCATCTTGTTTCTGGATAGGAATCTCATCAAGAAGATTCGAGACGGCGTCGAATTGGGATGGAAGTTTGGTAAGAGGAAGTGAAAAGGGAAGATAGCCTGTGCGGGTTGTAATGGTGAAAGGATCTTCGCCTTCTGGAAGTTCAGAAGGGTCCTTGCGGAGGTAGGGAAAGAGGGTGTTTGCAGCTGCCATTTTTGTTGTGAATGGCTTGAAGGTTTGTTGATGGCTTGGGAAGGAGCAGAGGGAAGAGGAAGGAAGGTTCTGCTATATAGATTGAGGCCGGAATTGAGATCGTGGCCGGAACCCCTTCCGGCCACGCCCTTTTTGAACAAAGAATGAACTTAGATAGCCGATGATACCCTGGATTGATAGGATTGATAATGAGAATGGTCTCGTGGATGGTTGGAGAGGAACTAACGGTATCGTCGGTGTTGGGACCGTGTTTGATGGGTCTTACCCCGCGATGAGGGGTTCATGTTGGTATCATTGTGATATCAGGGTTCTTTCTTTGTTAGAGGTTGTTGATATCGTGACAGTGATAGCCACTGATGCTGAGAGATGATTCTCCCACTCCTTCACCACCATTGTTCATTCATCTCCATCTCTCTCGTATATCTTTCACATTGTACTTATCATCATCTACGGTATCGCAACTGAGACCACGGACCATGTAATGATTCAAACTCCTCATCTGATCAAAGCTTCCATCTCTCGGCAAGGGGCGGTGTGGGGAAAACCCGCCTTGTCATGACAATCCGCCTTAGCGCAACAAGCTAGAGCCGCCTTAATTTGACAAGCTGGGGTAATCTAGTACAGTGTAGTCACGCCTTGTTTCGACATGAACATGTAAGAATGAATTGATCGAGAATGATTGGACAATTGGGAGTGTGTTATCTCTTGGGGGACACGTGATAGGAGTTGAGTATCAAATGCCGATGACGAGTAGATGGCATCTTTAGGCGAAGGACATCGAAGAGTAGTACCATAGAAGTTCTAGAACATTGTAGACAGGAATAAACGACACAATATCTAACAAATCAAATACGAGACCACTAGCTTCTAGCCGGCGCCTCATCAAAAACCTTCCTCAACCTCTCATCCAACCACTTAACATCCTCCATATTTCCAGGCGGTCCACCAGCCCAATGACCCCAAATAGAAGGATAAACATCAAGTTCAGCATTACTTCCCATACACTTGACTTCATATTCCGAATCCTCAGGCCTAGACACATATTAGCAATGTTTACCCCCTCACTTCAAGAGAGTACTCACGGAAAGTAAAGATCAGTCTTGCTAGGAAGAACAAGAATCCTCGCCTTGATAGCACCCATAGCTTTCTCAAAATCTCCATTGAAAGGTTCTTGTTTGCTTACATCGCCGCTCTGCCATGTTTGAAGCATGACAAGTAAATTCTCGGGATCTTTACTCAACGCCCAAGATTCCCAGAATTCTTTCATGAACGTCTCGAGATCCGCAGCACCGTAGAATTTCTTAAAGAGCTCTTCTCTGTAGAACGCTTGCGAGAAACCCCATCCTGCATAACCTCGACCGAATGCCTTTAACCCGACTTCTTTTTCCTTGTCGGTCCATTTTGTGTCGTTGGTTCCGGCGCGGCAAGTACCTGCTGAGGATTGACCTTTTGCTGCGATGAGAGCAGATTTCACACCTTCGAGGAAGACTTGGTTGTGAAGAGACGTTCGAGCTGAGCCGCAGAAAGGAACGACAATGTCCATGAAATCAGGATATTGCGTAGCCCATTGAAAACTCTGCGCAGCACCCATTGACCAGCCCAGCACAGCACGTAGATGCTTAATTCCGAGATGGTTCATGAGTTCATGCTGAGCTCGAACATTGTCGTAGAAGGAAACATCAGGAAAGCGACTGATGTCCGTGTTGGAAGGACTCGTAGATTGTCCATTTCCGAAAAGAGCTGTTATGATGATGAAGTACTTGTTCGGATTGAGAGTCTTGTCTTCGCCGATGAGCCATTCATTATCTTCAATTGCTCCAGAGAACCATGATGGGTAGAGAACAGCGGGGGAAGAAGAGTTGCCGAATGCTTTGTAGGCGATCAAAGCATTTGGCAAAACGATGCCGCTTTGAAGCTTGAAATCGCCGAGAGAATGATATTCGATAGACATGTTGATGATTGCTGTGATTATCACTGTGTTGCTTTGGTTTGTACAGATATTTCGGCCACTCGAAAGGCTTATATATAGTCGGTGGTTGGTCACTGTTTGAACAATAACGTTAGTCCAGGTTTCTGATGACAACGTTGGTCTCCACCTTCCAGAAGATATTCACAGAAACAAATGATAACGTTAGTCTCCAGGAAGGTATCCGCACACAAAAAAAAGATGACAACGTAAGGTGTCGATGCGTCACGATAGCTTCATATAACGTTAACCCCGCGATAGACAAACAACAGCACAGTATCTCTACTGTGTCACGAGTTTCGCCCTTTCCTGACATGCAACCACCTTCTTTATCTGGAAGGGGCGTCACCTGCATGAGCTTATCTCTTATCGTGCGGAGAGTGCGGAGGTGGATGCCGAGATAAGACAGTATCTCATCTCTACACGACATATAACTACTTGAATTGCCATCAATTGAGTCAATTAATTACAATTATCTTGAATTGAATAATCACAGATTAAAATGTCTCGCAAGATTAGAACCGCTCAATCCGTCTCCTTCGACATCCCCGCCGCAGACCAACCATACCTCCACAACAGATGGCATCCAGAAGGTAAGACACCCCTCAATTGACGAGTACACCCATTTATCAACTCCTCTAACAAACCAGTCCCAAGCATCGCAACCGTCGAACCCGGCGAGACAGTCAAGATCGAATGTCTCGATTGGACAGGCGGCCAAATCGGAAACAACGATAGCGCTGATGATGTTCGCGATGTGGACCTTACAAAGATCCACTATCTCACTGGACCCTTTGACATCAAGGGTAGTGAACCTGGTGATTTACTCGTCGTGAATATCACTGATGTTCAACCTTTTGATCATTCTCCTTGGGGTTTCACTGGTATTTTTGCAAAGAAGAATGGTGGAGGTTTTCTTTCTGAGCATTATCCTGATGCCGCAAAAGCAATCTGGGATTTCGACGGTGTTTACTGCTCCAGTCGTCATATCCCCGGTGTTCGATTCCCAGGACTCATTCATCCTGGTATTCTCGGCTGTGCACCATCCGCCGAAATCCTCGCTGAATGGAATCGTCGAGAAGGCGATCTTGTTACTTCAATGGCTGATTCTCATCCTGATCAAGTGGTCGCTCAACCACCCAACGAAGTCAATGCTCATGGTGGACAAGCCAAGGGTGATGTCATGACGAGAATTGCCAAGGAGGGCGCTAGGACTATTCCTGGACGACCTGAGCATGGAGGAAATTGTGATATTAATAATATTTCTAGAGGATCCAAGACGTATCTTCCTGTTCATGTCAAGGGAGCCAAGTTTTCTGTTGGAGATCTTCATTTTAGCCAGGGTGATGGAGAGATTAGTTTCTGCGGTGCTATTGAGATGGTGAGTTCCCTCAGATCGCTGGAATACCCGCTAACTTCATAGGCCGGCATCATCACCATCAAATTCGACCTCATCAAAGGAGGCATGAAATCACGCGGTCTCAAATCTCCAGTCTATAGACCCGGAGACATGGGTCCCACATTCAGTCCCTCCCGTTATCTCACCTTTGAAGGCTTCTCCGTCGATGAAAACGGAAAACAACACTTTATGGACGCAACAATCGCATACAGGCAATCCTGTCTGCGTGCCATCGAATATCTCAAACAATTCGGTAAGACACCATTCCTCTAAACTTTTATACATTGCTGATTATCAGGTTACTCTGGTGAACAAATCTATCTCCTGCTGTCCTGTGCGCCAATTCGAGGAGCCATTGCTGGTATAGTCGACATTCCCAACGCTTGCACCACTCTGGGTATTCCGATGGATATTTTCGACTTTGATATTTCGATTGAGAGTGAGCCTGTTGCTAGAGATCTGGGTGCTTGTCCTGTTTCTCGTTAGGTTGGGAGACCGACGTCGCGTTTGAATTCTTGGAGCCATTCTGCGTTGTCGACTGGTGTTTGATTCCATGGGTCGTCGCTGAAAGTGTCAGTATGAATCGAAATCTGGGTGGTGCGGCACTTACTCGTCGTATAAAATCCATCTTGCTTGGTATTTGAGTTCATCATCGCTTGGGATATGTCTATTTGGATTATTCGGTGACAATGTCGTCATAACAAATCTAGACAGTTCTCTCTTCAATCGTCTATAGCTGTTGTTGTCGTTTATAAAGAATGGCGTCGCTGTTCGAACCTTGTCTCTGATCAATGCTCGTGTCTCGGGTATTTGTGTCGATATCGCTGGCAATTCTGGTACACCCTCAGGAGATAGTGATCGATTTTCCATCCAAGGCTGTGCCAACGACATATCCAACTCCATCGATGAATCCAACGGCATCAAGGTATCCGTTTGCCAAGGAAAGTAAGAATCATCCAGCGAAACAATAGCCGAAGCGCGCTGTCTCACTGGTGCAAGCCAAACCGTCGAACTCCAAACCAATCTCATCAGAAAATCCAGAAATCTCCTCGATGGATTCGGTGAGGATGTTTCTGATCGACTGAGTACATTACACGCTTCTTGCTGTAGTTCTGCATCCGATGGAAAGTGCCCCATGGAAATATGCGCAGCCATGTATTGTTGCAACGCAGCTTCCAACTCACAATTCTCAAAAATATTTCCCTTTCCATTGATCTTCAATTGACTTAGTCTTGACTCGGCTAGTTGTTTCGTTGGTCGTAGACGGGCTTGATTTGCGATGTCGACGGCGGACATGAATATGTCCCATAGCCAAGACGGAGATGAAGATGCCGGGTTGATAGAAATAATTTCGGCACCGAGAATAACGGAGCATGCTTCAAAGTGAAGTTCGGGATCGGGAGGCATGGACTGATGTCGATTCTGCATGTAATATTCGAGTTCGAGTTTAATCAGTTCGTATGCACTCGTCGGTGTATCTGCTGGTCCTTTCGTAGCGGCAAACGGTAATGGAGAATTTCGTTCGTGATGAATGAGGTCTGATGATATCCGTTAGCAACAACCTCAAAGTCCCTGAGATATACTCACACGGCGGCATAGCATTATCAATCCGATCAATAATCTTGGCCTCAAACCCCCAATCACCCTTCCAATGCTCCATCGTATTCCCCGCCTTAAAATGATCCGCAAGATGATCAACACGACTCGCCCAAGTGGTAAGCCCAACACCACAAAACCCACACCTCGACTTTATCTCCTCCGTCATAACCTTCCACTCATCCATAGGCCATTTCAAAAACTTGGACATGTGGACGAGCCTCAGATGCTGCTGGAGATGGTCTTTTCGGTGATACGTTCTTTCTTCGAGGGGTCGTTCAATGCACGCGCTTTGGTTGTGGCTGTCGAGATGTGTTTTGTCGGGGTTTTTGGCGCCGCAGAATACGCAGAGGAGTCCTTGTTCTGGATGGATTGCCGTTGGACCTTTTGGTGAACAGACCCAGTTCTCGAGTGATAAATGAAGTGACTTTTCATGGCGCTGCCAGTCATATTTCGTCTTGAATGTTTCCGTGCAAAATGTGCATTGGTACGTATTCTGCGCTTGCAACAAATTCGTCCTGACTTCTTGTCTTCTCAATTTCGTTCGTCTTCTCCGACCGTGTCGTTTGAAAATGTCAAAAGAAGTAGAAGATTGCTTCGAATGAGCAGAACTGTACGACCCTGAATCGTGAGAAGAAACAGACGTTCCTCTGCTGCTGATTGACGACCCATTACTCCTCGTACGACCTTGTCTCCCAAAAGCCGCCACCGCACGAGAAATATCATCCACGGTAGCAGCTTCATGCTCAGGCGGCGAATTAGCCCATCTCTGCAACGGATTCATATACTCGAATGGAGCAGGTGTCGGTCTTCGTCTAGGCGTATCTATTGGCGTATGATTCCCCGAAGAATTACCCGAGTCGTACATGGGCGAATTCGGTCTCGAAAGATGAACCTTTGCTCTCCGCCTCGCATTGGCGAACCAGTTAGTAACCTGTTGCCTATTAAGCCCCGTCTGTTCCTGAAGGTCCTGCACATCCTGAATACTAGGATAAGGATGCCTCTCATGCGCCGCGAACCAATTCCTCAAAATCTTGACACTCTCCGAGGAGAATCTGTTTCCGATTTTCGGCGGGGCTGCAGAAGCTTGAAGGATGCCTGGTGATATGGTATCTGGTTCATTGAATGACGAAAAGTCTATTTCGGGAAGAATGTCGTTGAGTTCTGCCATTTTTGATGATAAAAGATGAAAAGGTCATGGGTTGCAGGGTTGCGGCGAAGACTCGGACATGTCCAGAAAGGGCGGAGATCCACTAGTTTGCGGCTGCGCTTGCCTTTTGTGATGAGTCAGGCACTAACAAACTTCATGATATTGGCAAATTGGGAATAGTCAAAGAAGCAATTGAATTCCATATTTGCATCATTTTGGTGATAGTGAATATAATTCTATTGAGTTCTTGTTGCCCAATTCTAATCGACTATTTTATTGGGCGTCTCCAGTCTCAAGATAATTCTTCTACTCACTCATTGACTTCCTCCGATACTGGCTCCCTCACAGGCAAAGCACCATACATCTCCGTCGAAAAATGAACCGTGACCATATCTCCATGCTTCTTACTATCCTTCAAAGAAAACCAAGAATGCAAACCGCTTCCATCTTCCAATGGTCTCCGAGCAACCGCCTTCAAACAATCTCGATACCCCTCAACAAGATTGTCAATTTGCTGTCTACTCAAAACATGCGACAATCCCCTCATCCATTCCTCCACTCTCTTCTGAAACTGCGCGTCATCATGCATATAAGGCCAAACTGGAATGTGAAGAGTCATCTCAAGCTCGACATCTCGATTCTCCGTGCGAGTAAATGAATACGACACGAGAGGAGGCTCCCCATCCATCACCGCATCGTCATCTTCAACATCCAGAAGAATCTTACAGAGTCGTACGACTTCATCTTCAGTAACAATCTTATTGTTCCGTGGGTAGTATCTCTCCGTAGCGAAGTGTGCGAAATTCTTGATCGGATGTGCCCAGAAGTCAACGACGACTTCAACTCGTGCAATCTTTTCGTCGACGAGATCAATGCCGAGGCGGATGGGCAGTCCGGACCCGAATTGCATCGTGTCGTCAATTACATGCCAGGCCTTGGTCATGTCCAGATGATGAAGAGCTCGAGAAATGAGGCGACCCGCGTTATCCTGACCTTGGGCTTGAGGATCGAGATAGATCTTCCAAATAGGATCGTCGTAGCCATACCAGGCTGTAAACTTCCCAATGGGATTGGGCAGAAAGAAAATGTATCTGATCATACCGAATCCCCATAAAAGAACATCGAGGTAGGTGGATTTCAGGTTTTCATTGAACTTTTCGGCGCTTTCTTGCATGGCCTGGATGGTGTTTTCGGCTGGAAGTTCAAAACGAAATTGAACCTGCTTCTTGCCCGTCTTGAGACCGAAAGAAACCGAATATTCGAAGGGAGAGTTGTTTCGACCGAGTCGGGTTTGCCATTTGGGCGTTTCGGGGATTTCTTCGTGACCCCAACCTTCCATACATACACTGATGGCATGGCCGAGTGACAGTTTCTCGGATTCGGTCAAGGAGGCTGCAGAGGCGAGATCAGAGATGCCTTTCTGGGCGAATTTGATGAATGTGCCTTCTTTGGGCTCGGGGGAGGGAGAAGGTGCTATAGTGAGATTGGAAATGCCATCTTCCACCGGGCCGAAGAAAATCAGGTTGAGTTCGGCGTTCTTGGGGGGATTAGGCGTGTCGTTGTCGCCAAAGTCCTCCATGCCGAAGGATATCCGGTCGGGCTCGGGCTTCTGGGGGGGATTGGGAACATGCTTGTCGCCAAAGTCCTCCGGGCCGAAGGTTATCAGGTCAGGCTTGGGCTTCTGGGAGGGATGAGGCGTGTCGTTGTCGTCAAAACCCTCAGGGCTGAAGGATATCAGGTCAGGCTCGGGCCTCTGCGGGGGATTGGGAACGTCGTTGTTACCAAAATCCTCCATACTGCTGGTAGATGAAGGTTTGATGTAGAGTCGAAGATGGGGGAGGGAGATTCGGAAAAGGGAGAGTTGGGTGCATTGTGCGTTGCACCTTCCACGTTTGTAAGAGTGGAAGTTTGGCGGGAAGGTGAACCAGATGTTTGCACTTTGGGAAGTAACTGATGGTGCCTGATGAGGTCTGGGTTGATTGCCGCCAGCTCCTTCCTCTGGCTCCGTCGGCCTTAGAAAAGACTCTTCCAGCTAATAATGAGAGTTGAAGTGAGAGTTACTGCAGCAACAAGGAATCGCAAGTAATATCGTCACCTTTGGATACTGTCGTTGGGTCGTTTGTAGACTTTTGTAACGATCAACACGCTCAGATATGTCACGGCCCACCACGAGTCGCAGACAGGGTGTATGTTCTCAGCTTTAACTTGAAAAGACCCCAGGAGATCTTTGAAGACCTGAAAGGAGCATTGAGGTCAAGGTAAGGGATGGCCGTTGTCCTGTTTTGTCAAGGAAAGTATACAAGGATTACAAGTGTCCGTCCGATTCCGGGATTACTCTGAAGGCGTAGGTCATGAGAGATCGGCATTCAAATAAAGATTCATATTAGATAACGTAGACTAAGGCTCAAGGTACTGTTTCTTTCCAGTGAGTAGAATGAAGCAGCAAATAAACCAGTTTGGGTGAGGAATGAAATGCTTTTAACTGCAAACACACCGTAAGAATTTACTGCGAAAATCACCTACAACCAGCTTATATAGTTATAAAGAGACCTACAATGTACTACAAAAAGATATAACTTAAATAAGCGGATTGTAAGAGTTAAAATACAGTTTGAGTAAGTTTCTAGTAACAGTAACTCTGCCAAGGAACTTTCATGCGTTATCTACCGGATTGACTTCCAATGCTGTTGTAGACCGCTATTCCCGTTCTAAACGAGCACCAATAGCGGACCATTCGGTATCGCACCCGCTGAGTCAACAATCTCCAGCGCTATCATCGGCGATACCCCGCAAATTGAACCCCTACCTCCCCTAATAGTTAGCGCCTTCAACCCCGACAGCTTATCATCTGCCGTTCCGTCGGAACCTGAAAGCTTTCCTTATCAACTTACCTCTTACTTGCACCACAATGCCTCGCCCAATTGTTCCAGCCCATCAACGCCAAAGAGCAGCAGAAGCCTGCAATTTGTGTCGCGAAACGAAAAAGCGATGTAGCGGCACTGCACCATGTACTCAATGTGTTCGGCGCGGACTGCAGACGCAGTGTTTTATTACGTATGCCCCCAGAGGATCCAGAACGAGGGCGAGGGCGGAGAGAGCTGCTGCTACGGAACGGATGAGTATTTCGTCGAATCAGAGTGTTCAGCCGGTGGAGGAGGAGAGTTATCGACCGCTTTCTCCGTCGCATTCGCAGCAGGATGAGGAAAAGGATGGTCAGGATGCGACGTCTGCTACGAATCCACGGATGCTCTTGAACTCACGAGGCGAGAGAGGTGAGACAGATGATCCGGCAAACATGACCCGTGAAGGATATTGACTAACTTGTTCAGTCTACATTGGCGGCGCTGCATCGATATCGTTCCTTCAAATTGTTCGCAATCTCGTGTCTCAGCAAATCGGTCCATCGGCATTTTCTCACAATGAGACGAGTGATAAGATGCTTGAGATTGAGTCGCCAACTGCCACGACGGATGACGGACTCCATGAGCTGGTCTTGAACCAATCGCAAAAGGTTCAATACCTGAACTCTTACCTCAAAGTGGTATGTCCACCAGCACAATCTCATCGTCCATGCTAACAACCCAGACCGAAGCATTGATCTATGTATTTGACGAATCCGAAATCGAGACTCATTATTTAGCCCGCAACATGGATACTCCCGATACTCTTTCTCCTCTCAAACAAGCCTCTTTCGACCTTATCATTGCCATCGGCGCCCAATGCGAATCCCTCTCCAGCTCAAAAAGGGCAGGCCAGGCGTACTTTCGGAAAGCACGCGCCCAAGCATTTGAAGGCTTCCTTGAAGATCCGGATCTCGACATGGTTCGTACGTTCCTTCTCATGGCATTTTACATGCTCGGTGAATGTCGGAGGAATGCAGCGTTTATGTATCTTGGTGTCGCTGCCAAGGCGGCTCTTGCTCTTGGGCTCCATAGTCGGGAATCTTATGGACAAAAGCCAGATGCAGGGGACCAGTCCAAGTAAGTACCCGAATTGATGAGAGACTATGGCTAATCGGATAGACTACGCATTTGGATGAGTGTATGCATCCTGGATAAACTCGTCAATTCTCTTCTCGGCCGCCCATCCGCTTCAGCCCAGATCCGATCGGATAGCAAACTTGACGATGTCGCACAACCAGGTGATCGAATAACCGAGTGTTTAATGGCCGCCAACAAGGTTTCCTCCATCATTAACGAAATTACCGATACACTTTACGATCAAAAGAGAGTTACGACATCAATAGTGGAGCAATTCCTCCAGGATATCGAGCGATGGAAACGTGATCTTCCTGCGTCGGTGAGAATATCTGACGCTGGACAACATGGAACCATTGCCAAGGTACATGTTTCGTGTTTATACTATCTGGCAGTTATGCTAGTCTCAAGGCCATTCTTGATATCAACTCTTACGGCGAAACCATTGGGCAAAGGAGCTCATTCACAGTTGGCGGCTGCTTGTCTTGATGCCGCAATGTATCTGTCGCAGACTTGTGTCGAGGCATTGAATGTTGGTCTCTTGCAGGGAAATATGTGCATTATGAAGTATGTATCCCATCGTCAGCCTCAGCATCCGCTAACCGATACAGAGCTCTTGTGTTCGCCTCAGGTTTAGTCCTCGGACTGGAAATATTCGCCAAATATCCCGTCGAATCAGACATCAACAATGCCTTTGAAGGCGCGAAACAAGTTCTCAAGCATTTATCAACGCAAAGTCCCCAAGCCGCTCATTATCTCGACATTCTCACGACTCTTTCTGGCGCCATCGACAAGCGACGGTCAACCGAATCATCCACGGGTAGAAGTCGCTACGTTTCAAAGCTGTTTAGTTTGGATGCACCGGAGAGTTCACAAGATGTACATGAGTCACTGGATAATATGTTCCCGCTTACTGATGTTCAACCCGGGGTAGTTGATGATGCTATGCAAGATTGGGTATTTCAAGAGCCGGATGGTGGTGATTTCAGTTTGGACTGGGAAACTTTGAACGTTTCTCTGTGGGATACATATCCGTTCCTATCATGAGCTATGAATTTACTTAATTTTGATAATACAATTTCATTACCTTTGAACTTCTCTACCGCTCAATCAAGACCCCGTCTAACTTTCGCCATGTGCGGCTCAACCCTTCATCCATCTGCTTATCCAGCCCGCTTATCCAGCCCGCTTACCCCCGCAATGATCGACAGCCCCATACAGAACAGGGAGGCGGCTATCTCCAGCCACTGAAAGATGGTACATTACCCGACACTAGCGGATAAAGCACTACTTCCGCATCCGCTATCTTGAACCTATCATTAGTTCCGAAGTTCCGTTACCAGCCGCAAGCGGTTGAAGATATTGATAGTGGTTGCAGGCGGATATGAACTGAATGGGTGGTGATCATAGTTGAATAGCCTTTGGAGATGGAAAGCTAAATAGAGGTTGTTCAGCTCGAGGTCAATCACATCATCACTCAATCCTTCAATACAACTTCATCACATCAACAGCTCTCAACTTGGGATTAACAAGACATCAATCTCAGTCTTGTCATCAACTCAATTATCACTCAGCCTATCATTTAATCTCTTCAATTTCTTCACCATGATCAAGGACACCCCCACAATGCCCAACTGGAAACACCTCTCAGTAGGTGTCATCGGAGGTGGCATCGGCGGCATGTCCGTCGCCATCGCCCTCCGCCGCGCTGGCCACACAGTAACAATCTACGAACGCTCCGACTTTGCCGGAGAAGTCGGCGCATCTGTGTCTTGCGCAGCCAACGGAACCCGCTGGCTCCACGAATGGGACGTCGACGTCGCCAAAGGCGATCCCGTCGTCCTCAAGAAACTCATCAACCGAGACTGGAAGACCGGCGAGCCCGTCAGCGTCTACGATCTTGAAGATTACGAAAAGCGCTGGGGTTTTGTCTACAATATGTTTCATCGTCAGTATATGCATGCTATGCTTAAGGATACTGCTATGAGTGAGGCTGGGGAGGGTGAGCCTGTTAAGTTGGAGGTTAAGCACAAGTGCAAGGACATTGATATTCCTACTGGTACTGTTACTTTTGACAATGGGGTTGTTGTCAAGCATGATCTTATCATTGGTGCTGATGGTATTGGATCTGCTGTTCGTGGAATTCTGGGTATTCAGCCTGAGAGGAAGCCTTCCGACCAAAGCTGTCTTCACTGCAACGTCACCACTGAAGAAGCCGTCAAGGCTGGACTTGTCGACTACTCTCAAAACGAGGCTCTCGAGTACTGGGGCGGTCAGGAAGGAAAGTGGGATAAGATTGTTCTCTCCCCTTGCAACGGTGGAAAGCTTCTTTCATACTACTGCTTCTTCCCCCGCGAGCAAGGCGATTACACCACACAAGCCTGGGGAGCCGATAGTCTTCCCGTTGAAGATCTCCTCAAGCCCTACCCCCAACTCGACAGCCAAGTTCTTGGTCACCTCGCCATCGGAAAGGAGATTCAGCCCTGGAGACTCTGGGTCCACAAGCCTTACCCATACATCCAAAAAGGCAACGTCTGTCTCCTCGGCGACGCAGGACACCCCATGATGCCCCACCAATCGCAAGGAGCCTGCATGGCCATCGAAGACGCGGCCGCCCTAGGAATCTTGTTCAGCAAGCGTTATTTCAACGGCGATATCTCACAAGCTTTGTCCGTGTACGAAAAGGTTCGTTTACCACGAGCTACACGCGTTCAAGCTGCTGCTGCAAAGGCTGCTTATAACATCAACGAGCGAATTGGATTCTCGGTGAACAAGGATATCTCTACTTACAAGGTTGAGAATGAGAAGGAGGTTTTGACTATTGAGGAGATGAATACTTATGATATGTATCGGGATATTGAGGAGAAGCTTGCTAAGGAGAAGGGTGATAAGTATGCTGGTGGATTTAGCAATGGGTTGCCTCTTGGGTTGGTGCTTCCTAATGGTGTTACTATTGGGGCAGCTTAAGTTATTATCTCTCTCATTTTGTATCTAGCCTTTGTATTTAATTCTAAATTGTCTATGTTCAATATCATTGTCTTACTTTGAACTACACACTCTATTGTCTTTACTGTCTTTACTTTATCTACCTATCCGATGTCAGTAGTCTAGGTTTCTATATACATTCAAGTAGCTAGACTTTATAATCTAGATAGTACAGAGCTAATCGATAGTCTGTTTCGGAACTTATATGAGCCCGATATATACATATATCTCTTTCTATAGTGTCTCCGGGACGATGTTTCCTTGTACCATCAAACTTTAGATACACTTCCATTTATAGCATTCAGTTACACCAGCAGACACTTCGACTCTTTAACTGTTTTATTTATCTACTTTCCAGGTCCTCTATACTACACTAGACAGGCCCTACTTTAAGGTTCTCCAGTAGCCGGACCTTCAAGGTATACAGTCGTTCTGCATCCATTACTTCTTATAAGCAGCAGCAGCACCAGTATCCAGATAAACCTGATAAAACTTGAGCCGATACTTTCCGTCACCACCCTTCTCCAACTCCATTCTCCCCGCCCACTCAATCTCGGCCTTACCACCATTCTTCAACTCCAGAGCCACAGTGCCATTCAGCATGACCTCATCAGCATTGCCAAAAGTAAAGACCTTGTCGAGTGTGTGTTTGCGCGTTGAGACGGCATCCCACATTCCTTCTCTAAGAGTGGTGATTTCTACAGATGTCAGTGTAATTGGTAGGAGGTTAGGGGAGCGGAAGTACCTGGGTGTCCTGAAGCTTTCTTTGAAGCTACGACGAATGTCGCATTGGGCGTAAACTGGTCGACATATTTCTCGGTCTCTCCGAAGGTATCGGAGATACTGTAGAAATCTTTGATGAATTGGAGAATGTGCGGTTGGACCGACGCGTCTGAGGGGGTTTGAATCGAGTAATCCATTTTGCGATATCTGATTGTTGTCGTTCTGTTGAGTGCAATTGTCTTGAGCCTTGAGGTTAACCGCCTTGGACCTCTAGACTAAAGAGATTGAGCTCACCCCGCTTCCGACATCCGACAGACTTCGGATGGTGACGGCGTTCCGAAGACCAAAACTACAGTGGATATTACAGGCGGCACCACTGAAGCGTTCCGAAAACCCCACTGTAAGTCACCTAGTTACAGCGGGCTTCACTGATGTCCCGCTGTAGTGTTCCGAAGGTTTAGCGTCGATTTACCCCGCATTCGGCCCGCTGGGTTGCATCCACGTGTGGAATCCTCAAGGAAAGTGCGTTATCCGCTTCATTCCCTTTGCGGGGGTGCATCACCCGTGCGGCAGTCTCGGAGGAAGGACTGGGTATTAGTTGAGGAGAATATATATCAGCCTTTATCTCTAAACAATCATCATCAATAAACTATCTCTATCAATCTCAATCACTCATCACATCATCAACATGCTCGGAAAAGTCGCTCTAGAAGAAGCCTTTGCTCTCCCTCGCTTCAAGGAGCGTACTCGCTGGTGGGCTGGTCTCTTTGCTATCGACCCCGATAGGCATGCCGAAGAGATCAACGACATTACAGATAAGCGCATCAAGTACATGGATGAGCATGGCGTTGGTTATACCCTTCTTTCATACACAGCTCCTGGTGTTCAGGATGTTTGGGACCCCAAGGAAGCTCAGGCTTTAGCTGTTGAGGTCAACGATTATATCGCTGAGGCTATCAAGTCCCATCCCGATAGACTGGGTGCCATGGCGTAAGTTTGCTCTCAGAATTGTATGATCATCACTAACTTAGACAGCACCCTCTCTATGCACGACCCTAAGGAAGCTGCTGAGGAACTTCGCCGTGTTGTTACAAAGTACGGCTTCAAGGGTGCTCTTGTTAACGACACCCAAAGAGCTGGTCCTGATGGTGACGATATGGTCTTCTACGATGGTCCTGAATGGGATGTTTTCTGGTCAACGGTTACAGACCTTGATGTTCCCTTCTACCTTCACCCCCGAAACCCCACAGGCACCATCCACGAGAAGCTCTGGGCAAAGCGAAGCTGGCTCATCGGCCCTCCTCTAAGTTTCGCTCACGGCGTCAGCCTTCACGCCTTGGGTATGGTAACAAACGGTGTTTTCGACCGTCACCCCAAGCTCCAGATCGTCCTCGGTCATTTGGGTGAACACATCCCCTTCGACATGTGGCGCATCAACCATTGGTTCGAAGACATCAAGAAGCCTCTCGGTCTATCATGCAAGTTGACCATTCGAGAATACTTTGCCAGAAACCTGTGGATCACCACCAGTGGACACTTTTCTACACCAACCTTGAAATTCTGTATGGAAGAGGTTGGTGCTGATAGGATTTTGTTCTCGATTGATTATCCTTTTGAGAACTTTTCTGATGCTTGTACGTGGTATGATGGACTGACTATTAATGATGATGACAAGAGGAAGATTGGAAAGGATAATGCCAAGAAGTTGTTTAAGCTTCCTGCATATCATCAGAGCGAGGATTAGATTTAGTTAGAACATATTTTATGCATTTGACAATAAATTTGGTTATGGGTTAATTGTTGCTTTTGGTAGAAGAAACTCCAACGCTATGTCGTGTACTCTATGAGATAAACATTAAATATTCTATGAAATACCATCAAAATCGTATACCGTTTCCATTACAGGCCTCATGCTTATGACCGCTCATCCCTAGTCTCCATCATATCATTCGGCAACAAAGCTGTAGTAATAACACAACCCAACATAACACCACCAGCCAAATAGAGCACACTATTAATATCACCTTGTCCATTCTCCCCAGTAGACCGACCATACAAATGTTGCGCAATCAACGGACTAACTATACCAAACAACCTACCCCAGAAACCCGCAATACCACAAGCCGTACCTCTGATAGGAGCAGGGAAAGCTTCAGGTGTCCATCCGTACAGCACAGCGTTGAACATGGATTGGAAGAAATATTCCATTGTGAAAAGTCCTTCGTTCTTTGCACGGGTGTCGACTGTTGAGAAGAGGATGATGGATATTCCCATTAAGGCTGATGATAAAACCATTGTCCACTTTCGACCGATGGCGGGGATACGGTAGAGAGTTGCGCCGAGAAGGACTCCGACTATGCCTGGGGCGTAGGTGTAGATGTAGGCTGCGTATGTTGATTTGAGACTGACTGATGCAGCGCCGTTTTTGAGAGCGAGGATACTTGGGAGGTAGAAGCCTGGGGAGTTAGTATTGACTCAGGTCAACTCAAGGGGATGAGACTTACCAGCAACAGTGAAACCCCAGTAATCCATGATATACGTCAACCAGACAAGAATCGTCAAGCGGGTCATCGTGGGTGAAGAAAACAACATCTTGTATCGCTGCATCTCTAGCTTCACCTTCTTAGACCACTTAAGGTTCAGCTGCTTCTTACCCGCTCCAAGAGCAGGAGTAGCACTATCACCACTAACAGAGCTATCATCACTCGTAAGAGACTCAAACATCTCAGTCGTCAAACCACACTCTGTCTTGTTGACTTCAGCCATGTGTTGCAGTGTGTTGATAGCTTCCTCATCTCGACCGCGGTAGACGAGATACTTTGGTGTTTCGCGAAAATTGAAGACGAAAAAGCGAAGAATGAAGATCAGAAGAGTGATTCCACCGATGGTGAAGAGGAGATATCGCCAGCCCATGTTATCACCCTTTGAACAACAGTTTTGACCAGCTGAAGCGTTGTTGCAGGAGATTAAAGGGTCGGGTTCCGAGAAGTTGGGGGAGCAGGCGTAGACGGGGATGAAGCCGAAAGCGATGGCGCTGCAGATGACGACTCCGATAGGTTGAAAGACTGATAAACAAGCCAGAAGAAAGCGTTTGTTCTAAAGATGTTAGCTAGATGATCATTGTGAGAGGAAGTTACATACCTGAGGAATAAACTCTAGAGTAATCGTCGTATCGATAGGAATATTTCCACCAACACCAAATCCGACAAAGGCAGTCAAGACCAGAAAGGTATTATAATTATTCGAAGCACCAAGACAAAGTCCAAAGATACTCGAGATCAAACATGTCAAGTTAAACGCCCAGCGTCGACCTGCACTCATTAGCACAACTCAATCATCAAACTCAAAGAACCTTCATACCAAAAATATCCGCCAGAAACCCCCAAACGAAAGCTCCAGCCGTAAGACCAGCATTAAAGCTTGTAGAAATATTCCCTGACTCATCATCACCAAACCCAAGCTCTTGTTGAAGAGGCCCTAAAACAAGACCAAAGGCTTGAGCCCAGAGAAGATCGAGAAGGTATCCAAAACCGCAGAGGGACCAGATGTACCATTGGTATTTTCCCATGCCTTGACGGTCGATTTCGCGGTTGATCAGGACGCATTTCTTCTCGTAGAGGGATAGACCTTCGAGGCCATGCATGAGATTGTGGACGGGGTATTCGGGGAGGGTGTCCCTTGAGAATTTAGTTGATGATGGCATGACGGCGGTGGTCGTAGAACAGCTACGTCTGTAGTGACTACAGTAAATACACCACGCGTTTCAACTACGTGTTGAAGAAGAGGGGAGGATGGTTGTGTAACGGTAGTAATGGAATGGCGGGGGATCAGCAGTCTATCTAATATCAGACAGATCTGCAATCTTTTATCTAAAAACCACAATTCCAGTCACACAGACAGACTCATCATTAGGATCGTTGATGTCATGGGTTTGTTATTCGGGGTGGACGAGACATGGGTTTGATTGGTTCGGGGAGAAACGACCATGTCAGCAAACAGATGCAGCTTTATCTTTTTGGTGTTTTTCGCTTTAGCCGGATAGAGAGTTGGGTTAGGAGATTTGGTTCCGGGGAGAGCGTGGGATGTTGGTTTCGGTCTAGTCCGAGACAAAGACGCAAAGGTGACGATGGGCTCAAAACGGCTGCATGCAGAGAGATAGAGGTTATTACTATTGAGTTACTCTAGGAATTGTAATAAATAAATTCTAGTTGTCCTCAGTTATCTTGATAACCACCGGCTTACACTATCTCTTTTGATATCTATAAGTGAAGATTAAAAAGACAGTTTTTGATGGACGATGGGTAGATCCGATCGGCATCTCCACCTATCGGAATCAGAATAAATGCACGGTAATCTCCACGCTAAAGTCGACTAAAATAAGGACGACCCGAAAATTAAATCCGAAAAGTGAATCCTCTTTGGAAATGGCGCATAGATGCAGCGTGAGCAGGAAACCGTTGGGAGTCAACCCGATGACGTTCTGCACGAATGGCGTTGAGATTACATCAAAAGAACGTGGCAGAGCATCTCTTCCAAGTCCAATTTCTCAAGAACTTAGCCGACGAACCTGTCGAATGCGCCAGTTCAGAATGGGATTCCGGAATACCCTGTTTCACACTGTTGCGAGATCGTTCAGAGAAACAGGTTCTAGATTGATAATTTGAGAGTTGGTCCTCATCGTTAGCTTGTGAGTTTTCAGCCGTGGGGGAGCGTTAATTAAATAGATAGGATGGGTAAACTGCCTATTAGGTTAAGAGAGCTTTGCCGATGGTTATAGTGCATTGTATTAATGCTAGATTTAGGAGAGAGGTTTTTAGGAAATATGAAATCAAGGACCACGATGTCAGCGTAATATTGATATTCTAACAGAGGTAATTATTTAGTGAAGATTATACGTGCTCTTTACAAGCATTTATTCCTATTAAAGTAAAGAGTAAAATATTAATTCTCAAGGTATACTTAGATAATATTAAACAATAATATCTTAATTGTTGGAAAGAAATTAATAAATAATTATATCTTTAGCCTAACCTACAGTCTCATTCCATTCTGTCAGAAATCACGCGTTCATAATTAAGATCGATCCCACCCTAGATCTCCAAAACTAGCGCGTCACGATCGGTGCTAAAACTAAGCTCCAACCCAAATCGGAAGATCCCAGTTCCACTAGAGTCATTGACGTCAGCAATTAAAGTCAAGCCCGTCATGACTTTTAAATTATGGAAACATTTAGTCAATGAAGCCCCACGGCCAAGAATGATCTGATCTCTCAGACTTCAATCATTGTGAGAATACATGTCGCAGCACAATACTGATATTGAGGCACTCATGGCTCAGAACGGTGAAAGCAAGGGTAATGCCCGGAAGCGTGTTCTTGTTGTAGGAGCTGGTGCAGCTGGGTATGTGAATTGAAACGCGTTGATTCTCTTACTAACTTCTTCAGCATGTCTACGGCGCATCATCTCTCTGAACATCCTGATAAATTCGACGTTACTCTAATTGATGCAGTTGATTACTGCGGTGGTCAAGCATTTTCCATTCCCATCGATAAAGAACGCCATGGAGCTTCATGGTGCAATCAAGGTGTACAGGGAGGCTCTTACATCTTCCACCACACCGTCACCATGTTTAATCGACAGGGTTATCACGCGGATCCTTGTGAACTTCACGTATCCTTTGGCAAAGACGATACTTTCTGGAACAATGTGTTTCCTACTGAACTTTTGGTCCGTCATGAAAAAGAAGTCCGTCGTCTTACGACTCTTCTCAAGTTTATGCGCTGGTTCGAAATCTTCTTTGCTCTCCTCCCTCTCAAGCTCGTCTTTAAAATGTTCTTCTTCTCTGAGGAATTTACAAACACTATTGCTCTTCCCATGACGGCTTTGTTCCTTGGTACTGGAAACGAAACACCTAGAGTCCCTGCCATCATGTTTGAACGACTCTGTACTTCGCCGACTTATGGAATGTGGTATCCTTCTGACAAGAACACTGTCGTGAGCAACAAACCCCCAATGATTGTGTTTCCCAAGTTCTCAGAGTTTTATGAAACCTGGAGAAAGGATCTGATCTCCAGAGGAGTCACTGTTAGACTCTCCACTGAGTTGACAGAGATTGTTCAGCGAAACAAACACGGTGTCGTTGTGAAGCTCAAGCCCAGAACGCCTATGCCAGACCATCACAACCCAGCTGGAGGAGATCCTGATGCACCCATCGGAGAAGAAAGATACGACGAACTCGTTCTCTGCTGTCTTGCCGATACGGCTAAACGCGTCCTTGGAAAGACTGCTAGCTGGAAGGAAAAGAAGGTTCTCGGGTCAGCCAAGTTTAGCGATGATATCACAATCACCCACAACGACGCGGACTACATGAAGAAACACTACGAAAACTTCTACCGAGACGACCTCGCTGTTGCCAACGTCAACGGAACGGACCAAACTTCTCGTCTCAACTTTGCGAGGACTGAGTATCGACCTATGTACTACATCAAGATGTATCCAGAGGATAAGTCCAAGCTTGAGATGTGTTTTGACTGCACCAATTATCAAAGCCAGTTTCCTGAAAAGGTTCCTTTCGAGCAGCATATTTTCCAGACTATCTATCTCAACAAGGACCGAGACAGCCATTTGTGGAGCGACAACGAAATCGCCGAAGATAAAATCATCCGCAAAGACTGGTGGCATCAACTCTGCCACAGCTACACGCACTACCTTTTCGTAGTACCCTGGATGATGTTCCTCAACGCAAAGAACCACACTCGCTTCGCAGCATCATGGACCCTCGTTAACGCCCACGAAGTAGCTGTCATGTCCGGTATAGCAGCCGCAGTCGACCTCGGCGCAACATACCCCGAAGATCTCGAGAACGATAAATTCGCCTTCCTATGTTTCAGACTTTACTACCTCCTCACTTATGGAAAGTGGTACCGAAGAAACTATACTTCCAAGAAGTATGTTAAGGAGCATGGCGAGACGGAGGCTGCTAAGGATGGAAAGAGTTGGGCTACGGGGCTTTATGGGAGTGTTTATAAGGGACCTGGTGTTTCGGAGATTGAGAGGAGTGCTTGGAGGGAGGATATTAAGAAGGGGTACAGCACTGGTAATCTTTCTTAGATGGAGGTTTGATTGAGGTCATTGTAAGATATGTTTGAAGATTGTTAATTGAAGTGTATTTACTATGAAACGAGGCTCAAACAAGATGGTACGATGAAATCCTGTTTTTAAACTACTCTAGACCTAAGACACACACTGAACTCGTCACCTGTACCGCTATCACTTCCCAAGTGAGCCTTGCTGTCCCCAACCGCCAATTAACTGCCTCGGCGTAGCGCTATTGTCTCAATAGCCTCACCCGCTGCAAGCCACCTAGCATCCATTCGTCCCACGTCACTGAGGCTTGAGTACTGCAGATGATAGTGGCTGCCTCGTTCTGCCTTATCAATCTTTGCTCCCTGCTTATATTGGGCTATCTAACGGTCCCTTAAACCTTTTTCCCGTTCCTTCCTTGTTCTTTTTTATTATTTGCTGCTAAGGATGAACTCTTCCATGTCGCCGACGTGGCTTGTCTGCGCCACATTTTGTTTAACTGTGGCTGCTCGTTTCATCGCCTATCCTCTACAGACAGATAAACTCGAAGATGGCTACTCCAAGATAGGTTCCCTACCTACTCAGCCCCCTCGAGCATACGATCTACGAATCAGAGCCGACGACATACCTACCTATACAATTACCTACGCCTCGGACTCAGTATGCGGCTACCTCTCCGGCTCAGTCCAGATCCCGATCACTTGCGAGAACAAAAACAGATGTCTGTGGGAGCTAGAGTCTTTTAAGTACCTTGCTTGTGAGATTGACGGGGAGACGACGGGGATTGCTCACACGAAGTGCCTGGCGAGAGACGAGGCTCTCGATCCGAATTTGTGTGAGGATGACTGTGTGAGCAATACTTACAACCTACTATGGTAAGTTCGGGGAGCCTTAGTCTACTAATTCAGTTCACTGATGTTTGTATCACTTAGTACCAACGATACTCTTCCATATTGTCGAACCTACGCTTTCCCCAGAGGCGTCCGCGATTACCGATGCGCATCCTTGCCGCCGACGAGAGTCTCGAGTGTAGACTTTACCTACGAAGGACAGAAATATCCAAACTTCACTTTATCAACATTTGTCGCGTAGATAAATCTCTCTCGGTCCCAACATCGACTTCGATCTCAACCACGACCGACGCAGAGCCAGCCGCTGCAAGCACTACAACCACAGAACCAAGCCCGGATAAGAAGGGGTTGTCGAGTGGAGCGATAGCTGGAATAGTTGTAGGTGTCGTCCTGGGGCTTGCTTTTATCGCTGCTGGTATCTATTATTATCGTAAGAAGTATAGTGGGAGGACTCAAGGTAATGCTACTCTGTCAGAATCGCTTCCTTTAGGCAGCAAGAGGAATGATACAGTGGTGAGACAGCAGCCTGTGCCGGCAGAAGATGGGATAGAGGTTGTTCATGAGGTATCTACTAGTAATTAGCTAAAAGACTAAATATTATTTTATTTTATTTCCCTATTATAGAAACATATAGACTCTTTTAAACAAAAAGTACAGCACTAGCAGGTATTTTAATTGAGTGTAGATAGGTATAAATACAAGCTACAGTACACAGAAGTGAGATAAAGGTTAAAGCTGATCTTTTATAATCTCGCAGGAGCTTTTCTAGGCACACAGTTGTATAGGATAGTCTCAATTAGTAATATCATGCTGTCTATACCTTCAAGAGCCTCATTTCATGTAGCTCTAGCCCTGGACTAAAACAGAAGAGCCGAGGTTGCTGGAACTCAAAGCTCAAGTCAACTGTAACGTAACCAGTAGGGTCACATGCAGCTTATCGGGCTTTTGAAGGACACCAACTCAAACCACGCCGCACGTATCGGACTCTAGCAACGCCACTCAATCTCCTACGGACTTTAGCTGTCTGAATTAGGCCGAGAACTTGGGAAATTGCCACAAACAGCAGTTACAGAGCTGAGATGGATGTCACTAGACCATACTGAGCAGTTTGAATTTGCTGCTTATGGACCTAAGTTGTCTGCTGTTTCTAGTAGGTGCTACCTGAACCTGCTCTAGTGGTGATCACAATTACGAGAGGCAGCGGACTTAGGGTGTTATTAAATACTGTAGGGGCGCTTACTTTCATCTTAAAGTGCTTATTAAACTGCTAAAGCACTAAAGTGAGTTAACTGGAATCTTTAACGTTTTGTAATATAATTTAAAGGTCACTGCAGGAAGGGTACTAAAGCAGGGAATAATTACAATCTCACTGCAGTAACCCAGGCCTACCGACTGAAAATAAGCATTTAGATTCTGATGTCCTAGTAATACGATCCTAAATTGCAAACAATGTCGCAGTATGATACCTTATCAGCTTAATTGGCCCGGATGCCCGGCACCAGCTTATCTGCAGACACCGAACCACCTGCCTAATCCGGTAGGTAAAGCATCCCCGATTGTAACATTGAAGCTACCAGCGATAACAAACAAGCCATCATTCGCTAACCCTCCCAGTAAAAATCCTAAAGAACTGTTCTAGAACTCCACTCCCAGCACTGCAAGAACTGTTAATCTCTACTCTAGCTATTAAGAGCTAAAAGCACTTTCCCTCTGACAGTCTGGGGTAAGCCAACAGCGCAGCAACCCCTGTAAACACAGCGTCTAACCTGTAATCTAGCCCAATAAACGCAAGTCCTATCTGCGCAACAGCACTGTGGCGTTGGAAGGAACAAAAGGCCGGCAAGATGTCCCTGATAAGAAGGTCAATCGTGTTATGGTGGTCAGATCATAAAATAAGCATACCTTTTGCAATCACAAGCTCAAATCATTGACCAATAGCTTGAGAAATTCGAAGAATAACAATACGATGCGCATTTCCTGCACGCCGAGAACAGATCTTGATTAGCCAAGAAGGCCAAGCCGATCTCCTTCTTGGCTTGGGTTTCTCGGTGGTAAAGGCATGGGTTGTTGCACACTAGGTTCTAGACCACCCTCCTTCGGCGACATGCTGGAATCGAGGAATAGACCCCGGCATTAGCGTCTGGAAGCTTATCTTAAGCTTGATTGATTCGTGCGTGGCCTGCTGTACTCTTGGCACATAAAGTCTCCATTCCCGCAGACTCTCTTGCAACGAGGGCATTCCCGAATCTCTCGTCCTTTACTCATACTCTGGTGCTCTATACTGTAGACTTCACCATGTCGGAAACACCACCCCACAAAGAGCAAGTCAAAGACGAAACAACCGTCGAAGTCCCTCACGATGAAGAACTCGGCGAAGGCCAACTCAAGCGTCATCTGCAGAACCGTCACATGCAGATGATTGCTATCGGCGGAGCCATCGGAGCTGGTCTTTTCGTCGGTTCTGGTAGTGCTCTTCACAAGGGTGGTCCAGCAGCGCTTGTCATTGGTAACACTCCTCTCTATCTCAATTGACTGCTTATACTAACTTGTTGCAGGATGTAAGAACCCGTACCCTTCCACGATCGACGACCGATAACTGACTATTTAGACCTCATCATTGGTGTTATGCTTCTGTGTACAAACCTTGCTCTCGCGGAAATGGCGGTTTTGTACCCTGTTAACGGTGCCTTTTATACCTACATTGTTCGCTTCGTTGATCCTTCTTGGGGATTCGCTTGTGGTTGGGAATATGCACTTTCTTGGCTCACTGTTTTACCCTTCGAATTGATCGCTGCGTCCAGGACTATTGAGTTTTGGAGAACTGATATCCATATGGTATGTTCCTGAGGCTGAGGTTCATGATCTACCTTGGCATCTCTTGGCGTCTTGGCATCCGCTAACATACACTAGGCCGTTTGGGTTACCGTCTTCCTCGTCGCTCTAACCATTGTTCAAATCTTTGGTGTTCGTGGTTATGGAGAAGGTAAGTCATCAACCTTGTCGTCAACTCATGCTAACACCCTCAGTCGAATTTGTTCTCTCTGCTATCAAGATCGCTGCCTGTCTTGGCTTCATCATCCTCGGCATCATCATCAACTGCGGTGGTGTAGGTGATCAAGGCTACCTCGGAACAAAATACTGGCACGATCCCGGTGCTTTTACCGATTTCAAGGGTTTCTGCGCTGTTTTTGTCGTAGCAGGTTAGTGCCCCCCTTCATGGTGATAAACTCCACTGACATTCGTAGCCTTTGCCTTTGGAGGTACAGAAATGGTCGGTCTCGCTGCCGCTGAAACAGCTGACCCTCGTAAATCCGTACCTACAGCCTCCAAGCAAGTCTTTTGGCGTATCGCTCTCTTCTACGTCATCAATCTCTTCATCGTAGGAACAATTCTTCGTTCAGACGACAAGAGACTTCTCGGTGCTTCTGGCGCCAACACAAAAGCCTCTCCGTTCGTCTTGGCCATTCAAGATGCAGGTATCAAGGTTCTTCCCTCTATCTTCAACGCGGTTATTACAATCTCCGTATTGTCTGTTGCAAACACGTGTACCTTTGGATCAACACGTACCATGCAAGCCATGGCTATGAGAGGACATGCGCCCAAGTTCCTTACCTACATTGATGGTAAAGGACGACCTATTTACTGTGTCATAATTCAGCTTGGCTTTGGTCTTTTGGCCTACATTGGTGAATCTCCCAAGGGCGGTACAGTGTTTGACTGGCTTCTTGCTTTGTCCGGTCTCGCGTTCCTTTTCGTTTGGGGAACCATTTGCCTCGCTCACGCAAGAATGAGATCCGGAATGCGCGCTCAAGGACTCAACATGAACTTGATCCCCTATAAAACCCCCTTCGGTGTTTGGGGAAGTTATCTTGGCGTTTTCCTTAATGTCCTTGCTCTGGTGGCCACTTTCTACTCGGCCCTTTATGTAAGTCGTCCCCCCATTTGCAGTCTCGGTCTAGACTCTTGGGTTACATCGCTAACTTTTTAGGCCGCCGACGGTTCTCCTCCTGCCGCCGAGTCATTCTTCATGTCTTTCCTGGCTGGACCCATCATTCTTATCTTGTACCTGGGTTACAAGGTCTACTCTCGGGATTGGAAAATGTACGTCAAGGCTATTGACATGGATCTTCAGACTGGTATTGTTCTGTTGGATGAGGAAATTCCAGAAGTGCCAAAGACATGGAAGTCTCTTCCTAGACGTCTCCTCTCGGCTATTATCTAGTTTGGGGTCTTGGAGTTCTTGGAGGACACCGCTTAGATGTAACCATTTGACCTGTCATTGATGCGTCTACTGTACATAAAATATCAGCTGTTTTGCCTGACTCTGTTTAAGCCGGCCTCTTTCCCCAGGTTCCCCCGCAGATCGACATTCATTTATCCAGATATGGTCAGCTCATCTTACATCCCCGGATTTTCACTGGTGCGGATATCCAGCCCTGTCACCAACCCATGTCGTGTTTAGCCTGAGTTTAAACCGTTGAACCAACCACTGACAAGTTCAGGCTGAATTGGAGTTATTTTATCCACCTGCGGGGATCACTCCTCCAGTACAGTCCACTAACTGGTAGCATGTAGTTTCATTGTAAATGCCCGAGTTCGTTTGTCTGACATGTCTACCTATTTAGCCGAGATTGATGTAACAGTGCAAAGTTTCACGTCTTGGCTTTGCAGAGTATATAACAAATGCATGCCCATCAATCGCCAAGATGATTCTGGTCTGACACCTGAACTTGCTTGTCATCAAAACTTGCACTCATACTCATCATGGGTGGAGCTCCGACTACAACAGGCACATACGATGCCGCCCTCCAGCGCCGCCAAGCCCTCATGGGCGCCTCTGGTGCTCGAGCTTTGGTAAAGAACTGGAAAGTTGCTAGAATTGCTGCCTTTGCTTGCATCGGTGGTATTCTTTACGGATACAACCAGGGAATGTTTTCAGGAATTCTCACCATGCCTGCTTTCGAACGACGTACGCTCCCTCAACCTCCCCGAGTCGTGTAACAGTCAGCTGACGTGAACAGACATGGGAGATTATGTCAAGAACCAAACCAAGAAAGGATGGTTGACTTCCATTCTTGAACTCGGTGCTTGGCTTGGTACTGTTCTTTCCGGTGCTATTGCTGAGCTTTGTTCGAGAAAATATGGTATTCTTATTGCGACTAGTGTTTTTATTATTGGTGTTGTTATTCAGGCTACTGCTATTCAAGCTGGATACCAAGTTATTCTTGCTGGTCGATTTATCACGTAAGCTTTTGTCGCAAGAGATTTGAACCTGACTAACATTGTCTAGGGGTATGGGTGTTGGTAGTTTGTCTACTATCGTTCCTCTTTACAATTCCGAATGTGCCCCTCCGGAAGTTCGTGGTGCTCTTGTAGCTCTTCAACAACTTGCCATTACCTTTGGTATCATGGTTAGTTTCTGGATCGACTAGTACGTCCCCCACCAATGAACTCATTACCTCTTCTAACATCCTCAGTGGCACTCACTTCATCGGCGGCACAGGCGAAGGCCAATCCGACGCAGCCTGGCAAATCCCAATCTGTCTCCAACTCGGTCCCGCTGTCGTCCTCTTCATCGGAATGATGTGGATGCCTTTCTCTCCCCGATGGCTTCTACACCACGGCCGCGAAGAAGAAGCCCGACAAGTCCTCGCCAACCTACGTGACCTTCCCACCGACCATGAACTCATCGAACTAGAATTCCTCGAGATCAAGGCCCAGTCTCTTTTCGAGAAACGATCCCTGGCTGAGCGTTTCCCTCATTTGCAGGAACAAACTGCTGGAAATATCTTTAAACTCCAGTTCGTCGCTATGGGTGCACTTTTCAAGACAAAGGCTATGTTTAAGCGTGTTATTGTTGCTACTGTTACTATGTTCTTCCAGCAATGGACCGGTATCAATGCTGTAAGTCCATCACACCCTTCAGTTGACCAAACTAACTGTGTAGATTCTTTACTATGCTCCCTCTATCTTTGGCCAACTCGGCATGAGCAGCACCACCACTTCTCTCCTCGCCACAGGTGTCGTCGGTATCGTCATGTTCTTCGCCACCATCCCCGCTGTTCTCTGGATCGATCGTCTAGGTCGTAAGCCAGTCCTCGCCGTCGGTGCTGTCGGCATGAGTCTTTGCCATCTCATTATCGCTGTCATCCTCGCCAAGAACATTGATAACTTTGAGAACAATCAAGCAGCTGGTTGGGCAGCCATTGTCATGGTTTGGCTTTTCGTCATCCATTTCGGATGTAAGTTTGTCTCATCTCTTGTAAGATGTGATACTAACTTTTCTAGACTCCTGGGGTCCTTGTGCTTGGATTATCATTGCCGAGATTTGGCCTCTTAGCACTCGACCTTACGGTGTGGCACTCGGTGCTTCGAGTAACTGGATGAACAACTTTATTGTTGGTCAAGTTACTCCTGATATGTTGGAGGGTATCACCTACGGAACATACATCCTGTTCGGTCTCTTGACTTTGATGGGTGCTGGATTTATCTGGTTCTTTGTCCCCGAGACCAAGCGTCTTTCTCTCGAGGAGATGGTACGTCTAAACCCCATAATATCACAGTCTAATGCTAACAAATCTAGGACATCATCTTTGGATCCGAGGGAGCTGCTCAGGCTGATAGTGAGAGAATGGCTGAGATTAACAGAGAGATTGGCCTCGATGATGTTGTGTACCGTGCTGGAGCTGTCCACTCTGCCCACTCTCAAGACGATGTCAAGGAGATCAAGGTTTAATTTATCTACGCGGTGTACTCTGAGGATGAGTTTTAAATAACTGGGAAATATCCAGAATGAATTCGCTACTCTGATATAAATACGAAATTTCTCTTATGCGCTGTGGATGTTATTTTAAAGCTAACCTGTGTGCAACATCAGTCGTCGCCTGTTTTGATAGCGCATAGACACTAACGATCAGGGGACCAACTGGTGCAGGTTCCTTGCGACTTACAGTGGTTCTCAGTGAACTACCCACTAAAGGATAGGGCTGTTACCGCTCGTCTCAGGGAACAGCATTAACCTATGCAACAGAACTCTAAATAAACATAATATTTCTTATTTTCTACAGAGCAATAGAGAGTTAAATTTTAGTAAAGATTTGTAGTCTAGTTTATTAGTAAATGTGTTATCAGCTGCGTGTGTAAGGTAGCCGTGCTTTATTAGCATCGTCTATTACCTTCTCAAAACCGACTTCTTAACTGGGCTGAAATCTATGCATTATCAATTTAACGGCTATCGTTTCTACAAGCGTTACAAACAGGTGACAACTCTAGTTTACTTGTTCAGTCCCGCCCTGATCAATGCTAACGTCGGAATGTGAAGACATCAATGCCCTGGACGGTTCTTTGCTGGAAGTGAGCTTAAGCTTTGTCTGGCCCAGATTCTGATAAAGTATGATTTTAGACTTAAGGAGGAATATGAGCCTAAGGCTTTAGAGATGGGGTTCATGTCTGTTTGTGATCCTTTTGCTCAAGTTGATTGGGAGTAGATAGTTAGTATGTTATCATATTTAGGTGTTGCAATTTAAATACATGTTACTGTTAAAGCTTCAAGATTGATCGAAATTGTGTGTATTTATAGTATAGCTATGCAGTTACCAGCTACAAGCCTGAGTATACAATACCAGACCTCTACTTATTATCATCATCGTCAGGGTTCTCCTTCTTCTTTCTCTTCTCCTCACATTCCGGACATTCGACTTCTTTACTATCCGGAATGGCAGTAACAAATCCGCAATCTCCCCAGGCCTCCTTTATATCATCACACCTCTCGTTTGTGGTAAATCGAGAAACCTGCTTGCCACATTTGCAGTCTTCGGTAAATACCATTTGGACACACATATTGATGGATTTATAGAATATAGATGTTCTTGGGTTTAGGTTGTTATATGGTTGACGAGATTGAGAATGTTTTTTATTATAGAAGAGTCAAGTTTTGAGAAGTGGAAAAGATTGTATTTATAGACTTCAGCGGACAGTGATTCTGTGCTAGGCAAGCCTTTTATGATGCACTGTTGGCAGTGACATCTTATCATCCTCAGCGTTCTCCTTCTTTTTCCTCTTCTCTTTACACTCCGCACATTCAACCTTTGTACTTCTTGGAATGACATCAACGAGTTTACAGTCTCCCCAGACCTTCGTGCTTTGTTACACATCTTGTCTGAAGTTGATCGGGACACTTCAACACCACAGTTGCAGTCCTCAGTGAAGATATATCGGGTACACATAGTGCTGCTGTGAATAGTCTTGTAGGATATTGGTGATGTTGGGTTTGGGTTTATTGTTAATTGAGATTGTTATACCCTCTAGTTATTGTGGAAGAGTCAAGTTGAAGTCAAGCAGTGAAAGAGTTATATTTATAATTTAAGCGGACAGCGATTCCATGCTTGATCTCAAGCCTTTTAAGTGAGTCACTGTTAGTAGCGACACCTTACTTATCATCCTCATCTTCATCCCCCTTCTCCTTCTTCTTCTGCTTCTTAATCCTCTTCCTCTCACAGTCCTCACATTCAACCTCTATAAACCTTGGTTCCCAAGTGTATTTTCCACAACTTGCCCATTGGTCCCCCGCCTCGTCACACCAATGTTGTGTGATCGTTCGGTCAACTTCAACGCCGCAGTAGCAGTCTTCAGTAGTAATGTATTCGAAACACATAGTGCTGATCTAGGATATAGGTAGTGTTAGAAGCGGTTTTAAGTTTAGCTTTGCTATATAGCTGATGAGATTCAGATTGCTTATTCACTAGATTTACTTCGGAGTCAAGCTCAAGTTGAGGAGGGGGAAAGCTTGTATTTATAGACCTAAAGGAATAGTGATTCCATGCTAGTTCATAACCTTTGATGCACTGTTACCAGTGACTCTACTTGTCTTCCTCCTCCTCCTTATCATCATCAGGATTCTCCTTCTTCTTACGCTTTTCCGCACACTCAGAACATTCAATGGTTGTGCTACTGTGAGCCTCGTCGGTACTTCCGCAAGCTCCCATGACTCCCTCTGCCTTTGCGCAGGGTACGTCACGAGTGTCGCGCCAGAGCTCCTTGCCACATGGGCAATCGTCGGTGAAAATTAATAGGACACACATAGAGCTGCTGTTGAGGTTTTCTAAGATAGGTCTTCTAAGACTTGGGTGGTATTGGGAGTCTTTCTAGGTTTGTTGTATAGCTGATGAGTGGTGTTGATATATAGTTGAAGTTGTTGTTGTTGATGTGTTTGGTTTGAGTTCAAGTTGGGTAGTGGAAGGAGGCTAATTTATAGACCTTGAGGGAACAGTGATTCAGTAAGACCGTTTCACAGGGCTTTCATTGTTGTACGGTTGCTGTCAGTAATCTGGAACAAAGCAATGGGAACTTGCATCATATGAACAACTGTTCAGTGCTTATTTCACGTTATCACAGTCATCTTCAGCATTAGGTAACAAATTTCTTGTCAATTATTTATATTCACTATCCTCTATTGTTCACAAGACTCCATGTTTCACCAACAAGCTGTTTCACCTTGCACAGATCCTCAATCACATGCCTACTTCTTCGGTTTAAGCTTGCGCTTCCTTCTACACTCCCTACAAATGACGCTCGTAGTATGAGTGGCATTATTTACATTTCTACACCTTCCCCAGATACCTCTAGACTTGAGGCAGCATCTTGATTGAAAGCTTTGCGACAAGATTGTTTGGCAGTCCAGGCAGACAGTTCGGTTGTTGGTCCTCGTGCACATGTTGGTTTTTCTCCGGGACCCTAGTATATAGCTGTAAGATTATAGTAGTATTTAGTACCTGATACTGTTTAGTATGTTGTCTGAGAGAAGATTGATTGAGATTGGATCGATGGAAGTGGACTTTTTATACTGGTAAATCACGTACCTTTGCATCTGCTTTCATGATGAGTTTAAAGGTCTGGGATGATTCACATCGTGAAGAGTTATGATTGATGACGAGGTGATTCGCCGAATTGATACAACTTCTTCTGTGTCCTTCTGATCGAGGCTGGTTGTCGCACAGCACTGAGTTTCTGCATTGGAGTTGAACTATATGTTACTCCTTGTCTGACCAATGACGTATGGAAGGCAGATGTTCAGAGTCACTTCCGATTTAAGAGAATATTAATACTTGGACTAGTAGGATATAGTATGAGGAGCTGGAAATGCTACTGTATAATTAAGTAGTTTAATAATATAACTAAGTTTAAATTCCTCTTTAATAGATACTATTACATTTACAGTTTGTTTCTAAGCTATGCCCATATAAGTCTACTTAGTAATAACTGTCTTATTTAATTTCTCTACTGTTGTTCTTTTGCAGAGGTGGTTAAAATCAGCTAATGCGGGTAGTACATTTAGCATTAAAAGAACAACTATTTCAGTTAGTTAAGTAAACTAAGTAAGGTGAAATAATATTAATTTTAAACGCCTTTGTACTTTGGGTGCTTAACTGTTGTTTACCGTATAAATCTCACAATAGCATGCTATTGGTCTTTGTTGATGCCTGGCTTTTGCCTACGGTCTTGTAATTACTTGATGCTCAGGTACCACTTCCTTAACATCGATGTGGCTGTGGCGGCGAATTACACCCATGGAATAACGCCTTGTCGCTTATTTTTCAGCTGGATGTTGATCTTGTGTCAAGTGCAGCCAGTCCTGCGTTCGGAATCGCAGCCTTACCGTCGTCTTCAGGGCACGACAATCAGGCTCTCCCTCTTCTATATTTAGATCTTACCCATATGTATGCCCAATTCACAGTTGTGAATTCGTCGAGAAAGTCTTACCCCGAACAAACATAGACCTCGTTCAAAATCCCACTAATGAATCTTATTGACTAAAGTCCAACCCTTTTCGACATGCTCTCTGAGAAAATCGGCAGCGGTTGGCGTGTTATCGCAACCTTGAACACCATCGCCGTCTTCGTTTTCACCATTTTCGGCGCTGTTCTTATCTATCGTGGCGTCACTGTATCCGGAGGTATCGATAGGAACTTTGTCATCTTCCACGGAAAATGTGGCAAGGCAAAGTCGGTCAATACGTGGCTACATCTCTTGCTCAACGCCTGCTCCACGGGCGTGCTAGCCTCCTCCAACTTCTTTATGCAGGTCCTCAGTTCTCCGACCAGGTCCGAAGTTGACAAAGCACATGGAGCGAATCGAGCCCTCAAGATTGGTGTCCAGTCCCTTCGAAACGTCTTCTGGACTTCAAAGATCAAGTTCGTATATTGGATACTGTTCTTCGTCAGCTCTTTTCCTCTTCACCTTTTTTTCAACTCTACCGTTTTTGCAACCGAGAGCTTGGGGACCGACTGGCACCTTACTATATCGTCCGAGGCTTTCGTCAATGGTGCACAGTACTTTGGGCCCGGGGCAGCACTATGGCCTCCCAGAGGTGATTCTGACCTGGAAGGATATGGATCGCCTGGAAATTTGAGCGAATACTTTAACTCGTCTAGTAGCGCCTCCAAGAAGGTAAAGGCTGCATCCAGTCATGCCAAATCCTGGAAGAAGCTCGAGACTAGGGATTGCCTCTGGCAGTACGTCTACTGTAACCCGCGCGTTGCCTTTGGTGATGTGGTGATGGTTGTCGAGTCTCAAAACAAGGCGTTCATGTCGGAGGATGAGGAGGGATGGAACCGAACCACACTTTTTAAGCCCTTCAACTCTACCGCTGATAAGTCTTTTTGGAATAGGCATGTCCCCAGCAATGAGAGTAACTCTCTTTGGTTTGCTGCTGATTGCAAAACGAGTGTGAGCTCTGGTCAAAGACCGGATGGTAAATGCAGCCAAACGTGTGGCAGAGCCGTCGGATCCGGGGAGCTTGAGTCGAAGTCGAGACAGCTTGGAAGTCTACCATGGGATTACACATTTTCATTTTCCCCCTACGGTTCATCTATGATTACCGATCATGCTGCGAGAAATCTGACTCTCAAATACTGTTTGGTCGATGAACTATCTCGGAAGTGCAAAGTGGCCATCTCCAATCAACTCCTCATCATCGTTGTTACCTCAATTGCCGTCAAGGGAGTCCTTTGCCTCGCCGTTCTATTCACGTTACCGAAAGAACAGCCTCTGGTTGTGTTGGGCGATGCTATCGAATCATTCATCCGCTTTCCAGACCAAAGCACAACTGGCAGATGCCTCATGGACAGGGACTTCGATGGGGACATGGGCGCTGGTTGCATATTTGCAATGACGGCTACATTAAAGCTTCGAAGCTGGCTGCCAGCCATCGATCGGCATATCTGGGCCAGAAGCTATGCAATGTTGTCTATGGATATTCTTCTCCTCGGCGTTGGGTTCATCGCAGCAGATTCAAGTACCCCTCTGGCCGGACAAAGCCTGCTACAAAGCATGAGCAACGGAATATTGTCAATATCTCCAGCGTCAGCGGTCAATCTTATCGACTTTGTTCTAAGAGCTAACCTGCCACAACTTCTCCTTTCCATCACTTACTTCCAATACAACAACATTTACACTCACCTGTGCGCCGAAAAAGAGTGGTATTCATATGGCGGAGACTTTCGCCCACTCCGGGTATCCCAGCCCAAAGGCCAACAACGGACGGCATACCGGTTACAGCTACCATATCGATACAGTATTCCCTTGATCATTATTAGCATTTTCACGCACTGGCTAGTGTCGAATGCTTTCTATATCTTCGTGGCAGAAGGAGGTACGTTAAATAACTCAACACTCAGCATAGTCACGATTAACCTTTCTTTATTGTAGATTACTACGAGTGGAGCCAGGAAATTGACGAATCTGAACAGCGTAGAAAAGGTGCCTCAGAAACTGGTTTGAGTATAGATGCTTATGTTGGTATCGGTTACTCAACTCTTACGATACTTATACTCTTTATTACCATGATCGTCCTGCCCATTATTCCCATCCTCATGGGGCAAAGAAAGGTCAAGACTGCAATGCCTCTAGCAGGAGCAAGCTCTGTTGTCATATCTGCAGCATGTCACGTTCCAGTGTTGGACGAGGATATTGGCTCCCAGAATGGTTTGCAAAAGAGCTTACGGCTCGAGTCAAGACCGGTCGAGGATGACGAGGACTCTAGCTATGAGATGGTTAGTCTGCGAGATGCGGCTGAAGATCATGAGCCTCTCGTTTCAATTAACAACCATGGAGCAGGAAATGAGACGGATGAGGTATATTATGGGACCAGGTCTGAGGAAGTCCCAGTTCTAGATGCCCAAGATTACCTGCGCGAGGTCGCACGGAACCTAGTCCGTTGGGGAGCCGTCAAGGTACCGCCCTCTTGGACCGGGCCCTCTGCTCATCTCGACGACGGAAACATCGCAGGTGGTCACCTGAGCTTCGGAACAGAACTTCATGACGTTCAGGATCCGGTACCAGGAAAATGGTATGCCTAGCAGTACGGTATTTAAAACGTAAGTAGTTTAATAGACAGTGTTAAGGTTAGTCAGTTTACTTGGCAGAACCCAGAGCTAGTCTCAGAATACAGATTTGACTTATTCTATATTTATGTAGAGAACGTAAATAGTCTGGACTGCAATTGAAAACCTATTGTTAGAATAGCTATCTGGGATTAAAAGAAATAGATTCTTGTAAATCCTCCCTTTTACTAGTAACTTCTATTTCTCTTTCTATGTACCCAAGTCTACTTAATATTTATTATATTAGCTGAAACTCTGTAGCTCTACCTTGAACTCCCTGCTTTATTCTCGTTGACTGTTCTTCTTTTCATTGTCCTTCTCGATGTTCTGCGCTAACCTAGAGTCTCGGCATCTCACACAGCAATCCCAAAACAGAAACAGCAATTTTACAATCCCATCTCTCACCCCAGAAACCTGATTTCGCTTGTGCAGGGGAGATACGAAACCAAGCGCTGCAAGTCACTCGATTCAGTTGTCCAAGACTCCAAGGCACTTGATTCGTTATCCTAAACAGCCAATTGACTGTGCTGAACGCAAATCCAGGTGGCATTGCAGCCGTTACAGTCACCCGACTGCGCCGACTTGGTAAAGACATGGGCGACCAATCATGAGGCGGCGGGTAGAATGTCACCCTGACAATGTAACGACACGTCAATTGAAGGATTCAGTGTTTGAAGCGAGGTCTTGGGGCTTTACAAGTGTTCTGGAAATGAAATGATGATACCTGCGTCGATACAACTACTTGAAATTATTATCTATTGTAGAGAGCATCCTTGTAACAAAAACAGCTTGGTACTGTGGTCTAGTTGGTCATGACATCTCGTTAACACCGAGAAGGTCCCCGGTTCGAGCCCGGGCAGAACCTCACTTTTTGTCTTTTTGTCCTCCAGAGAATTCAACCCAACAGACAATTTACTGCATTCGTCAACACCTTGAGTTTTTATGACGTCTTGGAAACTATTGAAAACACTTATAGTTCTTGTTTACAATTTTTAAGGTTACTAATAGTTATAAAAGAAACCCCTTTCAACTCATACTTCATGTACATCAAGTGAAGTCTTTAATAACTGCATGCATCCAACCCTACAGAGAACTGGAAATCCGGAACTTAATGAAAGCAAGGCGCAGCCAGTTCCGATAAGATAAGGAAGTCTGCCTTGAATTAGTTGGATTTAGATCCCAGTAAATTAGGCAGAACATCCACAAATGGACTCTTGAAGGATTCCACGTGATATTATGCTTGAATGTATGCAATGCTGCCTAAGAATAGACCGCGATAATGTCGCGTTTAAAATGCAGCAAATAACCAGTCTTGTTGTTTCTATTCGTTGTCTCTCTCAATCATAACCCTTCTATCATTCGCGTCAACGCGTAACCCCAACACTTGCTAAGATCCACCCGTTATTCCCGCAATGGATTTTACACTGTTCCGCCAATTCCCCCCAGAGATCCAATTAGAGATCCTAAAACAATGCGCCAGAAATGACCTTGTTTGTCTCTCGCTTACATCCCACGAATTCCGGCTCCTCTCCACACCACTTATTACCGGCAAACCAAAACTCGAATGGGTGGATCAGCTTGGCTCAACGGCTGATGTTCCCCATGGATGTCCTCTCGACAAATCAGAAATGGACTACCGATCCACCTGCGAGGGCGTACGTGGTAAGGAGTTGCATTACAACTCCTGGCAGCACAGACGGAAACGACATACAGTTTCTGGACGTGTTTGTTATCCGTGCAATTATTACCCTGATGATCATCCAGAGTGTAGTGTGCCGTATTGCAAGAAACATTGTCTTTGTATTTCTTGTCCTTTGTTTACGAGATTACGGGGATGGATGGGGGAGAGGAGATATTGTTCTGATTGTCGCAAGTTTACTATCCGACATAAGAGGAACAAAGGAAGATGTAAGTTCCCAGCGCCTCCCTGATGAACAATGCTAACGAATTAGGCATGCATGGAAGACCAAAGGTCCGAAAGGCGCCTAATAACCAGTGGACGTATAGAAAAGGAATGTCGTATGGTCGACGTTGGTGGAGAAAATGGGGGACGTGTAATGTTGACCACGAGGCATACACGCCCGATGCGAATCGACGCCCGAATGCGAGAGTTGTCTAACAGGACAAATGGAATTTTAGTCGGTAGTTACTTTATGAAGAAGCTATAATGATGCAGATATTGCATGTACTAAAAAGAAAGCCCATTATGATGTCAAGACTAAACTCTTCCATCTGAGTACCTGACTGTTACATATGCCAAGATGGTTTCTGATGGTTTCTTACTTGCCGAGTCAGGTCTGAACGGTGGTAAGCAAACTGCTGTGGCCAAGTGACGAGCCAAAAGGTAAAGGAATCAAAGCCAAGAGTAATAATCGAGGATGAGCCACAAGTACAGTGGTATGGGAGGAACAAAAGGGGAGAGTAATCGATAAGAAAGCTCGCGTGCACATGTAGGTTTCTCATCCATATCTGTATTCACCATGGACTACCTCCGCAGAATCATGCCTTCTTGGCAATACAAACGCCTAGAACCATCCTCCCCCTCGGACCCGGAGAGTTTAGAAAAGTGCGGACCCGGATCAGCTTGCTGGGGTATGTTTGCCAAGAGATTACTTCGGCTGCCTCTCCGAACAATGACGATTCTCATTGCTGTAATCCTTCTTGTTCCAGGGTTAATAGCTTTGACTTCACTAAAGGTAAGACCCATCCCTTCTATACTGATCGTTGCTAACCGTTTAGGGCCGCTCATTCTTTTTGAATGGTGATGTTGTAGCCGGCAGTACAAAACCCGTTATGAACCATCTCGTCGCCAAAGACCGTCGTCTAGCCCTCGTTATTCCCGCAAATAACCCCGCCCACGATCTTTGCAAAGTCGTCACCAGTGCTATCGCTCTAGGATATCCCAGTCCTGTGATCGTCAACTGGGGCAAGAAGTTCGATCCGTCTAAAGGATGGAAGGGTGGCTCTCATCTTGCGAAAATTACTGGTACTCTTGAGTATCTCGATCTCACTACCAAGTCTGATACACCCGAGGAAAACAGACTTGAAGAGGATGATATTGTTGTTTTGACTGATTCTTACGATTGTTGGTTTCAGCTTGCTCCTGATGTTCTTCTCAAACGATATCATGAAGCGAATACACAAGCGAACCGTCGTCTTGCAGCTGGTTGGAAAGGTCGTGGTGATCTCCCCTTCGAACAAACAATTATCATCTCAGCCCAGAAGAAATGTTTTCCCCCTTCATCTTCCGGTTCTGTCCTTCACTGTGATGAATTACCTGAAAGTCCCGTCCGTAAAGATCTTTACGGTCCCAAGACAGACCTCGACCCGAACAAGTTCCACGATGCTCGACCAAAGTATCTTAACAGCGGTAGTATGATCGGTCCAGTTGGTGATATGCGCCGATACTTCCGCCGTGTGCAAGAGCGTATGCAACGAGGTCCCGTCAACGGCAAGGACCTGTACAGCAATCAAGGTGTCTTTGGAGAAATCTTTGCTGAGCAGGAAATTTGGAGACGCTCTCTTCGCGCACATACAGGCGTTACTCAAGACAGGGACTTTAAGGACCTTCACAAAGAATTCGAGTATCACGTCGGTCTAGACTATACCCAACAACGTTTTATTCCTACCGTATTCGAAGAACAAGACGGAGAAATCATTACTCTCAACGATAAAAACTTCATCGCCGAGAAGTCCAGGACTTTGAACATATCACCTCGTCTTCAAGGCGTACCCGACGATATCTCCAAGTCCAAAAACCCCCTCCAATATTTCAGGCCGCGATCTTGACATCATAGAAGACTGGGGCGAAATGCCTCTCTACGCCGATTTCTACTCCAAAGCAATCCCCGTAGTCGTGCATCACAACGCCCACAAAGACGGAGCCAAAAAACGACGATATCTATGGTGGGATAAGATCTGGTACTTTCCCTACCTACGGGAACTGGTAGAAAGCCAACTCAAAGAAGTCAAAGCTTCGTCTCTACTTGAAATTGTAGTCAATGGCGAACGTTTGACATTCTGGTAGTCGAGAACCAAGAAGCCTATGAAGAAGCCGCAGACCTTTGTCGTGGATGGGAATGGGACTGGTGTTTTTGAACGACATGAGTTTACCGATGTATGTAAGAGTAAGTATGATGAGGATGAGGCTAAGGATCCGTGGTATGATGAGATTTTTAGAGATGGGAAAGGGGAGTTGTAAAGGTTTAGGGAGTCAGCTTATCAGGTGTATCCTAGCTGACTCTAATATTATATGAGACTTAGATTATCCACTGCAACTTAAACATGAATTCCTGCGTAAATTCATGCTTGTCTGGATTGTCAAGATACTGCTTTTTCCATCTCAAGTTTCAAGGGAGATGCAACATTGGGAATAGCTTCACCCAACAACCCTAAATTCATAAGCTGAGGCAGTCATCAACTAAATAACATGGCAGACAGCTGAAATGATGTCGATCATAATCGATAATTTCGCATTTCAAAGGCAGAGTAGGTTCCACCGTTCCAGAAATGGCCAATGCGTAGCCCATCAATTCCACAAACGGCGATAACCTCCACTTTTGAGGTTTTAACTACCACGTAAACTTCACCAAGTTCACGCAAATCTCACACGGATCCTGCACGAATTCTACACGCAACGCGGACATGGACTCAATTGTCGTCGCGTTTTGAATGAATTCTAAAGCGCGACAGATACGTGACCGGCGCTGTGTTGTGCGCACCTTTGAGAAAACAGCACCTCAACTAGTAGCTGGTGTTGTAGTTTCAGGTACGTAGGACGGTTTAGTACTGCAATTGGTAAGGGATTCACCAAACTGTGTGTATATGTTGAAAAGATTACATGATCCACAGAAAAGAGGTATAGGTTTAACTACTTAATGAATTAGGTTACTTGTTTAAAAGTTTAAAGAATAACGGTTTATTGCCTCTATTATCCCGGGGACCTAGAGAACACAACACTGGGATAGATTTGTACTGTCACTTATCTCCAATTGACTGGGCTGTCCATTTATACTAATAACTTTTATTTAATCGGAGTCCGATACTCCGTTACGGAGCTACTCAAAGTAGTTAGTAGCACAATTAACTCTAACGTACGTAATAAGATGGGTTCTAGAACGGGTTCGAACTGCACAGTATGTAACCCTACTACTCCACAATATGATGAGTTCTTTTCTCACTCTTTGCATTCAACCAACTAATTTGCAAGGACACGCCTGGCGACATGAGTGGACCAGAAGCACAGAACCGGTCGGTGAAAGTACTGTCGGACATCCGACACTTATGGCTGACATGTGCAAACCCACTTTGACGTGTTCCAGCACCATAAATGGAGGGCGAATACATACACCAATAAGAGAGCAATGTCGTAAGTACTACTGACTGCATGGAACCACACTGTGGCAAGGTAAGCTTTTGTTGAGCATGACCCATGATCGACGATAGGGTTGAGGAACGTAGTATCATAAGCCACACCGAGTATGCCGCGGAGATGATAGTTTTTTTTATTTAAAATCGGACCAGTGATCGACAATCCACGCAAAACCCAGCAGGATAATCACCTTTCGTTGACGTATGTCTGATCACGGTGGGTTATTTACAACAGCAGCTGTACTCTGTTGCCCGCTGACTGCACTGTCTTAGTCCTTATCTTAACAAGTTACGGGTTTGATCTGTATTTAGTTCTTCTAATTTGAGTTTTTTCCAAGCGCAGGTCCTAGTGTATACAGATAAAAACAACACAACAAGTATTCAGGTCTTAAGCTACTGAACTATAGATTTAATAATAGAGTTGAAAAAAACATTTAATACAGACTAATTAAAAGAGTGAAATAATTTAAATACTGTCCTTTGTTAGCTTATAGTATGATATACTAAGCTAAGTAGTTAAGAACGAAGATTGGGATGTAAATTAAATAAATGGTGCTATAATGGAATCTCTCAAATCAAAGGCCGTTGCTGAATGACACTACAGCATGTGTTCCCTCTCGAACCCATGACTTTCCAGGCGCTTCCCTATCAAGACTCTCAACCTTTTCCTCACTCTCTATTCCCACACAAGTATCCGACCTGTTCATACTCAAAGCGAGAACCTTGACCTGACTTCCTTGACCAAGACAGCCTAGTGCACTTTTGAAAGGCGCGGTGTGCGGCCATAGACCGTCTTTGGTTAACTTTCGATAATTCAAGTCTCCTTTCCATATCGTCAAATGGCTATCCTGCAGGCGCTGAAAAAGCCTTGGTGCTTGATCCTTCATCTCATGGAAGGAGAAAGCTGTTGTCCAAAAGGGGTCTGACTCGATTTGCAATATGCCACGGGAAATGTATCTCTTGATCAGAGACCCCAGAAATGCAACGCCATTGGACTGTAAATATTCGAGGAGGATGTCCACATCCTTGGGTGTCGTATCGCTGACGAACCAGGGAAAGGCCTTCGTATGGAGAGTGACGCTAGTGGCGAGGTCTGATTCGATGAGGTACGCCGCGAAAACAAGGTCTGTGAAAAGTTCGAATCCGGCATTATCAAGAACCATGTCGATGTGCCGTTCCGGTTTTGTATCTCGAGCATTTTGTAAATAATCCCATGCCTCCAACGCATCATTGTCGACGATGATCTCCTCCATCTTGTCTATTGCTGGCTGTCTATGTAGAGCTCGAATTTCCGCGAAGGTGAGATCGGCGATAAGAGAAGAGTCGGCAGCATTTCCCCACAGGGCCAGGTTGACCATGTCAAGAAACACCGCCTTCGCTTTGTTTTCGTCTAACGACTTGAGGAACTTATTTGGACTTGCAAGGACTGGAATGTGTTTGATAGCATGGTGCTCAATGCAGGGCTGAGAGTTGGCTAAGAAAGAATGTTTTCGACTGTGGAAGATATCGTAATGTCTCCATGAGGTTGACATGGAAAATATCAACTGGATACGTCTGGATAAGTCAGCATAATTTCTTTGCAACAAAGGACGACGAAATCTACCTGTACATGTAGCATTCTCCATACAACCAGGGACAATTAAGCCAGGTTACTCCACCCAGATTGTTAGGTTGTTGGTTATAGGCCGCAATATCGGAAGATCCATCGTCGTCGAGGGGGCTGAACTCAGTTAGCTATAGGCCAAGAAAGAAAGAAATACTAAACCTTACGATAGTTCAACGTCGTTTATGATCTCGGTTTGCAGGGATTCGAGCCTGCCCTGTATTGACTTCAATTCATCAAGCCTAGGGGACGGAGAAATGCTTTTGCTGGTACTGGAAACATCGTCGATGATATCTTGGACGACCTTAGGCCAAAGAGATTGGGCAGTCTTGAAGGCCATAGAGCCTTCATCAGACGTCCAAGCTGACTGGACACCCTCAGAATTCGCAAGCATGTCGAGTTTTACCAGAACATAACAAAACGGGGGATTCTAGACCCATGTACCTGGTATTTATATGCCCATGGCGATCCGGACCCTTTTGCCCGATATCGTGTTCTCGAACCTGTTTAAATTGTAATGCCGAAATGTGGAGGGTGGGTACGCCGGGTTTAGTCGGTAATATTTACATCCGACACCGACCTACTAAAACGAGTATCTCCGGCTTGGCTGCGGCAATAAGTGACAGGTGATCATTTTGACAGGCGAGACGCTAGATTCTTTTAGTGGTTGAAGTCGCTGCAGGTAGCGGGAACCCCACTGGCAGTCCGCTGAAAAACGGACGAAACCACTGATGCCCTGTAGTTGTGATTTTAAGCTTCTAATTCGTGAAATTAGCTGCCCAAGTGTGGGCAAGTCAGGGGTTGAGTTCGCAAAGTTCCGTGCAAGCATGGAGTCGCAATGCTTCAAAAGTCAAAATTTAAAAGCTCTATCTGTATGAGGTTGCGGTAAGTTCCGGCAATTAGCATCTCACTTCAAGGTTATCTGTACATTAAGAATGAATTAAGAAAAGAATGATATGGAAATAAATCTAATTATTAATATATCTTTATAGTAATGTGCGGAAGAAGCAGACAGTTATCTTTAATTCTTGTCTACTATCTTATGATTATAAATACACCAGGGAAGGAGACAAAGAAGGGAAGGCTACTGTACTAAGCACAGCAGCCTTTTGTCCGAGTGAGTCACAGTTGTGTGAGCGATAGTTGGAGTTCAGTTACTGTGGGCGACTTCTACGGCAATGAGCACAAACTGTAGCCCACCTAGAGCGGGTCAACCTTAGAAACTACCGAGATACTAAACAAATATTAATAATAGCAAACCAAGCAAAATGAAGCCGCAAAATGAAGCCGCAAAATGAAGCCGCAAAATGAAGCCGCAAAATGAAGCCCAATCATTGCTCAGCAGTCGACCAAGCCAGGCTAACTGCAAATATCATCCAATAGGGCCGTTAATGTAAAGGTGTTTTAAGTAGGTAGATAGTACTACTACTGTAGATAATACCTACTGTACGCGATCTTAATACTAGAAGGGTTTAATAAATGTGTTTATATTATAAATGCAGGGTCATTGATATGACGTTACTGCTGGAAATGGTCAAGCCACACAGCTGTAAAGCCACTCATTTAGTGGTTGTCACTACGATGGAATACGGACGTCATGTAAGTACAGTAAGACGCTGAAATGAAGTAATGAGCTTTGTTTGATGTCATACATCAGTATCATCTCACTGCTACCAGCTATTTATTAGTCTTGATCCTCGAGTATTAAAGGGAGACCTGTTCAACCTGTACATCTACTTCTGTTAGATCCCGCTATTGTCTTATTTCACTCTCATCAGACACCATCATATCAATCATCATGGCCGCCAAGAACCCCGATTCAGTCCAAGGTCAAGGTCCCTTTCATGCCCGAATTATTCCTTCTGAGCCTGCAGTACACAAATGGGTAAGTAAATGCTGATGTCCTAAACGTCGCGTCGATCTAACACTCGTCAGCACAAACCCGGCAACGAGCAAGGCAACGCTGCCAAACCAGAATTCCACGCCCAGACCTTCCCACCCGGCACCGCTCCCACCGAGAACTCCTTCCAACCCAACTCCGTCGGCTACAACATACAGGAGAACACCTACGAAGGTGAAAACTTGGAGTATCCAGCCCTAGACATGCCTGGTTCAACGTCCAAGGATATCCATAACTCTATTGATTCACTGCATGGCAAGCCTCTGCAGGGTCAAGAGAACCGTGAAGCCAGAGGTGTTCATCCGCGAAAGAGGAAGAAGGAGAGAAGTGGTCTGGAGGGTGTCGGTGCGAGTACCTCTGATTCGGTCTTTGACAAGGTGCGGGATACAGTTGCTGATAAGCCAGAGGCGGAGAAGGGTCAGCGAGGTTATACTGGTCGACGAGAGGGTGGATTGGCTGCTGATAGAGCGGAAGCTATCCCCCCTGTGACAGCAGAGAGTAGAGCTGTTCGTGAAGGACCTCATGGACGCACGGTCAAGTGAAGGTAGGCAAGGCAGTTACTATACTATTGCCTGTTTCACTGTGCCCTATTAGACAGAGTAGTACTGAAGCTTAAATTAACTTTATTCATTTCAAGATGAATTAATTACTTCCCAATACTCTCTATGGTTTAAAAGAGGTGAAAGCCTGGTGTTTAAAGACCATTATACCACAAAGTAGACACCTCAGAGGCGTGTGATCAAAAGCGTTATTTTGTTAAGTACGCATTGCAAGCATCGTAACTCTAGATGTATTACCAGCAAAACCTGAACAGCCGACCTCTGACCCCATGTAACATAAATTCTGTAATTTATCGTTCTGTACAGTACCTACCATAAAATACTTACTAGAATAATAAGTTGCAGCGGTAGATCCCGCCGACCGCAAAACCGTACATGTCTCGTCATGCAACCATCATATCGACACCCATGCTACGAACTTTAAACATTCTCTGCAGAAAACCGGAAAATAAATTCTTATGACAGCTCAGCTTCATCATAATATTCTTGATCATGATTGTCACATTCCATTAAGGTGTTACTGCATATGCTGTCACCATTACCAGAATGTCACGAAACAACGATGATGAAATTAACTCTCTGCGTCCAGCTATTAAATCATCTGTAAGTAAGAAAACACTTTATCCCCTGTAATTCCTCTAACTGCCGCTCTGTAACTCTAACGATGCGTAATATTGAAATAAGCGTTACAATGATTTATCTCACCTGAATACCATGTAAAGTAGACCATCTGTGCTTTTCTTGATATTTGAAGATGGCATTCTTCTATAAATCTCTCCGTCTCTCGTCTTGCATTAGGCCTTGCACGTATACAGTAAGACGTAGTTCTGTTCTTACCTCAATACAAAGATATCGGAAGCTTTACAGCACGCACAACAACACAATGACTCAGATTAACATTTCTGACAAGTCGGGCGAGCAGAAGTGGTGGAAGGAGGCTATTGTCTATCAGGTTGGTCCCTCTGCTTTCTAGATAGCATTCCTACTGAGACTTTGCAGATTTACCCTTCCTCTTTCTTGGACACGGATGGAGACGGGGTTGGGAACATCAATGGTATCATTGCCAAGCTGGACTATCTCAAAGAGTTAGGCGGTAAGAAGCTGTTCAACATTCGTGCGATCATATTCTGACATGTATACAACAGTGGATATTCTCTGGCTTTCACCAAGTAAGTGCACCACGTCTTGAAAGAGATCAACAGTCTAATTATCATCACAAGTCTACAAAAGTCCCCAAGAGGATATGGGATACGACATCGTAAGTTGGCATTTGACTCATGTTAATGTTTTGTACTAACCTGACCCAGTCCGATTATCGCGCTATCCACAGTCCCTACGGTACTATGGATGATGTTGATAATTTGATCCACGAGCTCAAAAACCGCGACATGAAGCTCGTGATGGATCTCGTTGTCAACCACACTTCCCATGAGGTATGAGATGTCAAAACTTTCGATGACTGCTCTGACACATTCACAAACAGCACCCCTGGTTCATTGACTCGGCTTCTTCCAAGAACAGTGCTCAAAGAGACTGGTACATCTGGCGAAAGCCAAAGTTCGACGCTGAGGGCGTTCGTCAACCACCAAACAATTGGTGCAGTCTCTTTGACGAGACAGAATCAGCCTGGACATACGATTCCAAGACTGATGAGTATTATCTTTCCCTCTTTAGTCCATTCCAGGCAGACTTGAACTGGGAAACTCCATTCGTCCGAAGCGAGGTGCACGATATCCTGCGCTTCTGGCTCGACAAGGGAGTTTCTGGTTTCCGAATGGACGTCATCAATCTCATCTCCAAGGATCCCAATTTCCCTGATGCAGACATCGTTTTCCCAGACAGAAAGTACCAGCCGGGTGAGAAGCACTTTGCCAATGGCACCCGTCTCATAGACTATCTCCAAGAAATGAAGACGGAAGTCTTTGATCACTATGATACTCTGACAGTTGGTGAGATGCCGTTTCTTGATGACGAACAGGAGCGCCTCAACATGGTCAAGGCCGAAGAAGGCGTCGTGAACATGATTTTCACATTTGAGATGATTGGTCTTGACATTGTCCCTGAAAAGGGTCGCTTCAGCAATAAGCCATGGTGTGTCGCTGACCTGCGAGACATCATCGCCAAATCGTGCAGAATCGTGACAAAGGATGGCTGGAGCACGCTCTTCTGCGAGAACCATGACCAGCCACGCTCCGTCACGCGTTTCTGCGATGATTCTGATTCGCATCGTGTTACGGGCACCAAAATGCTGTCTATCATGCAGACAAGTCTTCCAGGAACCTTGTATCTGTACCAAGGCGAGGAGCTAGGCATGCGAAACGTACCCCTGTCTTGGGGACCGGAGGAGTACAAGGACATTGAATCCATCAAGTATTGGAACAAGTAAGTTTGATGACCGTGTCTCAAATGGAACCTTGACTGACGTTTCTAGTGTTTGCGCCAAGTATAAACAAGGATCTGCTGAGATGAAGGAAGCAAAGCATTATCTGCGCCTCAAAGCGCGTGACAATGCCAGGACTCCAATGCAATGGGATTCAACAGCCAACGGAGGCTTTTGCCCATCAGGAGTCAAACCCTGGATGCGCGTCAACGATGACTATCCCACTGTCAATGCCGAGCTTCAGACATCCGCAGCCAAGGCAAACAAGCGATCCATGCTCGTATCTCCTTACAGATTCTGGCAGCAGGCCATTGCGCTACGCAAGAAGCACAGCGATCTGTTTGTCTATGGAGACTTTGTCATCGAGAACAACACGCAGCCTAATGTGTTTGCGTTTAGGCGAGTGAGTGAGACGTGTCATTCCATCACGATTTTGAACTTTAGCAAGGAGGAGACGACGTTTACTTTTGATGATGGTCATGGTGTGAAGGAGTGGGCTTTGGGAAGTTATGATTCTTTGTCTTTGGAGAAGGAGAGGACTGGAGTCATCAAGCTACTTCCTTGGGAGGGTCTAATTGGTGTTGTGGGCAAGGATGCTTAGATGTGGAGGTACAGGGCAAATTCCTGTAGTATTAGTACATCTACAGAAGGAGATTGTCAACTGAGTATGATGTTGTTACGCAACCACGAGTTTATATGCGGTCCGTCGATGTGATAACACAGCACTCTTTACAGCATTCAGGTCACAAGGTCAATGGCATGTTTTAATTTAGGAATTGTTCTGGTGATGAGATAACGAAAATGAGCTTAACCTTGTATCTTTAGAGGTTTCTCATGAGCTCAAGTTCACTGAACTGTCATGTCGAGGTGACGACAATATCACAGAGTAGACCTCAGAGAGATCTGTGAAGCCAGGCAGTGAAGCCGAAGAAACATCGTGGTATGAATGGCATCAAGTAAAGATGAAAGAAGCAACGAATTACTATAACACAATATCTAACTACAAAATGCTTGCTCCGTATACTTTACAAGACTCGCTCCTCAGAAGAACCTTAACTAACTACAAACGTACAAAGACTGATCCGTTTCCGCGTGCACCAGCCTTCAAACCCATACCCATCATCCACCTTTCAATCTCGGTAGTATCACGACTCCCCAACCACCGCTGCGTAGTATTACGTACATTCAACGAAGTCCTCTCATACTCAGTCTTGTCCTCCATGAGTCTCGTGACCACCTCAGCCCAAGGTCGTATGTCTTGCTCAGGAATGATGTAAGCCCCCGTCTCATCATGTTCGCCACTGATGGCATTGACAGGTATGATGTAATCCAGCCCAAGCATCGCCTCAGGTACAGCTCCTGCATCGGAAGAGACTACAGGTATGCCCCGCAGGTGTGCTTCGACTACCACCATTCCCCAAGCCTCGCACCAAAGGGAGGGAACTACCAGGATTTTGATATCGCGCCAGATGTCTTCTGGATTGACGCATGACGGGCGAGTTCTAGATTCTTGTGTCAGTGGTGGTGCCGATAGTGTTGGATTTACTTACGTTATGTTGGGCTGGGCTTTGATCTGATTGAGGATCTTTTCATTAGTGCCCCAACTCATGAATGCCAAGAATTCATACTGCGGACACGCTTTCGCAAGATCAATAAAGATACTGGCTCCCTTGACAGGACAGGGATTAACCATAGCGATGTACTTCTTGTCCCAATTGGACAGATGGCCGGGCATCTCGTGGTTGCCGACCAGATACGTCCAAGGATGATGCACCAGAAATCGTGACTGCAATTGACCATGTTCAAGAGCGTAATTCTTGATGACTTGAGACACGCTCCAGACTCCATCCATGCGTCGGAGAAGATCTATTTCCCGTTCCGTGCTCGATTGTCCTGGAATTCCAAATGCGAATGGACCAAAGGGAAGTTGTTCGGCGGTGTGAATAACTGCGATACGGGACATGTTTAAATCGGCGAGGTCAAGGTCAAAGCTGGCTTGCATTGATAGACCGTCGTTGGATATTATGTGCGTAGGATTGAAACGCCTGATTTCATCGTGGAGGAAGGAGATAAAGTCTAGCAACGGGGGCAAGGACAATCCAGTCTGTAAAGGTCATGTTAGTCTTGATTACAAGATAAGATTCTTGACATACCTCGATATACTCAGCAGACATCTTGGCTAACTGACTGTGTAAAGCAGGCTTGCCACCAAAGGCCTCATCAAAAGCTTCACTATCCAGAGCCACGACTTCAACACCATCGTCCATACGGAATTCATGGACCTTGACATTGACTCCGGGCGTACCATCTTGGCTTCTCATATGCAGCATCATGGTTTTCATGTGCTCGCCGCTACGCTTTCTATCTTTCAAGTAGCCCTCGACCTCTCCGCAATGGGAATAGCAGAGCTGACGGACACGATGGCCTGTTGAAGCTAGATAGCGAAGCAGGGCGTTGTTGGTCTTGTAACCACCAGAAGATGAGAAGAGGCCTTTTGCCGTTTGGATGAGGAAGACACGCATGATCTTTGGAGTTAATTGTATAAGAATGTGCTGATAGAAGAATGTTGAGTAAGGTTGTGTATAGTATTACTGTGAGATGAGAATTGTTTTATTTTGAGATATAACCACATCTGGGCTTCATTCCTCTTATATACCAGTCTTGTTAGAAGCTATCATTGAGAGGCAAACTTGGTGAGAGAGTGATGTCGTCAAGTTACTACCAGTTTAAGCATTTTCACAATGACACAACTTGAGCCTCACTTACAGCCTTGATCCATTAAAAGAGTAAGGCAAGAAAAGAATCTACAGTGATGTATTTCGTTAATAATCCGTTCTATTCCCTACGAAAACTGTTCCATAATGCGGCACGCACTCCTACGTCAGACCAGTGTAAGATCATCATTCTATGGATACAGTAATGAGTGGATTCCCAGACAAAACCACAAAACACCACAGTGGATTCCTATTTACAGAAAAGAATCCATCGTGAAGGAGAAAAAGATCCGTAATATTACTTTATGACGTCCTGTTCTGTTTCTGGTGATGAAACATTGGTAATGAAATTTGTTCCGATGAGGATATTCAAGTTGGACGAGAAAACAAAGAAACGCATAAATTGATACTCTAGAGAGTATATATTGCAGCTAAAAAGATATCAGACTATTTACAATCTTTGTTAAATATAGTTTAACTCTCATATTCTATATACGATCTTTGTTAAAAACAGTTTATTGTTAGATCTTCACCATGGATTCTATCCGGCGAACCCTCTCTAAACTCACGCTCAAACCAAGCTCTGAATCAGAACGGCACAAAAATCCGTCTTTAAATGAAGACAATTTGGTTATTTTCAGAGATTCTGATCTTGAGGATCCTGTTAACTGGCCTCTTGCAAGAAAACGATACATTTCTGCAGTCGCAGTGTTGATATCGATGAATGGTGGCTTTGCCAGCAGTATCATGACTGGAGCAACCGAGTCCATCACTCAGGAATTCGGTGTCTCGCGTGTTGCTGCAGGACTCACTACGTCTCTTTTCCTTCTTGGCTTCTGCGCTGGTCCTTTGCTATTTGGGCCCTTGTCTGAATTCTACGGTCGACGGTGGATTCTGTACACAACACTGTTTCTCTACTTCGCCTTTACATTCTTGACCGCCTGGCCTCCGAACTTTGGAGGACTATTGGTGGGCAGATTCATCGCTGGAAGCTTCGCTGCAGGACCTGGAACCGTTGTTGGCGGTATCCTTGTTCATCTGTGGGACAAATGCGCATGCGGCAATGCCATGGGCGTCTTCATCTGCGCGGCTTGGGTCGGTCCAGCTCTTGGGACTGTCATATCCGGAGCCGTGGAGCTGCAGAAGGACTGGCATTGGGACATGTACGTGTGCCTCTGGTATGCAGCATTTTCGTGTCTTATCGTGTTTACGATTCCCGAAACACAACGAAACACCATCCTTTCTTACAAGGCCAAGATGGCGAGAAAGGAGGGTCACGACGTACAGGCTGAGCAGGAAGCTACCAGACCAAAACTGACTCAGTTGTACAAAACTGCTCTAACGAGACCTTGGATACTCCTTTTCGACGTCATTGCTTTTCTCTGCTGCATCTACTCTTGTGTTATTGCCGCTCTGCAATACATGCTCTTCAGCATATATCCTCTTGTCTTTCAAGACATGAGGGGTTGGAATCCAGCCGTTTCTCAGCTTCCGATCCTCGGCCAAGCCGTTGGGGCTATATTAGGTCTATTAATTGTCGTCGCCAACTCTAAGCGCCGGAAGCGGAAGGTAGCAAGGGAGGCGGAAATACCTCCGGAGGATCATATGGTCTTGGCAATGATTGGCGGCGTGGGGTTTCCCATCTCCATGCTCTAGCTCAGCTGGAGTGCCCAGTACAAGTAAGTACCACCCCTTCTCCACTGTGGGAATATAACTAACGGCATCTAATATAAGCTCCGTGCATTGGATCGTGCCCACCATTGGTGGCACCGTTTTATCGACTTGCCTGATGCTGATTCACGTCTCCTGCTTCAGCTACATAACCGACACATATGCCGACTACGCGGCGTCTGTGGTTGCTGTGATCATTGTGGCAAGGTCTTCCAGTAGCGCGGGCGCTCCTCTGTTTACAGCGCAGATGTTTGACGCCCTTGGGGTGGGCGGTGGAGGATCGCTTATCGCAGGCGTGGCGGCTGTTTTGTCCGCCACCCCGTTTTTGCTTTATCGTTATGGTCACAGGATACGAGAGAAAAGCAAATATGCACTTTCTTAGTGGGATTGCCATGTCGGGGAAGCTAGTTTTGAACAAAATGTCCGCTTAATTTGTCTAATATAATCCACCAAGCTTACTTGCATGACATTGGAGTTGATCCCTGTTCCGCGATCCTTGACTCAGCTTTCTTCAGGGCATGCAAGGGCTGAATAACAAGAACCTCAACAAACGTTGATACAGAATTGCGTTGATACAGAGTAATCAAAGAATATAATCGTACGTTTGATCATGTCACTTACAAATTACGAGAAGCTTGAGCACGGACGGTTAGACCTTCAAAGCTAATGGTCGACCGTTTTCCGTCACGGAATCATCCCCGGCTGTCGGACCATGCAGTAGCGCTTGTACCTTCTGTAGTCACTGAACTAAAACTCTTGTCACCTCTTAGATCACATCATCTAGCCAGTTCGGGAATGGACGGCTTAGTTGTTTATGAGGCTAACTGACAGGTGCCAAGGGAAACGTCTTCCCCTCATAGCCGTGATAATCCCGGTACCAACAACATTCGAGCGGATGTGATAGCTCATATGCACTTTGTCAGTTTCAGAAGTGGCTAGTAAACTCTATTGCGGCTTATCCTGTCACAGTTCCAGTATCATGACACACTTTGCGTGACAGTCCACTCAGGGCCCTGAGTATTACTTACCTACAGCCTCCATCACAATGCGCTAGCACTGTCTATCGCTCGGTCGGGACCCTTCTAATGATGGCGCAATGACCGCAAGCTTTCATCCAAATTATGTTCCCCGCTGCATCACGAATCCAAAATGCCATGCGCATCTCAGGTTTCTTAAAAATCAACCTTCCACATCCAGCCCATCAGATCCATCCTTGACGATTTGGATGGCTACATTTCTTACCTCCAAGTTAGCTTTTAGGTTACGCGCGGAGTCGAGCAACCTTTAGACCGGACCCATCTACAACCAGACCTGTACATCGTGCTAGAATCAAAGTCATCTGTAAGACATGAGATCGGATTTAGTGAGTGTGGGCTTTCCCTGCCGCTTCGTCACCATCTCATATTTACATAAACAGACATGGATTTATCCTCGACAATGGATGAAAATTCAATGGCATTCCTGGATCCAATGTGCGACTTTGCGAACTTGAATTCTGAGCCTGCCGCCTTATGGCATCGATGGTCCTTTGCTAGTGAGCCCAGTTACCATGGCTCATATCCTCACCATCAAGGAGACCCTCACCAGGGACCGGTCGATATGGGACAGTTCATGCCGGACTTTTCTCACGGTCCTTCTCCAACCCTCTTCTTCGATCATAACGCTCTGGGGTACCAACCACCCCCAATCTCAGATCCGACACAACACGGACCATCTTCAAACATTACAGGATCTCCGATACACCACTCACCGATTCAGTACAAAGTGAAGAAGCAGACAGTGAGCCATGAAAAAAGGACTTCAGTAACCCCGCCATCTCGACGCAATTCCACCAGGAAACATCAAGGACGACGAGCATCAGTGAGAGAGCTCAACATGAACAGTGAAGAATGCGAAGAGTTGTCCGAGTCTCCACCATCAGAACTCGACACTCAGGCTAAGAAAAAGAAAAGGGAGAGCAATAGACGAGCAGCAATCAAGGTCCGGTCCAAGAAAAGGGTCCTTGAAGAAAACCTCGAAACAGCGGAAAAGGATATGGAGAAGACGAACCGGGAATTGACCACCCAGGTAAAGGGGTTGACGGATGAGATTCACAACCTTAAGATGCAGCTCTTACAACACGTCGGCTGCGACTGCGTCCTCATCCAAGAGTACATCACTGGCGAAGCCAATCGTTATATTCAAGATATAAGCGGAGAGTCTGGAAATAGCGCACGAGCCTCATAGAAAAGAAATAAATACATAGTTGGTCTGTCCGGGGGACAAGAACCGACTTTTTTATAACTCACAACCTGAATATTGAAAGCATTTGGCCGAGGAAGACATCTCGTGATAGTTTCATATAAAAATCCCTCAAATCGATATGAGTCAATGTGGTATTAGAAAGTTGAAAGAATTACGTCATTATGGTTAAAGTTTGGAATAATAATGCAGTTATAGTTTTAGTTGCGTGGAATTGTAACGGATATTTCCGCGGAGGTAAGTTCCGTTGGGCAGAATAAGATTGGTCCAGACCCGAGTAGACTCTCACAAGTAATTCTAGAGTCCAGACATGATGCTTACCAAGAATGTGGTTATAGATTCTAAAAATGATACTTATGAATAGTGTTTGAATTGGATACTGCAAACTACATACTCCATGTACTCACGATTTGAAGAGCTGTTCAAACTTGGACTTTCCTTCCAACTGCTTGATCTCCTGCTTCATAGCATCAATGCGATAGTTTTTGAAAGCTTCCTCTATTCGTGCCTTGACCTCTGGCTTCTTTGTGATAGTTCGTGATGCTGATGTCGTGCCGGTGATAAGACCCAGTTCTCCACCAAGGAATGTACCTCCAACGGCGAAAAAAAAGTAAGTTGCCGCGTCACCCCATTTAGATGGTGACAGTTTGTCGGAAATATCGGGAATGGGTTCTGTATGATTTAGATTAGGACAGAATAATGAGGGGGATAACATAACATACGGGTACGCCCGTCTGCGAATTGAACAGCCACAGGCTTCTCCATGGCTCGGAAGGCGTTAAAGTAGGCTAATCTCATGGACCTAAGTCTGAAAGCGCAGTAAATGCCGAAGCCGGCACCTAACAGAGACCCTAGCTTGGCATGGGTGGAGACTTTACTTCCCGCCCGTTTCAAAATGTCTCGTTCTTCCTGGTTCAAACTAAATAAATGTCAGTATTTAAAGGGGGAGAGAAAAGAAAGGCGTACTCATGCTGGAGATGCTCTTCAGCAAGTCCACGAAGGTCTTTGCTCCTCCCAGTTCGGAACGCGGCTAGTGACTCTGGCATGTTTGTTGCACTGTAAAGTTATGATAGTCAGATCTGATCTGACAGGGGGGCATCGAGACCTGGGTCTTTTATTTGAAGACACTGGGGCTATTATAACATGGCTTGTAATCTGACGTCAGACTTGTAAGGCAGCATATTCAATGTCATGGTTACATTGTTATTCCAGCCGTAAAGCCACCCCATCATTATCAAGTCATTATCAACATTTCAATATGCAAGTGTTTACCCGAGCTTATTTCGCTTAAGAATACGAAGCTGTTGGTTGAGAAACAGATGCATACTGTAACGTCGGATCTAGACTACGCTAAGTTAGGGCTCTACACTGATCGCCGCTCTGATGCAACAGCGGAGGTACAGCGATTGGAGGACGCCGTCTGGCGGAGACGGTAGTGGAAGCTTGTCATTTTGTGTGCTCAGCCTTATCAAAAGAGAGCGCACGGATGACGTTTGAAAATAGATGATATGATACTCAGATCATTATATGCGACTTGGATTAGAATACTGCCAAGATCTGAAGTTTATCGTTAATGCAAACATTATCGTGAGATGATTCACATATGAATGTTTTCTTATAGATTCATAACTTTGTTATGATGAGTCTGCGCATCGAAATGAGAGGCTTTGTCAAGGGGATCTAGTATCTGAAGATCTTAGAATAGCAAAGAACTACCAAGCTATAATATCATTTCTCAAATATGTTAAAAGGGACAGGTTAATCCCTTCAATCGGTATAGGGAATAACATCACGCAATTGATCTTATTAACAATAACAACTTGAAATCACAATACAACACCATCAACATGACAGAGGTAGCCAAGTACGTCTTCTTATCCCCACGCCCTTCCCATCTAACCTTGCAAGGCCCGTTTATACAACCTCCTACAAGCCTCATCCTACCGACAGGATGAAGGCGGCTCTTTGGACAGGCTCAAAGTCCATTGAGTTAGGCGACGTTCCCAAGCCCACCATCACCGCTCCCGCCGACGCCATCGTCCATGTAACCCACTGCACCATCTGCGGTTCCGACCTCCACATGTACAACGGCGATCTGAACAAGGTTATGGAGAAGGGGTTGATCATGGGCCACGAAGCCATCGGTATCGTCGAAGAGGTCGGTCCTCAGGTCAAGACCTTGAGTGTTGGAGACCGAGTCATTATCCTGCCTGTCATCGCCTGCGGAGACTGTTTCTACTGCAAGAGAAAGGAGTTTTCGCTGTGCGATAATACTAACCCTTCCAAAGAGCTGGAGGGCATGTATGGTCACCGACTGTCCGGCATCTTTGGATATTCTTTGATCACTGGCGGATATCCTGGTGATCAGGCGGAATACTGTCGTGTTCCCAACGCAGATCTCACCTGCGTCAAGGCTCCTCACGACATTGATCCCAAGAAGCTGGTTGGTCTTGCTGATGTAACACCCACTGCTTGGCATGGTAATGAGCTGGCAGAGGTAGGCAAGGGAGATGTCGTCGGCGTCTGGGGTTGCGGTGCCGTGGGTCTCTCGATCCAACGTCTTGCCAAGCTCCGAGGAGCGAGCAAGGTATACGCCATTGACAAGGATGAGCATCGTCTCGACATCGCCAAGTCTTACGGTATGATTCCTGTCAACGTCAAGCATCACAAGGATCCTGCCGACTACATCCTGTCCATTGAACCACACGGACTGGACCGTGGTATCGAGGCGAGCGGTTTCAGGAGCACCAACTCAGCTGCTCATGCCTCCATGAGAGCGTTGGGTGTTGAGGGTGATAGTTCTGATACTGTTGCCGCGGCTATCAAGGCTACTCGAAAGGGAGGCAATGTTGCTCTTATTGGTGACTTTTTCTACGAAACCAACAACTTTCCTATCGGAATGATGATGGAGAAGGGTATTACTGTACGTGGAGGACAGCTCTACGCCCAGAAGGTAAGCCTACCCCAATCTATCAACATGCTGAAACATACTGATCTGATGGTAGTATTTCCCTCTTCTTTTGAACATGGTCATCGAGGGCAAATATGATCCCTCTTTCATGTTCACCCACGAAGGTACAGTAGTTCCCTGTTTAAGATGTGTTAGATATTTAACTAACTGCTGGAAAGATGACTTTGAGAACATCTCCAAGAACTACGCCAATTTCTTCAGCCACAAGACACCTGGCGGATTAAAGGTCTGTCTCGCTACTGCCTTTGGCCGGGCCCAGCAGCGTGCTTAGATAGATTCTACTGTTGAGTCTTAGCTTGGGTTAGCTTAGATAGTGCCCTGTAGCTACTGAAATGCAAACATTATGGTGTACCTGAATTCCACTTCCTACCCTGGATTGCCTCTGTTCCATGATTTAATGCTTTGTCAGCAAATGCGGCGTTCTTACTGGTTGATTAACTGTCACGTGGATCCTCTGCTTAATCAAAGCCGCGTTATTTCCTTTCAATTAGTTAGATGAACAAGGCTCTTTAAACCTTCTTATTAATGCTTAACTGAACGTTAACAGCTGTTGATCGCAATGTGTGTCATCCGTAGAGCTTTTAGTGTAGCGGGTCTCGTACTAAAGCCGGAAAGCCACCCTGAGTAATGAGACCGCGCTGGTTACCGCCGTTAACACGCTAACAACCCGCAAATATACTTCATTAAGTTGACAGTCAAGGTTAGTCGTAAAATAAGAGCTATTCAACAATTATTTGTCTCTTGTTGAAGTATACTTCTGTCTATGATATGTCTATAATCTTGCTGTCTCTCCCTCTTGCGCCTTAACCCAAGCCTTTATAACTCTAATCAATCCCTCAACCTCCTTAACTGTATTCCCAGCGTGTAAACAAACCCTTACTCTCTCACTCCCCTTAGGTACAGTCGGTGCAACGATCGGTCTCACTGTAAACCCTCTCTCCTGGCAGAACCGTGCTAGACTCCGTGGCTCAGATGTAAATAAAGGGATGATAGGCGATTTCGGGTCTTTGTTGACTCTTATTGTCATTGTTATCGAGGTTAGAGACTTGAGTAGCTTATGGGTGTGTCTGACGAGACCCCAAAGGTGCGCAAGCCTCTCATCAATAAACCCGCTTTGCAAGTATTGGTATGAGACACTTATACTTGCTAAGCAAGAGAATGGTAGAGCTGTAGTGTAGATGAGAGTTCGGGCATAGTTGATAAGATACTCTCTTGTGATAGAAGAGCATAACACGATAGCTACAAAGTCAGTCGTGCCGTCATGATGAATGATTGACTTACCTCCAAACGAACTCATAGCCTTCCCGAAAGTATGCAGCCTCGCAAAAACCTCATCTTCCAATCCCAATTCACAAACTAGACCCCTTCCTTGCTTCCCATACACGCCTGTAGAATGAGCCTCATCAACAATAACATACCCATTCCCCTTCAACCTCGTCTTGACACAAGTTATGATATCCCTCAACGGCGCAACATCCCCATCCATACTATAAACCCCCTCAACAAGAACAAAAACCGAGACATTCTCTTCAATACCCGCGAGAACGTCATCCAGCGCCTGGACACAATTATGCTTAAACGGAACTCTTCTGCTCGCTCGACCAAGTCTCATCCCATCATGCGCACTAGCATGAACAAGCTCATCATAAACAATCACATCACCCCTCTGCGGCAACGTACTAACCAATCCTACATTCGCATCGAAGCCCGAGTTAAACAATAACCCAGCAGGAGCGTTGTGAAAAGTCGCGATTTCACGTTCAAGGGTTTCGGCAAAGGTTGAGTTGCCGTCTAGTAAGCGTGATCCACCAGATCCCAACGATGCATGGTTTTGGAGGAGGGCGTAATAGTCTGAGAGGAGTGATGGGATTGATGAGAGTGAGAGGTATGCGTTTGAGGAAAAGTCGATGTTTGATGGGGGTGTTGTGGTTAGGGCTCGGAGTTGAGACTTTTTGGAGCGGTTTTGGAGGTGAGAGGCCAATTGTTCCTCCAACTTGGACATTTTGAAAACGAATGTAATTTAAACAAATAAACACAATTGCAGGACCTAAGTGAACAGGTAATTGAAGAGATTGCAACAATTGAAGTATATACTTTTGTCGTGATAAATTTGTTGAGGTTGAGCTGAATTGCGCCTTTTTCCCCACCGGCCCAAGTACCGTGCCGCCGATCGCACATGCATGTAAATCCCGTTATAAGCCGCGGTCTCCCGGCCGTTTGCCCGAGGAGAAACCTTTCTTCTCGAAAACTGTCCTTTTACCTCTTGCTCATCCGGGTACCTCTCACCTTTTACTCCTCCAGGTACCCAAAATGCCCCCCGTCTCAGCTCTTCTCCGCCGCTCCCTCCGAGCGCACCAGGTTTACGGCGCAAACACAGACGTCGGAAAGACAATCTTTAGCACAATCCTGTGTAATGGCGCGAATAAACGTGGAGATAAAACGTGGTTTTTGAAACCTGTTTCTACGGGGGCTGCTGATGAGGCTGATGGATGGTAATGATACCCCGATCTTTGTGGGTTTGGCTGATTTTGTAGTCATATTCAGAAATTCGCGCCTGAGACGGTTCATGAAACGCTGTTTCAGTATGATATTCCTTGTAGTCCTCATATAGCTGCCAAAGCATCCGGAAAAGTAAGATTTCCCTCTTTTGGTGAATCGAGCTGACAAAATAGCCTGTTCCTTCTGATCAAGCTGTTCTTGCAAGGATTAATGAAGCAGTCTCTCACTATGGCCCAGGCTGGCTCTTTTTAGAAACAGCAGGCGGCGTACACTCACCCGGACCATCAGGGACTCCCCAAGCCGATCTCTACGCTCCACTGCGTGCACCTGTTATTCTTGTCGGTGATTCAAAGCTCGGTGGTATTTCCCAGAGTATATCTGCGTTCGAGTCTTTAAAGATGAGGGGATATGATGTTGAGTCTATTCTGCTGTTTCAGGATATCAATTATGAGAATTATCAGTACTTGAGGGATTATTTCTCTAAGCTGGGTGTTCCTGTTGATACGGTGCCTGAACCGCCTGCAAGAGTACCAGATGTGAAGGAGGATGTTGAGCAGATGAAAGAGTACTACTCTTCGATGAGTGTTGACCACGTTCTGGAGCATCTCGACAATCGCGGCAAACAACGGATCTCTCGTCTTGAATCACTTAGTGAAAAGGCGAGTGAGAAGATTTGGTACCCCTTCACCCAGCAAAAACTCGTCTCAGCAGAAACAATTTCCGCCATTGACTCAGCCCACGGAGATTACTTCCAAGTTCTCAACCCAAACTCAGACTCTCTTCTTCAACCTGCCTTTGACGGCTCAGCATCATGGTGGTCCCAAGGTTTAGGACACGCAAATTCACGCCTCACACTTGCAGCGGCATATGCAGCCGGTCGATATGGACATGTCATGTTTGCAGAAGCTATTCATGAACCTGCCCTCGCTCTTGCAGAAATTATGCTAGATGGTGCCAAGAATGAGCGTTTTTCGAGAGTGTTTTACTCCGATAATGGAAGTACGGGTTGTGAAGTCGCTGTCAAGATGGCTCTTCGTGCAGCGCGACTTCGATACGGCTGGGGCCCTAATGAGAATGTTCATATTCTGGGTCTCAAGGGGAGTTATCACGGCGACACGATTGGAGCAATGGACTGTGCTGAACCGTGTGTCTACAATGAAAAGATTGAATGGTATGAAGGAAAGGGTTATTGGTTTGACTACCCTACCATTCAATGCGTCAAAGGTAAGTGGGAGGTGAGTACTCCGGAGGGTATGGGTGATGATCAGCAGCTGGGATCCATCTCGGAGGTTTTTGATCTTGAATGCCGAGTCAATACCGAGCAGTACCGAAGTTACGCGAGATACATCGAAAATACTTTACAGAAGCTGGAAGCTCAGGGAAGAAAGTTTGGAGCGTTGATGATGGAGCCAATTATCCTTGGAGCTGGAGGAATGAAATTTGTGTAAGTTTTACTTCCTTGTGTCGACGTTTACTGACCTTTTAGGGATCCCCTCTTTCAGCGGGCTCTAGTGGACGTCGTTCGTCGCACATCCACTATAACATCCCCAGCATCACAAGGCCCACAGTGGACCGGCCTCCCTGTAATTTTCGACGAAGTCTTTACGGGGCTATACCGCCTGGGTCGTTTCTCAGCAGCATCATTCCTCGGCGTTGAACCAGACATTTGCGTCAACGCAAAGTTACTCACAGGCGGTTTAGTACCACTGTGCACGACTATGGCATCAGAGAGTATTTTCGACGCCTTTGTGAGTGATAATAAAAGTGATGCGCTTTTGCATGGTCATAGTTATACGGCGCATGCGGTTGGATGTCAAGTTGCTGTTGAGTCAGTGACTGAAATGCAGAGGATGGAGAAGGATGGGGAGTGGAAGTGGGCAGAGCAAGATTGGACTTCTACAAACGACAGTACTCAAGCATGGAGTGTGTGGTCCAAAGACTTTGTGGATAATATTTCACATAATTCTCAAGTTTTGGGTGTTTGGGCGCTGGGAAGTGTTTTGGCTATCAGTCTTCGCGATGATGCAGGCGTTGGTTACAAGAGTCTTGCAGCAAAGAAGCTTCAGAGTTTTCTGAGAGAAGGAACAGGATCTTGGAATGCTCATAGTAGAGTTTTGGGTAATGTCTTTTATGTTATGGCGAGTCAGAAGACGAGTCGGGAGAGTTTTGCTGAGTTGCAGGGTTTATTGGTGGATGCACTCAGAGTATGATCTCATAGAGTCATCATTGAGTTCACAAGACGCATACTCATTACAATTAAGCATATCTATTACAAGCTAGATAGAAACCATACTGTTTATTTGACACTGCTTTCTACCCTATTGACGTGTTTCTGCATTTTATGCAATTACATAGATGATCATCATCCAAGCGAGAACTCTGAATCGCCATTGGTCAGATTGAGAGGGGATAAAGTTACATCACATTGAAGAAACTTGCATTCTTCACTTACACACAAAACATCTCCAAATTATACAAAAATGAACGCTCAACCACAGGAAAAGACTCGAGAGCAGTCCATCGCTGAATTTGAAGCTAGGACAAAGAAAATTCAGCAGGAGCATCCTGATGTGGATATCAAGTCTACCGTCATTGAACCTACCATGAATCTCATGTTTGACATTAGGGTGAGTCCTTCACTGGGATATAAAGAGTGATACTGATATGATGTAGGAAAATTTGAAAGATGAGGACAGAAAAAAACATGAAGAACTCATCACTCTCATGCTTCATAACACATCCGATCCAGCAAAAGCAGAAAAGTACCTCTGGGAAGCCCGAAACTATCTCAAACCTCATCCCAGCATCCTCAAGCTCTTTGACGACATTTACATCAACAAACGACCTGTCCCCGTCATGATTTCCCAACTTCACGACGCAATGAACACAAAACCACCTTCAGCGCCATAAATAGTTTTTAGCTTTTTTTTATGACGATATTTCTGCCCCTCACATGACGCCCCATCAATAGGGCGCAAAGACAAGGTTTTTGACCAATTAGGTGACAGGTCTAATGATGACTACGCAAGTTTCAACGCTTTCCATTTCTTTCCACCTGCATTGCATTACGGTACCTTTGAATCCTACCAACTCATGTATGATTGATTGACACGCCCATCATGACTTACAACCAGACTTCATTCTCCGATATGGACCTTTTGGATGGTTTTATGAGTGATGACTTGACGCCATATGTCTCTGATTCCGCGACGTTTAACCTGACGCCTAATTTCTCATCGACCCCCAATGATGCACCTGTCCCTCCACAACCAGCAAAAGTCGGAGGACGCTTTACTCGAGAATCTGTCAGAATCTTAAAGAATTGGCTAGCGACTCACCAAAATCATCCATATCCTCGTGAACAGGAGCGGAAGATGCTGCAGGAGGAGACGGGACTTACAAAAACGCAGATATCGAATTGGTTAGCCAATGCAAGACGACGAGGAAAGATTCCATCTAGTGCTTCCTCCCCAAGAACAAGAGCTATGGATATTCCGCCGAGACCGGGGACACCGGCTGTGAGGAATACTTCTGATATGGATCCTTTGCAGAGATGGGTTGATTCACCGCCTGAAGATGAACCGGCTGCTGTTACGGCTATTGCGAGGGCTGTAGCTTCTGTTAAGCCGTCGTCTGGTAAGTAATCATGAGAATGACGTATCTGAGCTAACAGTGTCAGGTTCCACGAGTCCGTATACTAGGTTATCTCGTACACCGTCGGTTAGAAGTGTCGGCACATCACGGTCAAGCTCTATAAGCTCCGTCAATTCACACACCAGCCGATCATCTTTCGGACTTAACGGCTTATTTAGTCGAGGTTCATCTCGGCGTAGAAGACGTGCTTATAAAGAAGAAAGAAGATCGTTGGCTACACCGCATAAAGCATTTCAATGCACATTCTGCACAGAGACATTCCGGGCAAAACACGATTGGCAACGACATGAAAATTCACTTCACTTACCGCTTGAACGCTGGGTTTGTAGTCCTGAAGGGCCACGTGGTCAAAAAGAAGACAGTCCCGAAACCAGATGTGTTTTCTGTGGTCACATCGATCCGGATGATGCACATATCGAAACGCATAATTACTCAGCATGCAAGAACCGACCCGTCCAAGAACGCACATTCAATCGCAAAGATCATTTAAATCAGCATTTAAAACTGGTTCACAATACGAAATTCGCTGAGTGGCCTATGAGACAGTGGAAAGCGCCACCACCAGCAATACAATCAAGATGTGGTTTTTGTAACCTTGTTATGGAGAATTGGAGTGATCGTGTGCATCATCTAGCGGACCACTTTAAAGCTGGTAAGACGATGGCTGATTGGAAGGGTGATTGGGGATTTGAAGCGCATATCGTTGAGTTGGTTGAGAATTCGATACCGCCTTGTAAGTGTGACTTTGAGTTTGTTACGAAGGGTGCTGATGAGACAGATTTTATTGAGACGGAGAGGAATAGTCCTTTTCCTTTTGAAGGGAGTAGAGCACTCGTTGAAACGCCCCGAACAGCTTACGAATTACTTAAACTGGAACTCGCATATTTCATGCAGAATCATTTCTATCAACACGCCAGAATGCCAACAGGAGACGAAATGCAACTAGAAGCATGTCGAATTCTTTTTGCTTCCGAACCACTATCCCAGACCAATTTCATATGCTGCTCATGGCTACGCGATCTCGTTTTCTCTAATGCCGAAATTTCCCAACGCGCTCAATTCGGTCCTATGCGAACGAATGCCGAATCTCGTCTCTCGTCAATGGAAATAAGTGGCAAGAACAATATCTTCGAAGGATGTCCATTTGAAACTCAACTTCAGGAATTTGTTCAAGCGAAACAGCTTCTAAATCTGAGTATACGAGATGATGAACTACGAGAAGAATGCTGTATGATCGTTGGACGACTTGAAGAAGTTTCAGCTACACCATCTGACTTTATTGCGAATTGGTTGATTAAAGTTATACACTCACCTGGCGATTGGTTACTTCCTTTCCGACAACGGACGGGTATCGAATTAATTGGTTTATCGGAGGGGTTGAATCTTAATGCCATGATTCAAGATTACACGCGTCTTGAACAGGAGCTAAGTTCATACCTAACCATGCAACGCGTAATCGGTCTCGAACCCAACGACGAAGACCTCCGTCATCAAGCGAGGGTCATAATTCACGGGACAGATTCTCTCATGAATCACACAGCCGCGGACGACGATTACTGGCTCGCAGCCTTCCGTCAACGACACTCGACCAATCCGGAAACATATACAGAAACATGGAACACACCGCTTAGGCCAGATCCACACATCCTAGCTGCTAGATCTTTGGTACTCAAGACGAGTACTGCTTTTTTGAACGATCATAATTATTGGAGGTGGTTTACGCAGGAATTGAGGAGGTGGATTGCTGGTATTATGTCGCCGCATAATCCGGCTAGTAGGGTTCCTAGTGATGAGGAGATACAGCATTATGCTAGGTGGATAAGTTATAATGAGTAAGTGAAGCCCGTGAGTGGATGTTTTGGGGATGGGGGTTTGGGAGTAGTTTGAGAGATGTGCTAACTTGAGTAGTGATGATCCGTTTAATCAGACTATTGCTGAGAATAAGGATTGGTTGGAGGCTTTTAAAAGGGATGTTGGAATTGATAAGGCGCAAGGGACGACCGGTCAACAGCAGATTGGGCAACAGATGTAACAGTGTTAATAGATATACTGAACCCGTATTATTAAAATAAGTGCATTGCTAAAGGAGGCGGTAAAATAATTATATTGATTATATTAATTAAGCAAGCAGTTATCTGTCTTTTCTTTCCTATGTAAATAAACATTCATTTATACACGTTGCGTAATCACAAGACTGTAGCTGGTAAAGAGGTTAAAGACGCAGTTGAAACAGGTAGTTGTAGTAGGTAGCTGCGCTGTAGATTTGCTGTACTACAGCACTAGAAGCGCTATAAGAGCACGGAATTGGTGGGCGTAGTCTTCTGCATTTTACTTGATAATAATAAACATCAGGTAACACTACACAAATTTCTGATCGCGATGCCTATGTCACACATGTCTTAATCGATCTCTGATAACAACGTCTTAGCTTCCGACCACACTCCTAGGAACCGTAAAAACCGCATATTCACATACGCATTAGCTGTCGTCAGGTAATGTCCTTTTCTGCAATCAACCACCATTAGCAGATGACCACCTCGTAGTCCCGGGAATTGTAGCCTACCTCCGTCATGAGTTAAGAACTCTTGAAGGTCAGGACCTGTTGGTACCATTAGCATGATAGGCCTGTTCTTATCGGTAATGAACTCAAGAAGAGCCGGACACATACAGAGTCAAATATAGTCCTATAAACTATGTTAGCTACTCATCATTTGATAGGTTGTATTTAAATACAAATATTCATTTCTTTTTCTCAGCCTCTTTCTTTGAGTCTTCTACTCTTTCCTCCGTCTTGGAAATCTTCCCGGTTAGCCAAAAGTCTTAGGTGCAACAGCAGTGGACATACCACGCTTTTCGAAGGAGAGGAACCGGAAGCTTGGGTCCAAGCACCAGTATGGGCGACTAGATTATCTTGAGCTTTTTTGTGGTTGTACTTGACAGGATCCAGAGCCATGATGAATGAGGATCTAATCGAAGAGATATAACTACTAACAGGGTCGTAGCCTTTGGTAGTTTGAATTGCAGAAGACAATGGAGCGTGTCGAATTCGAGTCTATTGTTCATGAACACATCATTATATATAGTCAACGGTGAAATCTACTCTTTGGTTGAGCTCTTCCCTAGGGTATGGGTCCATCTCAACCAAGATCGATTACGACAGGAGGCAACAGTCGTAGCAACGCTTGACATTAAATCACAGTCTTTGGCATTGCCAGATTCGGACAAAACAAAGTTTACTAATATGGTGGCAAACACTTCTCTGGGAATGAATGAATTACTTTAACCCTGGTTGCAATATCACTGTCTCTGTCTGACTCAAGAAACAATGGCATAACACTCAGGGAACAATTCGGTAGTTTGTTTTATCTGGATTCGGAAGTTCCAAACATCCAATTCACAGAAAAGGAGACAAAATGTGGGACATAGTTACAGCAGCCGTTCCAGCTGATCGGTCCGAGTACTCAGATCATGGGGAGGTACCCCTGAACGTGGAGAGCTCTCATGCATTGAAGAATCAGGCTGTTGAAGTAGCCTCAGTATCACATTACCAATGGCATAAGGTTCAAAGAAAAAAGAAAAAAGAAAATCACATTGCCAATTGGAATTGCCAGATCAGGAATGGTCTGCTGTTTGCCACTCTGGCCCCTGTCAAGGGGTTGATTTGAAGCTGCTGACATGCATAGTAAATGAATGTGGCTAACGTCTTTTTAGGCGGTGAAGCAGAAACCTCAGATAAAATTTTGGAATTGCCATATTTAGCTTAGTCTTATCCCGGGAGGTTGAAACAACAACAAATGTTATGCCGTCTTCTCCAATTAACGACCCAAGACAAGGATTACTCCAATCTTACCAGCACAAGCTGAGCATGACGTGTTAATTGCTTTCTCTTTTGTTAAGGCGAAGTCACGAAGGTTAAACATTGAAACCGACAATAAACCACTGACTGTTTAACTTACTCTTGTATATTATTTTTATGTGAATGTGTGGTGTAACTCCGACTCTCGTCATTCTCTACAGACATTCCGTGATCCCGTCACACAACCGGCAATGGCTACACGAGAATTGACCTTCATTGAAACCCGCGCTCCACGAGCTGCTGGGCTTTCGGAGAGAGCTGTGGATGAGCATAAAGACCTAATTAGGGATCTATACTTGAGTCAAAATCAAACTCGCGACCAAGTTATTCAGCATCTCAAAACAAAATTCGAGTTCAGTCTATCGTGAGTCCAGTCTTTTCCCAATATTTTCTTGTCAACATCTCACATTAAAGCTCATAGCCGTGACCAGTTCTCAAAAGCAACGAGACGATGGGGGTTTCAGAAGCAACGTCGCGCAGGCAGCTCTATCCAACCATCACTAAACGAAGCAGCTAGTGAACGCGCGACGAGCGACGCTGCCAGAAACGAGCCACTCAGTTCGGCGAATATAGACAACTCTGGGGACCAAGAGCCGACAGTCGCAAATGAGTCGAGCAAACGCCCAAGAAGTGCTACAAGCTCCAGCAGTCGTAGAAGCGATACCACGGCTCATGGCTCGTTCTCACCCTTTGTTCGTCCCCTCGTGAAGCGAATGAAGGCCAGAGATGGGTCATATAACACGCCCGCTAGTAGCCTGCCACATACACAATTGGACTTTTCCAATGACACTGACCTCATGTTAACGCCATCGGTGGAAGAGGAACTGGCTGAATCAGGGTCAAGATATGAAGAAAGGTGCGTTGACGAGCTGTCGGCAGACTACTTAGTCTGCTGCTACCGTTACAACAAAGCATTCTGGTACTATCGCAAGATCTCGGTGCCCCTTCCATACGAGACCTTTTCGCCCAAGCAGCGACGCGACAGGATGCTCGATATGGCAAGAACTGCTAAGACACGAAGAGCCTCTAAGATCGTGAGGGAAATAATGGAGTCTGAGCTTGAGGCAAGCAGTGATCCTTTGTCTGAAGATGGGTCGAATCAATCTACCCCAGGCAAGGCTGAGATGTGCCCCATGCAATCATTCCTGTTCCATCATCACCTTGCGGAAATTTATAAACATTATAGCGATAATGCTAGTCTAGTACAGAAGCACCTGAGTATAGCTAGAGGCTTCACAAAGGCCTTCGAAGCTCTTGCTCTACCATCCACTTTCGGTCTTTCTGAGGAGAAGGCCCTTCAAAACATACAGACAAAAGAACACAATACTCCGCCATCGATAGACCTTTGGACACTGCTTCGTCTTCTTCCAGGATACAAGGTCGTTGATATTCCAGAGAACTTGCTCAATTCACTCGAATGGGATGCGACATCGCTGGTCTTGGATGTCAGGGACTGCCTTGATCGTTGCTGGGGAGCACTGAACAAGACTGAGTCTTTGCCAATAGCTATTCACTATGATGCAGGACAGCACGAAAAGATGGAGCCGGCTGAAATGAGCCATTTGGCCCTTCAACACGACCCTCTTTATATTTGGGCAAAGACCAGCCTTCTATTCACATTCCTCTGGAAGAAGATACAAGATAACGCTCCTCCTATTTGGAAGCATCACAAGATATCCGCCACGCTGTTCCTGATGGTCATGACCAGGATGATCGTCCGAAGGTCATTACTTCTTTCCCAGCACGTCACGCCGCCGCTAGACTCAGAAGGCAGGCTCTTAGAGCTTCGAAACTCAGATCTGCAAGACTACCGTAGTGTCGTGCAGACGCTCCTTCTCGAACATCGATGGATGCCGGACAAAATCAAGAAAGAATTCGTTACAGAATTCGTTGAACACTACTCCTGGTCCCCACCAGCAGGTCGCAAGAGTGTCCTCGCTCAACAAATCCAAACTTACCAGATAGAAGCACTGGAATCGGTCCTGGTCGCTAGAAGAGAGGGAGAGAGTCGCCCGACAACATCCACTTCTACTACACTGAGAGAGGTCACGGCTCTGAGGGCAGAGGCCAGCGAGATGGGATCTACATCAGAGGACAACGAGTTCCTGGAATGGCTAGATCTGCCACAGGACCAACTAGACTCTACCAGAGAGAAAGAGACCGTCGCATATGTCAAGCAAAGGCAATATGCACCATCGTTCGATTCTTCCAGTGTTTCATCTTGTTTTAGGACATCCTCTATATACCTCAACGCATTGACTGGAAACCCCACCATGTCCAGATCGTTGGCATCTCGGTCGTCACGCTCTTCCCAAATATCCGTCTCGAGCTCATTCAAGCGTTTCAAGGCGTCAGCACTTAGGAGACGAAAGTCGTCCGAGTCGATGTTGGGACTAGGTCTGTATGACCCTGAGAGGCAGCTGCAGGATGATTCCCTCCGGGAATTGCAAGACCCGCAGGTTCAGCGGTATTTCAAACTGACGATGGGTCTGTCAACATTGGTAGAGGACGATTCACCTATTCCGGAAGAGAAGGAATATATAAGTCATAAGGGGAAGCTAGAAGAGGACGAAAAGCCATCAGTAAGGGGAAGGCTAGGGAGACTGCTAAAAGGCAAAGGCAAAGATGACTTGAACGAGAGAGAATGGAGATACAACCCTAACCGTAAGTATAACCAAGATGACATAGTGAAAAGCATCCCATATCACCTCCTCGACGATGCATCGACTAGACCTATCATAGTTTAGATATTCATCTATGAATTGACCTTGAAATAGAAGCAGGTCGTTTGATCTGTATAATTTGGAGGACTTGCTCCTTAGTGAAAACGTAAAATAGGTAATGGGAGTAAGGATTTCTATGACCCATCTACTGTTGGCAACACGGGTGTAGTCAGCTTATGAAAGCTATTAATTAATATATTGTCAATATGAGGAATTAGATCCAAGATGTGTAAGAACTTTGATCCCCCGAAAACGAAGCCATGCCAGCATGTCGTTTGAGAGCAAGTTGTTACCATATCTTAGTCAGGCAACTTCAGCAACTGTGTAGATATGCGCACTTTGTGGACCGCTATACTGTAATATTAAAGAAGAGCAGTGTAACTTCAGGGTACCATAAAGTCTCCAATATAAGCTCCTCCTATCTCTAGAATCTTTTAACTCAATTACTTACTTTATACCCTGTAGCAATACTTTAGCTTTTTATTACATAGTAATTAATTTACTAGTTAGCTCTACGCTTCTATCTGAGAGACGATAAATACTGAACCTCAATTGCGTATTTTATGGTGCTCGCAATAGTCCGAGGGTTTACGGCAGTTGATGTGACTTCGATATGGTATCAACAACCGCTGCTACAACGCAACACTCCATGCGAGGCTTTCGTCATCTCAAACGATCCACAGGGAGGGCGTCAGGAACTATGCCATGATAAGTTCAAAGATAGTCATTCCCTTATCAAGGCCAGATTCATGGACAGCTCCAAAATTGCTTCTCCCCGCATTTGGTCGGAGACGCGGGGTTGGACCGAGTCGCTGAAAACTACCGCATAAAGCTATGAATTGCCGCCTTCGGACTAGCGCACTATGACGAACCGATCCAACATGACTGGCTAAGCGAACCTGTCCCAAAGCGGCAAGTTTCTAGGCCACGGATATCATCGCCACAGAAGTTTTTAAATACGCTTATTCCCATCAACAGAAAGTCAAACAGCGATTCAACAGCAACCATGTCTTCACTACTCGAATCTCTTGGTATACGACACGATGTTTTGCCTTTGGCTGCTGTCGTCTTTGGTATCGTTTTCTTTGTCGCGGCGTATGAATGGATGCGCCAGGGAAGAGCTGCCAAAACTGCTGGTAAGTCATGTCGCGATGACTTCAGTGAACGATTGACTAACAACCCAGCCAAACCCAATGACATAGAATGGAAAACACCCTCCCCAAAGCCCCTCCCAGACTTTGATCTCGACATCACCAAACCCCAACTCTACCGCCCCTTCCGCCATGGTCTCAACCATGTAACAATGGGCATTCGCAAGCTCGACTGGAACAATTGGATCGAGATGGACTCTAACTTTATGTGGTTCCACGATACTAAAGTCTCAGAGCTGGAAAAGGATATTGATGCGCATGTTCAGTATGTTGATAATGCTGTTACGAGGGATGCTTGTTTTGAGGTTCTCGAGGAGTTGACGGCTTGGTTGACGGTGCGGTATCCCAAGATCTTTTCTTTGGAGGGTGGAAAGTTGAGGAATAGTCTTACGGGGGAGGTTTTCGATTATCCTGCTAGTAAGTATACGCTCAGCAATGGTGTTCCTGGCTAACTGCTTAGGTGATCCGAAGGAAGCGATGGCTACAGCAGCGAAACTGGTTCAGGATGACCTAGTTATCATGGTTGAAGAAGACGGTAAGCCTGCTACCTACTCGAATCTACAAAGCTAATTCGTCAGACGGTCACTATCATCTCGACGCAGGAGCAGTTTGCCTCCCCGGTTTCTGGCGGCTGAGCGAGAAGTTCCGAATGTCTCTTGACACTCTTCACATTGAAGCCAAGGTTCCTCACTACCAGACCAAACTACAAAGGTCCATGAACAAATTCTTCAAGTCTATGCAACCGGACAAGGCAGTTGTTCGAAACAATGTGAGTATGTTTAAATATTGGGGGAGGGTCTGGCTAACTGTTTAGTTCTTTATTCAACTTGACGATGGTCTCCATTGGTCTCATAGAATGGGCGATCAAAACAGCAATGAGGTTGCTTGTAAGTCCTCTCTACTTCCGACAGCCCTTCTATAACTAACAATTATTCAGCCTGGGAAACTGCCAACGATAAAGGCCTCACCATCGAAGATCTTTACTTCCGCTCCGAACGTCAATCCCTCCGTCGTCTTCCTCGATCCAAGGCTTTGCTCTTCACCATCCGAACGTATTTTGAGCCAATTACACGTATTGCCCAAGAACCGCATGTTCCAGGGCGTCTGGCTGAGGCGATTGACAATTGGGATGAGGCTGCCTCTTTGTACAAGGGGAAGCATCATTGGGAGGGCATCTTGTTGCCTTATCTACGTGAACAGGATGAGATGCAGAAGAAGAGTGGTATTTTGGAGAAGGCTCCCGAGGGAAGCTTTCCTTATTAAGTGGTTGCTGGGATAGATGGGTAATAATTGAACTTCTTGCTTCATAGAACTGCCTGTTTAAGAGATCTAGCTCTAGTGTTATTACGAAAGTAAACCTTGATGAGATGTTATATCTAGTAGTCTGCGTATTTTAAGGCTTTTCAGAATCCCTGAATTTAAAAAACCGCCAAACAGCCATTTTAAGAGCATTGGATACAGGCAATTTAAGCTGGGAACCTGCTTGGATTGCTTCAAGACGGTATTTTCTACATACCGCTCTTCAGCTGACTCCCCAACCCTCCTTTGTAGCAATCGACCAGAATTTTACTGTCGGTCATCCTCCATCGCATTGAGATACCATCAATTACAATTACATTTACACGTCGTGCGAAATTGACCTTGACGGCTACAACGTTGATCCACCTGTCAAACCGAGATGATATGCCTCTTTCGGTAATTGGTCAAGTCGATATACAACTTTATCGTCCATACAGATAGTCACATTTACTGGACACAATAGTTTCCAAATACGGCTAGTCATCTATTAAATATCTACTTTGTTAGGACCTCCACACCACCCTAACTCATCATCCACTCCGCCTTAACCTTCGGTTCAGTAAAAGCTAGGACACAGTTAGCGATGGTCTGATCAGGGCCAGGGGACACACTTACTCCTCTTTCCCCAGACAGAGTACCACACCCCGCACAAAAACAGGAAACCCACAAGGACTACAGACGCATAGTTCATAGTCTCTGTCGTAACAGGTAATGCTGAGGGCATACTGAAGAGAATAAGCTGGAACAGGATCCACAAGACGGATATCGAATTTGCTACTGTTCCGGTTCTACCCAGGTACCATTTTGCTTTGGAGACTTCTGTTCGACCAAAAGCAAGGCTCAAGGCGATCGGGATCAGATAGGCTAGGGCCAAGGCCACGACGCCTACAGACACAAAGGCTGTGAAGGCGCTGGTGCTGCCAAGGTTGATACAGCCTAAGGCGATCTCGATGGCTGTAACGAGAGCGAGGGCGTAGATTGGCTGATTGAAGAGGGTTCGTGACCAAATATTGGACCCGGGGAGCATACCATCTCGTGATAGTGCCCATGTACAGCGAGAGGCTGTTGTTGTGATGCTCATGGAACAGAACAGTGTGACTAGAAGAACCATGACCAGTAGTGCTAAACTGAGAGGTTTCGACCCAGTGACTGTATCAATAATAAATGGCAAGGCTTGGCCATAAGGAGCAGCGAGGACATCCTCCAACGGTGGTAGAGTAAAGCAGATCGGTAGAACAAAAGCCAGCATGGATACTCCACCTATGGGAATACACATGGTGATGGCTCTCGGAACTTCAATCTCTGGGTTGGCACACTCCTCAGTCATGCTCATGATCAGCCCAATGGCCGAAAGAGCATAAGCAGGAGGTAATAATCCAATGAAGAAAGAGAAATTTCCCCAACCAGATATACTCGGATCAAAATGCCCTAGACCATAGGACACTGAATGCCTTCCCTCTTTGGCAGTACAAGCCAGGGCAATAAGGATGGCCACGATAGTGACGACGCTCCAGATAGCAGCCGCAGTATCGACTAACGGCAATGCCTTATCAGCAACGGCACAAAGCGCAAAGATAAGAAGGCAAATGCCAAAGAAGATGTATAGTGTTTCGTTCGCGGTGGCAGTCCAATCGGGTCGGTACATGGTAACCGTCGCGACGATGATGGAAGCAAAGCCAAAATTGACGGACAAAGCAATCGTCCAGTTTCCGATCAACCAGACCCAGCCCGTGAAGTAAGCCATTGCATGTTGATAGCTTTTATTCTCGGTGAGTCGGTAGGACCAGTAGTATACCCCCGAGGAGGTAGGGTATCGTGATGCGAGTTCGCCGAGGGACAAAGCGACTGCGCCTTGGAGAAAGACAACCACCAAGACACCAACGAAGAGGGAGAGCTGGCCACCGCCGTAGATGGTCGAGATTAAGGGACCGCCGACACCGTAGGGTACTGCTGTGATGGCAAGGGACATGCCCAGGACCGAGATAAAGGATCTGTTTTTTCGGAGTTGTGGTGTCGAGACATCTTGGATAGCTCCTTGACGAGAACTTTCGGTTCGACAGATGAATTCTGTCTTAGGAGACATGATTGATACTGACATCTTGGGAATAGAAGATACACTGGAGACTTTAATAGACAGAGGGTGTTACATCTGGGGGAAAACTATTACGAAAGAGGTAACATGATAGGCGTTGGGAATCTGGGGAAAGGATGATAAGACTAGGCTGTTTGCGGTATGTTTTTAGGACAGATGGCTCCGTTGGTAAGGTCCACGCTACGCCACTAGCTTCGCGATATCGGGCGGAGATTGGGGACATGATAGTGATGATTGGCAGATCTGGCGACATAGAGGGGATATTATAATCGTGGGCATAAAGTGGCCGTATTTTATACCGTTTACATCTATCAGACCGGGCCGGGTATTCATCACTAGGATAGGCACGTCACGACTGCTACTCTGCGGGCGTTGGATTGAGATATTGACTTGGAGAAATGATTAGACCGGAAATGGACCGGGTCATTGGAATTCATCTCACTGAATTCCAGGGAATCGGCAACTTAAGCTAAATTCCCTACCCAGGCGTCATCAGGAGCCGCTTTATCCTGGGGTTAATTACGGCTTACTGAAGTGGAGACATCCCAACCGATGCACCTCGGAGGTTAGTGTGATGTTAAGCGAGTAGCCTGGATAACCTGGGGAACGTGGAGAAAGAGGCAAACTCCCTTGGGCTTGCTGCTGAGACATGCATCTTGAGGTAGGATAGGCTGCAGAGTTCTAACCGATGTATCATGCGATAACCCTAGTGTTTAATCTGTATACTTTGCAGGACTCGCTCCCCAGAAAAACCTTAACTAGCGATAACCCTAGGGTACGTTCAAGTGACAGTGGATAACCTAGGTAACGTAAAGGGACAGTTTAGCATTCATGGCTGGAGTACTCGCAGCTTGGCTAATGCTTGCTATGAAGAGGGGGCCCTCACAGAAAGAACGGTCACTCATCTCAGCCTAGAGTAGGCGGCAAACACTTAAATACCGTACCTAGAGCTTCTCCCTGAGGCTGTGAGCCAGAGGCTTAGCTTAGCTGCAGAAGGTTTCTAATTTAGACATTAACCGTAAAATCGCCTTAGACGATTTCAAACTCCCCTGCTCAAACCCCAGCTCCGGCACTGGTGAATATTGCAGTGAAATTAAAATTGAAGGGGTGTTTATCGAGAAACTCAAATGACCATCCTCAACTTGAGTTTTTCCTGCTCTATAATCTCGTCTTTCTTGGCGACAAGCTCCTCCATATCCCATGGACAGCTTACATATCGCCCTCCAAGCCACTCTCTGCGTTCAGAAGCCAACCATGCAATTGCATCACCAGCTATATCAGGGTGATGAGGAAGTGCGTTCCTAACCGCTTCGGGTGCTCCTTCGGTAATCTTTGTCTTGATCGCGCCCGGATTCACACAGAAAGCCAAAAGTCCTTGTTCAGCATACTCTACTTGCAACGACTCGGTCCATCGTAGCACTGCAAGCTTTGAACTTCGATAACTCCCGCTGCCGGGACGAACACTCAACGCGCCTGAAGACGATACGTTGATCATAATGCAAGAACCATCAGACTTGGCATAGCTTGAAAATTGCATTGGGAGGAATGCACGCGCCATGTTGAATAGTCCTCGAATGTTAACTTCCCACGTTCGCCAGTATACTTCCGGGTCTGAGTCGAGGAATGGTTTGTATGGTTCCATGTGCGCAGCATTGTTCACAAGAATGTCCAACCGCCCGCTGAACTCTTCTGTTACCGAGTCATACATTTCTTTGACGCTATCCTGACTTGCAATGTCAACCTTGTAGCCGAGCACCACGGGTTCTGGGCGGTTGGCTTGCGTTGCGGCTGACTTCAACTTGTAGATGAGTTCATCAGCTATGCCGTGCAGATCAACGCATGCTATAAAGGATGCTCCTGCTCGTGCAAAGGCTGTAGCAGTGGCAAAGCCAACTCCATCCTCCCAAGCTGCGCCAGTAATGAGGACATGCTTGCCGGCTAGGTCCAGTTTCAAAGGCGAGATATAGTCGTAAGACGTGGCGTGGTGGGTAAGTATATAGTCAGCGCCAGCGGGAAGTCTCTTAACGGTTGACATAGTTAAGTAGTATTAGTAGTCAAAGACTTAAAGCTGAATGAGATTGGGGTTATGTCTCTGGGAAGCTGCGGGATTTATATCTTATGATGTGCAGATCGGAGGTTAATGCTTAGTAAGATGTGGGGGAGATTATGGCTTGAGGTATTTTTACCAGCACTATAACGAAAGCGACTAATGCTGCTAACTATCTCTTCTGGCTTCAGCAGCTAAACCGTTCCATCTGGGAGGCAGATGAGGATCGTGGCGATTTCCCTAAAGGATTCCAGTCTCTCAATGTTAACAAGGTACACTTCTCTTATCCCTTGAGGCCTGACGCGCAGGTTCTACGTGGCATTAATCTTTAGATCATGAAATGTCATTTTGTTATTTTTGTCGGTGCCTCTGCCTGTGGAAAGAGTATCATGTTCACCATGCTGGAGCGTTTCTACGACCTAGTCCGTGGCTACCTTGTTCTGGATGAGATGAACCTTTCAGCGTTCTGGTAGGAAGTCGCTCTTGTTCAGCAAGCGCTAACGCTCTATCCCGGTATTGTTTGTGAGAACATCGCCATGGGGCATCCCCAACGAAGAAACCTCATCAGTATCTGAAGGTAATATTATTCAAGCCTGTCGCTTAGCTAATGCCTGGGGTTTCATCTCTTCCCTACTGGAAGGCCTTAACACTCCGTGCAAAGCCAACGGTCTTCAAGTCTCAGGTGGCCAACGCCAACGCATTGCAATTGCTAGGACTCTTATAAAAAACCTATGGCTACTTCTCCTCAATAAGGTAACTAGCGCTTTAGATACTTAGTCTAAGTGAGTAGTCCAGGATATTCTTAATAAAGCTGCTAAGATGGGCAATAGGATTACAATTACTGTGGCTTATCGATTGTCTACTGTTTACTACGCTGATATGATTTGTGTTTTTTATAGTGGTAAGATCTTGGTAATAGGAATGCACGATGAGTTGTTGGCTAAGAGCGATATGTATAGGAAGATGTGTGAGGCGCAGAAGCTGGGATACTCAAACTGGTGGCTGGAGGTTTAATCCACCTTTGTATAACAATAACAGACTCCTTGAGGGCCGTTGCATATAAAACACCACTTAACAGTGTCTAGAGAGTTAATTATGAATTGTGTATCGGGATTTCTCGCTTCACTCTTCTAGATCATTCTGTGGAAGAGAGTAGTCCGATAAAGGACAGTCTCTTTAACTTGATTGGAGGTCAAGAATAGCCTTAGCAAACTAAAGCTGAGAGACGCGCCTTTTGGTGACATTGACAAGCTACGCCCTGCCAGTGACATCCATGATATCCACTTTTGGAAACCACCAGAACACAACGATGGCTTTCGCGATGTATAAGAACATGGAAACGCGGTAAAAGGATTATCGTAAATTATCACGACACATTAATCAACCTCAAAATGACTTACGACGAACCTACCAAATCGTTCACTCTACGAACTCACCAACCTGGTGACATGGGCTACATAACCCACCGCCACGGGAAAATCTACGCCAAAGAATACAACTTCAACTCCCGCTTCGAATCCCTCGTATCAAGAATCACAACCGATTTTCTCGACAACTTCAACCCAGATCTCGAACGCTGCTGGATCGCCGAAAAAGACGGTGTATTCCTTGGCTCCATCATGCTAGTTCAGGACAAGAAGCCCAAGACAGCCAAACTGAGACTTTTGCTGGTGGAAGAGAGCGCTAGAGGTCTTGGAGTTGGGACAGCTTTGATACAAGCTTGTATAGATTTTGCAAGGGAGGCTGGATACGAGCGCGTTGGTCTTTGGACGCAGAGTATGCTAGAGGGGGCGAGGAGATTATACAAGAAGGCGGGATTTGAGTTGGTTGAGACGGAACCTCAATGTGATTGGGGGGTTGATGCGGTAGGGGAATTTTGGAGTATGAAGTTATGAAGTTGTGAAAAGCAATGTCATATAAGTAGCTTGGCTGAAAGTCTAGATCAAGGTCGATGGAGGATAAGAAGTTGTCAAAAGCAAAGGGAAAAGGTCAAACCGGGTCGAGGGACTGAGTCAAGGTAATAAGAGCAGTATTATAACACGGGTAGTGAATACAGGGCTGCAGAGAGTTGAAGAATAAATGCCGAGAAAAAAGCAAAGGGAACGTTCTCACCAATCGCATTACTATTTGTAAGACCCAGTCTATCCCGCGATGTCATGACTCGTTCCTGAATCTAGACTTGGTCGACGAAACCTCGGTTATAGGAAACTACATGGGTATCGGATGAACTGGATCGCGGTCCATACTTACAATATCCACGGGAGCAGGGTCACGGTTCAACAATATCCACTCAACACATCATCCGAGAGTCCAATCGAGCAAGCATTGACAGGATTCACTCTCGGTAAGGCTCAGCTAATGGAGACAATGGAGAATACGAGGACGGGAGGGAGCGGATGCGGAAGCGGGCCGGTAACATCAGTGGGCCTGATCAGAGCGTTAATAGCCGTTTACAGGGATCGTCAACCGCGAGGAATCATATCATCCGTCCACTTCGGATCCGCAATGTGATGTGATGTTTCTTCCAAGAGTTCAGGGTAGATATCCTGTTTTGCCTGTTGGTCTGGATATTTTGGAATGAAGCTGGAATAAGCTTATCGTGAATGCAAGTAATCGACTTGGCAGTTGGTTCAATCTCACTGAATGCTTCAATGCGAGTCTGTCTGCCAACTTACCTGCACGGTTCAGACCACGTAGAAACTCTAGGACTTAATCTCCATAGAGTGGTCTCTTTAGAATGAGCTTCGTCTAAACCTGCTTCTGTTTGATTTCTAAACTCTAATCCCGGCGGCAAATCTCTCCAACCCAACCAATCACTCACAGCCATCCCACTTACATCCAACCCCTTGTACAACCGTGCCTTACAAACACTTTTCGCCTTCGCCTAAAATTCAGCTCAGAAATTACCAGTTCTTGGCACGAGATCAGAACGATGCATAATCATGATTCGTTTGTAACAGCCTCAACAAACCGTGTGTCAAAAACAGGATTTACTCAACTCCAACGTCGTTTTCAAGCCTCAATTCATGTTTGCGAAAATCAGGCCTCCCACGTTAACTAAACCTGCTGTATAACCCCCGCATCACACCGGGTTCGTCACTATGATTTTTCTTTGTCTCGAGGTCGCATAAGTGCAAGCCACGTCGTGTTCACTGTTCAAGATCAACATCATGGCTTTCAACTACTGTAATTACAACCTGTACGCCCAACGACAAAGAGTCATGATGCGCAAATCTTGGTGTTGTTCAATCTAGCATCAATGTATATGATTATCCTTTCGGCAGTGATCATCGGAGATATTTCAGTAGCGTAAAACACAGGTGGCTTGGTTATGTCTGTCCAATTGGACGCCATTGTTCCTAATGTCTCCTCCCAGCTGTGGGTTGAGGACGTGGTCCAATAGTCTCTCAAAGAGGCTGAACAAACCCTTGTCAAACTTTATGTAGAAATGGCCCTGGTTGATATACAGGGCTACTCTCCGTAGCTGAACGGAAACTTCTTTCAACAAAGAAGGTGATTTTGCAGATCAAATCGGTCAGGCACTCGGGGAGCACAAGAGCAGTTTCTTTACAGGGTTTCAAGACATTATCGTGTGGTTTTTGTGCAACAGGGATGTATAGGCTTGTCATTGAATAAAAGGAATGATATTATTGGGTATTATCGTTCTTGACTCCGATGTTCCGTATGCATGTCTTGGCCGTTGGGCATGTTTTGTTTTACTGCTGCACAAATGGTTTGTTACCCGCTCATAGGGGAGAAAGAAAAACACAAGACCCGCTACTAGTAATTATGGTGACAAGGTACCTCTTCGAGTCTCGGGTTTTATTCTACCCCGAGTTCCACCATGTCTTAGTTCAATTTGGCACTTTGTAGGCCGAGACACTCACTAGCGAGGGAAAACACCGCTAGAGTAGCCCGTAACTTTATTACCTGCAAGCGTAACGGTAATCGCAACGTTCATACTTTCGTCAGCCTTATTTATGAGGTCATGCTGTACAGCATAAAACTGCAATAAAACAGCATAGATCATCGCTGCAAAGCCACGAATATCGGATCTCAGATTTGCCGTTGTTTTTCCTGGGACCAATTGCAATAATCTCGTGTTTACTCCGGACCATCGGATGCAGCGCCTCTGCCGATCACTGCATGTTCCCAAACGGTAGGTCTACATATCTGTAGTTACATTGACAGGAACGGGATGATTGCTTTAGGTAACAGGAGTGGATCTTCGTATTAAAAAAGACAGCGGAAAAAGAAAGCATGAGGTCAGAACAGACAGCAATGTAGCATTTCAGGTCAAAAAAGAAACATGTTAGGCGAAAAAAGAAATGTTACTCCACGATACTGCATGCCCCATAAAAGAAACACTCACCAAGTGGTTGAGTACATTTTATTTGGCCTGCAAGTGATTGAGGGGCAAGCGACATCCGTAGTGAAGCGGATGTCGTTGACGACGTGGCTATCCAGGGGTGACCGATGTGTCGCAAAGGCTCAATCCACTACACGACATTGAAACGGTTCTCGTTGATGCTGTAGCTTTTCCAGCTGCTGTGTTGCACATGGAATGTCATATATCAAGAGTGACTGGCAGACCAGCAGCCTCATGGAAGAAATGATTAGCCGCTAGGGAAACAGGAAATATGCCGACCACCCGGAGTGACTCTTCCGATAGAAAACCAAGGCATGACGTGACACGAGTTTCTTTGAGGCTCTATGGCTTAACTCGAGACTTCGGGCTAACTCCACAATACGGGCGTTTATTCAACTAATGGCTTAAACGGGCGTTTATCGTGCCCGTTTCTCAAACAAAGCCACGGAGGTATCCGTGTTCGATTAGAGTTTGACAACTATTGTTGTTTATAGTACAAAGTAGCTGTCGGTAGTTGGTAGTGTTACACTAGAGAACGATTCATCCCGGCCAATAGAGCATGGACAATATGATCTGAGTGATTGTCATGGGGTTTCCCGCCGTCTTGTAGATCACCAACAGGGGGGAGGGTACGAGGTCCACTGAACACTCTGATCCTAGGTTCAGCTGAATCTTGTTGAGGATCGTGAGATGAGTTGGTCAAGTGTATGCAGTCCGAGGAAACACGGAGAGAAAACAAGAAAGTGGCTGGTAATCTCAAGTATAAAGACCCTCTCATCCTCCTTCCAAATCTCAATTCCTCATCAGCAATCAACAGCATCTTCCAACATCATCTTCAACACTCTCAACTCTTTCTCAAACACCAAACACCAACAACTCCATCAACATGCAGTTCTCTACTCTCGCCTCCGTCCTCACCATGGCCGTCGCCGCCATCGCTGCTCCCGCCGACATCGAGGCTCGCACTGGCGGCGGCAACAACGGCAACAACCCCGTCTGCACTGCCCAGAACAACCAGGTCTGCTGCAACGGTCTCCTGAACTGTGCTGTTCAGGTTCTCGGCAGCAACTGCAACGGTAACTCTTACTGCTGCAAGTCTGACGCCCCTGTTGTAAGCTCTCTTCCCAGTTCCTTAAGAAGGACAGCAACTAACATTCTCAGGGCGCTCTCATCAACGTTGCTCTTCTCAACTGTGTCAAGCTCCTCTAGAGGATGCAATAACAACAACAACAACAACCAGATTTGAGTTCCTCTCAATTGGTGACGGATTGCTAAGATTGATGGATTGCTGGATGGGTTGATTAGTTGGATAATTGGGAACATGGTGTTGAGAATACTGACGGGGAAAGCCTTGCTAGCTACTCCGTGTCAATGGGCTTTGACTGTTGATCATGTATTCACTTCTATGACAAATCGCTAGTTCAATACATATTGGGATTATATATAATCTGATTGCACTATGACTATTTGGTGAATATCAATGAGAACCACTACACTAATCTTCAGTATCTTTGCCATAACGCTGTGCTAGGATTTCCTTTCGGTCAGCTCTTATGAAGCTTAACTTTTCAGAATGACGGCGCCACACGTTCATCCAATGTCGTACTGAAACACTGCCTTAGTCACCGGCCTCCATTATTTGTCCATAGGCGCCGGATGTTTCGGCTCTTTCGGAACTCGCCGTAGACCCCATCACCATCCATCAAGCATAATCCATGCAAAAGACTCGATTGACTTCTACAGCAGTAAATGTACGTTCTGAAAACTATTTAAATCATACCCATGCTCAAACAAATCATTCCAGGCCGTATCAATACTCGGCGTAGGATACTCTGGCCTAACCGGATTTTGACTCTTGACACCAAACCAGGACATAAACTCCGTATCAATCTCTCCCTCAGTATATGAACTATTATCGAAAATAGCCAGTGTCGCGTTTCCTAACCGTCGAATAATTTGAGTACTGCGTTCCCCGACTGTCTTGCCGTGTGAGATCTTCGATACAAGTCGTACACATGTCTCAATATTAGACTCGACTACCTCCCGGGTTAATTCGTGGCGGACAATCGAACTTGCGCGGATGGAATACAACATTGTGACAGCTGCCATGAACAGCGAATCCAGCGCCACAAAGGTGTATATAATTTTGTTCTTGGCGTATAGAGCGTTGTAGCAACTTATCAGACTGATTGAGGAATCAGCGCATAGCCGAATCGCATCGGCGCTGCTAACAGGTGACGCGTGAGAGGGTCGGTGGAGATTAATAACTGCTTGGTGATACGCAATCTGAAACCACTCGGGAGTTTGGTACATTGACAGCGGAGCGAGATATCTCGGGGCAGACAGAAGCCACGCGTTAAGTCGAGTATAGTGTTGTTGGCGGATGGCGTCGAGGTTGGAGGATTCTAGATTTGCGCCGCCTGCTGAGTGAAGCGCTGAATAAATTCCTCCGTTGATTTGTCGAAGTTCCACGATGTGACGGAAGGCTGACATGTCTCGGACGTCTGGGAGGATATTGGGAATGGCGCGGTCTGATGGGCCTGCGATTTGTTCGTCGGAGAGGACCAGAGGGAGAGGAATCGTGATATCCGCGTCTTGGATACCTAGTGGTCGACCTAGAGATATGGACACGCTTCGATCCATCGTGTATAGGCTCCAGAATAGTCTCTTACGCATCTCAGCGTCTAAAAGAGATTTATGCGCGAGACTTTCCTCTCTGTGCATGTCAATACCAACCGCAAGTCTTAAAGCCATACCAACGGTGTACCACAAGTTAACAGACTGCGGTTCATTGCTTCCAAACAAACAAAGCAGAGATAAACATCTAATACAGTCAATATCTTCAGCTGCAAGAACACAGTCAAGATCTCTAGCCGCCGCTTCAAAGAAATACTCGTGAGAAACAGGAGCATCGGAACTGATACGCGCTTTCTCAGAAGCTCCTATCGCAAGAACCATATGGACTTCAAAAGCAGACAATTTGTCCCGAATCTGTCCATTGCAGTACGGTATGTAATGCTGTTCCATGAAAGTAGGTCGATGAAGAACAGGATACTGCGGCCACCGTCGATCAAAAAACACATCTATCAACGCAAGACCATCTCGATGAAGATTAAACGTGTTTGACGTAGCAGTCGGAGGCGTATCACTAGCAGAAAGCCCATTCCACAATTGCCAGGCACCGCTTTTGAAGCCAGATTCTGAATTGCGAAACGTGGGGAGAAGCATGCGGCCGACGTAGCCTCTTTCGAGACTGGCTACTGAGCCATCAGGTTCGTGACGCGCCTGAGATAGCGCCTCTGAAGGAAGTCTAGATTGCATGGCCAGCCGCGTTTGAAGCTCATTAACACGATCTTTCAATCGTTCTACTTGTCCTCGGAGATGGTCGCACTCGCATTCCCTATCTGGTCTGACGACTAGACGATCTGAAGGTACACAAGGGACATTAGCAGCAGCACAAGCACCGCAAATAGGATGTCTGCCGTCACACTGTCACCACGTCAGTATACCACTCCCCCATCACAGGTAGTAGCACGTTACCTTTTGTTTCCTGCGTCGACATCTTTGACACGCTGCAGAAATTCGTTTTAGGCCATGACGCGGAGATTTTATCCTGTCAGCCGTGTCTGAGTGCGTGTCATATCCTGTTGAAATATTTTCGAATACAGCTGGGAGCTCTCCTTCGTCTGTGGCGGACATCTTGGTTGTGGTTGGCGGTATGTGTTGATGAGATGAAGCTGAGAATTGGATCAATGCCTGATGCGATGCGATAAGACTTATCGATAAGAAGATCAATCTCCGATTTAATGCCGGAGCTGCCGGAGCTGCCGAAGTGGGGCTTTTCGTTCCTATCATGACGCATCGGTGAGGTATTCAATTAAGGAAGGAACAGACAAGAATAATTAACCTGAAAAATATTAGCAAAAGGCAGAAGAGCCTTAGATCAGTTTAAAAGGCTATTTGTAATTACTGATATCTATATATAGGCCTGCTGTAATACTTATGCTTAACTTTAACCTCAATTACATGTGCTACTTGTTTGACATGCAGTAGTAAACATCAGCAAATTGAATGATGTTTCAAGGTGAAAATGGAGTTTCTTCGAACGACGGGTCTGTTAAATACAAACAACTAACTCCCTTCTTAGCTATCCTAGAATTCGTTTATAATTGTCAATAGAGAGGATGCCTGTTTGCTGAGTGTCTTGAATGCTATGATTGTTAAACTTACCCTACGGATACGGCTATACGAGATATCTTATCGCACGTGATTCAATCTGACTCGCGTAGTCGGGACCGGCCGACGCCAAGCCCTATCCCTGACATCGCGACATCGCGTTATTACTCAACTTCAGCAAAGGTTCCCCATATCTCTCTTCGGTAGTTGCAACTTGGCGATAATGCTTGATCAGACTTACAAGGGGAATTGCAAGGGTAAACCCACCAATCAGGTCTGAACAGTAACAAAGTGCCCGCGTGACTCCAGCTTTCTCGTACGGCGTATACTGCCAGGAACAGAAGGTACAGGGGTACGCTGTTTTACACTAGATTACATGCAGCATAGACTCGGGTAGAAAAGTACACAATACGGCAGGTCAACAAGCTTCACGATGGAGTAATGTAATCTAGCTTCTAATATGGGGAGATAAGGACTCTGGTTTATGCCATGATGGGATGAACCTTTGATCTGAGTCAACGGAGATATCGCATATGCGGAAACGATCGCCAAGAGACAGCAGGATAGATGGTTGCGCTTCATTGAAGATATCAGCATAAATAAGACGTGTATACTCACATTGTAGTGCATATCCTCATCAACTCATCTTCATTCTATCGCAATCATGGTCTCCAAGCTCGCCCTCGCTCTCTTCTTCGGCAACGCCCTCGCTGGCCTCACAGCCCGAGCCCTTCCTCCTCGCTGTGCCATCGCCGACCCCACAGCTGAGCAAGTCCAGCATGCCCAAGACCTGAAGAAGATCGAGTCCATTTCCAAAGTCGCTGCCGCCTCTATCACAGTCGACACCTACTTTCACGTTGTCTCCTCCTCTTCCTCCAAGTACATCTCCAAGGCCAAGCTCACTGCCCAACTCAAGGCTTTGAACGATGCTTACGGACCTTCAGATGTCCAATTCAAGCTCATTGACACAACCTTCACCACCAATGCCAACTGGGCCTCCGGCAGTGGTGAAGTCGCCATGAAGCGTCAGCTTCGTCAGGGAGATTACAAGACTCTTAACTTGTACTTCACTGACGTCGCCAAGCTCGACGGTATGGAAGCTCTGGGATACTGCTTCTTCCCCGAGCCCAACGTGTCAACCGGATCTTCGAAGTTTATCCGTGACGGTTGCGTCATTGTCGCCGAGACCGTTCCCGGTGGTACTGCTGCTCCTTATAACCTGGGAGGAACTGCCGTCCATGAAGTTGGTCACTGGTTCAACCTTTTCCACACTTTCCAGGATGGTTGCAATGGTGGAGATCTTGTTGCCGATACCCCTGCTCAGGCTAGACAGACGAGTGGATGCCCTGCTAGGATGGACACTTGCCCTAACCAGGCTGGTGATGACCCTATCCACAACTATATGGATTATTCTGATGAGTAAGTTTTCATGATGATATTGATGAATTGAATACTGACTTTAGTAGTGTTTGTTATGAGGAGTTCACTCCTGGTCAGAAGACTCGCATGCATTCTGCTTGGAACACCTACCGAAAGTAAATTTGTGTTTACTGTGATGAGTAGCATGTAGATGACTTTCTTGTATATACTACTGGGTGGAAGCGTTGTTTAGTTGTTGTTTGGTTAAGCGAGGAGCGAATGAATGATGATATAGCGGAATCAAGTTAGAAGATGATGAATGGCAATTGTTGATTTAAAGAAAACATGTTTCGCCACTACTGAGTGCATTCTTTTGCAGCCAATCGCTATGCTTGAGTACCATGTTTCTCTGGAGCTGTGTCCCTTTGCTTATTTTCAAATGTTGCCATAGCCTGATGCCACCTAGCAGTCATTTGGTCCGTGAGCTGTTTCCTTTTCGTGACGACAAGATGAAACGCAAAGAGTCCGACACTTGCCAAAGCATAGGTTACACTAGTTAAAACTACAAAAGACTGTCCAGATGAGCCTTCGCGTAGCTTGGTCGGTATTTTCTTTCAGCCGGGTCTCTTCGCTTCATCAAATACCAGCATGGTTCAATGTCGCTCAAGTCGTCAGCTGTCTTCTTTTAGTAGCTACAAGATGGAACTTGAAGTCCAAGGGCTCCCCGGATACAGGTTACTCCACTCAGAACAGCATGGCTGCCTAGAAAAATCGACGTGTGTCCTGGTGTAGTTCTGGAAGGATAAACAGTGCTACTACTCGGAGTCCCTGAGACTTAAAACCTGACCATTTGAACATGCAATAAACAATATATGCCCTCTTCTGATCCATCTGTCTTCCTTTTTATGTCGTGTTCGGCTCTTCAGAGGTCGGTACTCAGGGGGAATTGAGATAGCCCTCCTACCACCTGCCATAACCCAAGACTCGTCCAAGTCAAGACTAACCCCAGACCATGATTGCTTGGGAGTAGGCAATTCAATAATAGGTAAGTCCAAGTGGGAAAAGCGTAAATGCGTTTTGAGAGGCTCATCCTGAATGCGTGCGTGGGAGAATCGGGCAAGTTTAAAATTCTCTGTGTTCAAAGGTTCCAACCACTGGTCAGACGCTACGCCGGACGCCAATACAATGACTTTATCGGACGAGAGCGTGAGTTCTTGTATCAATCCTTCACCTTGATGAATCATTTGCATTAAATCGCCTGTTCTTACGTTCCAAACCCTAATTGATCCACCCTTTGATGCTGCTGCTATGCTCGATCCCTCATGAGAGAATCTCATCATTTCAGGTACATCGGTGTGGGTCTCCAAGGTTTGTTGTAGCTTACATGTCGTTGTATTCCACAGGCGTACCGTCCGATCATCTGATGCCACTGCTACTATCCGGCTGTCTGGCGAGAAGATAATCTGAACGGCACGTCCGAGATGACCACCAAGGGTATGTTGAGGTTTGGTAACGTTGATATCGTATAAGGTGAATATTTCGCTTGGATTGTCATATTTTGTATGTACAGCTCCTAGCAAAACCAAGTTTGGTGAGAAAGCAGATAGATGGAAGAGACCGTCTACTTCTTGAATCGTGCGTTGGCAAATACCTGTTGATACGTCCCACCAAGATATCTCATTCGACATCCCGGCTAACATTTCGCCATTCGGAGAGAATACTGGCGTGCATGGGGACATTTTGTGGAACTGTCGGATTACGCGTTTGAATTTCTTTGCCTTTGCGTCACAGAGTAGAATTGTCCCGTCTTTCAATGATAAAGCCAAAGTCTGGTCCTTTGGGGAGAAAGTTATTGTCTCGATTCCGGCGATGTAGTCTAGCGTAATTGGATGGCCCGTTGGGTCGCAGAGCTGGTCGTTTGGGAAGGAAGCCATGGTTGATAACGGGTTGGTGAAGTCCAATGTATACACATAACTCCCGGTAGTTGCATCATAGAGCTGAACAGTGCTGCAGTAGAGGCTGTCGTTGCCGCTCCACCAAACTGCTGCAAGTTGGCCTTTTGCAGAATAAGTGACATGGTAAGGATATTCCATCATGAAGTGCTTAAGCATTGACTCTTTCATAACATCTTTGGTATCCTGTGCGGACTCATAATTGTGAGGTATTACCAAAGCATCTAATTTCCTTTTCGGCAAGACTTGGACAATTGAAATATCGGTCTCAGGCGTGAGACTTGTCAGGAGCTCTCCAGTGAATGAATCCCAAAGCTGGGAAGTAAAACAGTCTCGTTGTGATATGATGAGCCTACCATTGGGCGAGAAGAGAGAGTTATCAGAGGCTGCAGTACCTGTGTCGAAAGGCGAATCGTTATGTTGAAGTCCTGCATATCCCAAGTCCCAAACGTGGATTGCCGCCCCCGACGCTGTCGCAAGAGTCTGTCCGTCTGAGGAGAAAGCGATCGCGTCTTGGTGGCCCAACTTGAGACCACGGTAGGATCCCGTCGTCATGTTCCAGAACCTAGTTTCAAGCTCAGAGTGCACGACTAGGAACTGGCCATGGTACAGGAAGGCAACCGTGTAAAAGTAGCCCGGGTCCTCTAAGAGACAATTTCTCTTTTGCGTTGTAGTATCCCAGAGGAAAACAGCTCCTTCGCATGCGCCTACCAGGAGCTTTCCATTAGGCGATAGGGCTATGGAGTTAACCACTTTACCATTAGTCTGAAAGAAAAGATCAGTAGAATTTGAGAAGCTCAAAAGCCGGATCTGATCATCGTTGTTGGTGCAAAATGCTATCAGCAGAAGGTCTGGCGAGACGTCAATCGATTCATAAAACGTATCCCGCAAGCCAAGTAGTTTTGTTCCCAGAAGCTCGCCTGATCTTGTATTCCAAAACTGAATGTCGCCACAGCTTTGTGCAGATATCAGAACCGTATCATCGGATGAGATAAATATAGAAACGGTAGCGGAATGCCTGGTTGTGCACTCGATCGTTTGTAAATAAGTCAATGTAGTCATATCCCAAAGTTTCACAATGCCTTTCGGACACATGGCTGCTAAGAGACGATCGCTAGGAGAGAATATCACGTCGACGGGGTGGAATCCGGGCTCTTCAAATGATATCAGATGCGTACCAGTTGATGCGTTCCATAGTCGCACGACGCTATCGGCCGAAGCTAGGAACTTATCATTTGAGGAGAATACCAGCGATTTGGCATTGACAGGAATCTCAATAGTTTGCATGTGTGCATCCCAGTTAGGCTTGACACCCTCGATATGACTGTTCGGTGGAAGACGCTGATGCCAAAGCCGTTGTCTGACTTTGCTTGCGAGTGGGGAGAACAGAAGCAATGAGGCGTACGTTTGCAATGGTGTGCTCTCGATAATTGACGCAAAACTCGAAACGGTTCTAGCGGCATCTTTCAGAAAGTCAAGCAGTTGGGTTGGGCTTTTGCATGAGTTCTGTAGCAGTCAGGACAGTCTGAAAGTGCAGGGGTCATAAGACAAACCTTTACTAGATCATATAAAGCTCGGAGGGCCGTCAGGGCAACTGAGGTCTGCCTCAGAAGAGCTGAGACTTCGAGCCAATGGAGAAAATGCTCAAGAAGGAATGCAAGGATCTGGTCGGAAACCATGTTTCCGCTGGCTCGTAAGTGGTAAACCCAATGGTGACAAGAATATTGCAGCTCGAAGGGTATGCGCTGGCCTAACAAATCCTTGCTAATTTCTTGAGGCGGTATAGCGAGGTTCTTGAGATCGCAAATATCACGCTTCAGCTTCTTTCCCATAAACCCAATGCACTTATCGGCTAACAAAGCGTGTATCTGTTTTGAATCCAATTTAAATCGGTCTTGCCCGGGGTTTTCTTCACTTAAGAGGAAGTCGCTGAAGGACTTGTGGTGGAGTCTCAAGGGTTTGTGCGAGTCGGAAGGGATATCTAGTACTGCATGCAGACTTGGAAGCCACCAGTTGACGTCGTCGATATCCAAGGCGAGAAGAGACGTGAGAGAGGTAAGAGAGAGTGGCAGGGTAGTTAGCACAAGTGCTCCGAGGAACTGCAGCTGCTGATCAAAGTCTGTGTCCTTTCCAAGAGCGAATATCTGCTCCAAGATTGGGTTATACATCTGATGCAGCTGTGATTTATTATTTTCGCACTGCTTGATCCAGATCTTCAGTTGATTCTTGGGGTTCTGCAAACGCTTCTCGTCGTAAACAAAACGTAGGAGAGTTGCAGCATAGATAAAGAGAGGTTCTGGATGCGTAGAAAGTTCGACAAGGTGGTCTACCTCAGCTGCGCTGGGCCAAGGGTCTTGTTGGATGTTTGCTTTAGTCTTGATCCGCATGAAATTTGTCTTCAGGTACAATCTTATGTCATCCTTGGTGTCATCAGAGAATACTCTGTGTAGTTGCAGCTTTCGGGCTACGCCGCTCTGTATGAGAGGCTCAATAGCACTAATGATTCTAGGATCGGGCCTGCTTGTTAGGATAAGGCGGAGGCCCAAGGCTGTCGACTTATTGCAGACCTCGGAAATGAAAGCCAGAACTCGGGGGAGATTCTCAAGACGCTCACACTCGTCTAGGGCATCGAGCACAATGATCCTGGGAGCTTCCTTGGCATCCGAAGGCGGCAGGTCCTGAACGGGATTCCTAATAAGCTTCTCAAATTGAGATCTCAGGTCCTTCTTATCGATAGAGTCTTTATCCGTGTCACCGACAGAGACCCGAAGACTGTCTTTGAAGGACGGAATGGCATCCGCCAGCTGGATAGCCAAGGTTGAAAAGAGTCGATTGGTATCATTGCGACCCTGCTCGCCTCGCTTGAAGAAATAACCGGCAACTAGTCGTTTGTCCCGATGAAAGGAGTCGGCGACAGACCGAATAAGGGTCGACTTGCCAGTTCCAGCAGGGCCCACAAGCCATAGGAAGGGTTCTCCTTCCTCATCGTCTGCCCACTCATTGATGGTTGCTTGTATCCGGACCCGGGTATTATCCTCACACCTGGGGCTTCTTCCTACATCCTCACTATCATAGCATGCCTCATGAACGATATAGAGATCTATAGGATGGTCTTCCAGAATTTTGCTTTACGTCTGTTAGTACGTGCCAAAATAAAGAAAAGAGGTGATTACTTGGTGCGCTTTTGTTCACAGAGAGTCCTGGATGATATTTCAAGGTGTTTCTTCGAAACAGTAAGAGTCTCAGTTGCAACTGAAAACAATAAAGTTAAAACCTGCATTCAATATTATATGCCTCGGTCTCGACTTACTGGATAGTAGTTGAGGGATAGGATCCTCTTGCAGAACTCGAGAGGGTGGTATAACCGAAAGGAGCTCCTTTGCAAACGCTGCTGCCGTTGCAGCTGCATAGAATTGCCACTGCTTGTTCTTATGAGAATCTGCATAGTCACAGATACCTCGAATTACAAGGGATGGGAAATCTTGCAAACCTGCAGCTTCCATCTCGAAACACATCGCCCCTAGTTCTTCTCCAAGCTTATCACGCAGAGCTGCATCCTTAATGACTTGGTTTCCAGAAGCAATAGTTCCATAATGAATAGCAGGTTCAGTATCCTCTCGATCCTCTCGGTTGACCGTTTGAGAATGATCGCATTTCTCACAGGTTGGGATATCCTTGATGTGAGGGTACTCAGCTAGGTATAGCTGGTCCTCTGACACGCCTGGGTGGCCAAACCGCTTCTTCATCTTCTGAGGAAGGTTCACTAGGAATTCGGAAACACGACTATCCTCAGTCAAATGATCAGCTTGAAGACGACTCAGAGCTGCTAATAGTATTTGAGGTGGCGCATGCAGCATTCCAGTACGCTCAAAACCCTGGTCCTCCAAAGACTTTCCCCGATCGTACTGGATGACGCCTCCATTGGTTGCCGTAGGCTGCCCAACGACAATGTCGCCCAGTCGGATATCATGAGTATTCGAAGGGATGCCCCCGCCGATGCCTACCATCAGTCCAAAACGAATCGACTTGAAGGTTCGCAGCATATCCTTTGCAACGGTGGCAGCAGGAGCAATTCCATAGATGCCCGCTGGGAGGCATGCGACGACGACCTTGTGGCCAAATACCTCACCCAAGAGGTAGGTGTTATGGTCATTTGGATCCTGCTCTTTAGGGTTCGGGTGAATCTTGTCCAGCATACCTTTCGCAGCAGCCATTTCCAGAGGAAGGGCGCATACCCAACCCACGGTGTACTGATGGGCGGCGATTTCATCGCTTTCTGAAACCTCGTATTGACTGGGCTCTCGACTTCGTTTAGCGGTACGAGAGCAATCGTCAGTGTGACCTAGAGCGCTTAGCTATAGCTTTCTGCGAAAAGACCGAGGGTAGAACTTACCATAGTCCTGCGAGTGGTGGCGCTTGCTGCCATTGCTCATCTTGATCTCTTTCTCATCCGAATCAGCCTCGACACTAGTCTAGTACTCAGGGTTGATCCACTGGTAGTTTTGTACTATCTCTGACAATTTTCGTACGACTTTGTAAGGTCAAAGCTGACGCTTCAGCCGCAAACTAAGTCCCCGCACTTAGCATTATGCACGCTGGGTTGCGATGACTAACATTAATCCCTGTTCATTTACGAGGCTCGTTCATACACAACGTGATATGCATGCCCGTCTTGGAAAGTAAATAAAAGTTAGTTTAATTACTTACATAACAATACTCTAACTACTATGAAGACAAGTAGAAACAAATTCGATAGCCAATGGTGATCAGGTATTTACTTAAATTATCTCCATATTCTTAATACGAATTCTACAATTAACTAAGCTATAAAATATTCTTACTCTGCCTGGATTGTATCTAGCATTTCTACTACCCTTTGCTTTCCTGCTTCCTCTGCCAGTTGTCGTGCCGTCTTTCCTTGTTTGTTTAAAGCTTGTCTATCTGCCCCTGCTTTAAGGAGAAGTCTCACGATCCTTTCACGCTCTGGGTTCGCGATGTCCCTAGTCGCATTTATCGCCGTACCGGACTTTCCGCGCTGGACGCCGCACATACGGTGTGCCGTAGTTTCGTTGGCTGCATGATGCAGTGGAGTCATGCCTTCGCTATCTTTCAACAGCGCCTACTCAATTCTGGCCTAAGAAAGCTGGGCGATTACTTGAAGACAATGGTGGCTTGACCAATTCTTGAACGATGGAGGGTGATTGCTCCGCCTCCGTCTCGGCGCGGGGCGGCAAAATGTCTTGTCTCGGCGGCCACCCCCGCCTCTTGTTCCAGTTCTCCTCACTTCTCTTATCTCCTTCCACGGTGATCTAAGCCGCAACTCGCAAACCCTGGTGCTCCCCCGTCGAAAACAATGTCGGTCGAACTGAATGAGTGGAAATTCGCGACAGAAGGCAGATGCCCAGAAATAGGGTTTGACTGTTTCCCCCCGGGTGCCTGCGCAAGGCACCCCGCCACTGGTAGGAATTACTGCTGCAATGTCGAAGTGGGAGGACCTTGCTGGAACCAGGGCAACGCCGGAGAAGACAACGAGCTCACTAAGGCCTGCTCTACGGCCGAGGATCTGAAGTTATGGAGATGCATGAGGGGAAGGTCGGTCAGACCCTGAGCACGAACCCACAGCCCCCCCAACTGATATTCTACCAAGCGAAGAGTGTGTGAGAGGAGGAAAGGTCAATTTGTGCATATTGACGCACAAAGAAGCAGAGAACCCGCTGCCCGAGATAGGAAGCTCTGTCCTAAAAGAGATGTATTCTTCTTTGAGCGTTTTAAAGCCCTCTGGAACGTACCTGAGCTTCGACCCATCAGCGCTTATTGCGGCGACACAAACCTCTTCCTCAACGGCCACTTCGACAGCCGCCTCGACAGAATTGAATACCGCCGACGCAGCCAGTGCGACAGCAGTAGCTACAAACACGACCGAGCCCGAAAGCGGACTAAGCGGCGGTGCCATCGGGGGAATCGTGGCGGGAGTCGTGGTTGGAGTGGCACTGCTTGGCTTGGGAGCCTGGTTTCTGCTGAGGAAGAAGCGGCGCGAGAGGGTGCCGAAGGTGGATAATCCGGGAGGAACAAAGACTGATGCGGATCACCGAATACGAGACCGACAGATGGCAGAGCTTGGATCACGCGAGCTTCGAGAGTTGCCTTGAAAAAGGAGTTCCTATTCACAAGGTAGCCTGCCACCCTGGGGGTCCATTACGGCTGCTCTAGAATTTCTTAGTATTCTGGAATTTTGCGTTATATTCCCCTCGCTGGTAGAAGTTCTCTGGCTAGAGAAAGTGTGGTTATTGTAGGTGGTTGTGGTGTTGTTGATGTTAGTGGCAGGACGAGGAAAAAGGCTGGATGGAAGCAAGAAAAGAAGGGCATTTAATAGCCTGCCTAAACCTAATGTGAGGGAAGGCAAGGCAAAAAAGAAAAAGGTCTTGTGCAGGTAAAGGAGTTATAATACCCTGTGGAAAGTCTCAATCTCTACAAAGTTTATCAGATTGTTCTCTAGCTAGGTGCTTAGCCTTATTCTTTTAATTCTCACTGCTTAGCTTTCTTTCATTATCTTTTTATCCTATCTAATAAAGTTATCCCTAACTTACTAACACTTGGAATTTACTTTACTATACTCTAGTACTAATATAAGCTATTTTTAAAAACTTAATTTAATATATAACTAAGATAAACAGATGTAAAAGACATTCTTATTTAGCACTACACTCCTTTTGTCAAGACAGTAATAGGCTATCTGATTTCAAAGCTATACTGTACGATTGCTACGATGTACGATTACTTAACATGAGTTACGTAGAGATAGAAACTGAATCTTAAACAAGTAATAAATAAATCGCTAACTTAAATCATTCTATAGTACATCTAAAGTAACACATAACATCTATGCAGCAGCATTGTCTCCGCAAGAAAAGACACCACGAACACCAGAGGAAGAGTTGAAAATGTCAAGAAGCTCAGTGATAGAAGCCCACAGACCAGCTGCGTTCATAAAGAGAGACAGAGCAATGAGACCAGCGTTGGCGATGGTCAGGCAGGTCTTCTTCCAGTCACGGAAGTACATGCCCTGGTTCATGTGGAACCAAAAGACAGCACTGAAACCGTAGGTGAACCAAGAGATGGTAGTAGCGGAAGTGATGGAAAGGATAGAGTCAAAGACAGGGATGGCGTTGGACAGGATGAAAACGACGATCCAGAAACCAGTGACGGAGGCGATCCAGGTACCCCAGGACTTGACGGAGCTGGCAGTGACTTCATGGAGGTTGCCAGTCCAGCGCATGACGTTGACAAAGATGTACTTGGAGCCGATGTGACCGTAGGCGAGACCAGTAGCGAAGATAGCAGGGATGGCAACACCATAAGCAGCCTTGGAGAAGATGGGGGCGGTAGATCCCAAGATTGGCGAGGTGGTGTGCTCGGCTCCGAGGCAGTAGAAGATGACGGCAAAGACGACATACAAGGTCATGGAACCACACTCAAGGACAGTAAGACAGAACTTGAAGTCCTCCATAGGGTTGGCCATCTCAGCAAGGTATCCCTGAAAGTGTTAGTTATATCCATGCAAGCGTGTATCGGTTAACTTACAACAAAGCTTAGGTTGGCAGCAAAAGCAAATACAATCTTCAAGCAGGCGTTGAGACCGTCACGGAAGGTAGGGTTTCCAACAATGTTGATCTCTCGGCTCCACTCAGAGATGTTGTTAATGCCTCGGGGTCCATCAACGCCAAGAACAACCATGACGATGAAACAGGCGGCCAGAACACTGACAGCGTTGGGAATACCAAGGTTTGAGACAAACTTGGTGGTGCGAGGGATACAGAAAAGGTAGCATGCAGCGCAGGAAATAAAGATGAAGACAACGGTGCAGGTAGCGTGACCAGAGATGGTGTTGAGGGCAATAGACATGGTGACCATAGCAGAAGCAGCAACAAAGATGACCTGAATCATCATCATGACACCAGCAATACTCTCTAGTGTTCTTCCACCGACAAAACGCGTCATATCAACGATGTTCAGCACCTGAGGATGAAGTCTGTAGTACTGCAGAAGCTCGTAGGCGGTATACCAAGACATTCCGCCGATGCCGAGAATGGCTATGATGCCAGGGATCAAGCCTAGGGTCTTGAGTGTCGAGGGGAGCGATAGGATACCGAGGCCGACCTGGTTGGCGACGAGGATAAAGATGGTGTCCCATCGGGTGAGGGTTCGAAAGTTCTTGCCGCCTTGGGAGTAGATGTTTGAGTTGTCGGCTGACTCGTTGACGGTCTTGAAATCGTGGCCGTCGTGGGAGCTTGTGTCGTGCTCATGCTTGTCAGAGATGATGCCATCTTGGGCAGGTTTGTCTGTGATTTTGCTCATTTTGCACGGATGTGTATGGAATGCCAAGAGTAAAGAAGGATAGATGTCACCAGGACTGAAATTGAGATGTGAATGAGAGACAGTGATGCTGAAGATAGACGAGAAAGATTAAGTGGAAAAAGCAAACTTTATAACCGTCCGCCTCGTTTCTAAATAGCGCAGATTTTACTATGGTCTGACAGATAAGGGGCTGGGATCACCGAGACGTCATGGCAGATGCCCAGAAACTGTAATATCGCTCGCCTCAGAAATCCCCAGAGTGTAAGGGGCGACATCCACTCTACCACCAACACTGCCCCCCATGGGGGACTTTCCAAAACAGGGCACTATTCTTCTCGGTGAGTTATGTGTGGATAACTGCCGGGCCAGTCGGATACTCTGCGAGTGTTCCTTGGCTTTTTGATGCTTCGAAATTTGACCGAAGAGAGGGTTTTGGTCTGTGCTTTTCGGACATGCCGGGGTTTTGACGTCAGGGATGAAGGGATGTCACGCTGATGAATATTGAGCCTCATTTAGCCGCCACTTTAAGACAACGACAACTCTTGATAACAGCATACTTGAGTACCTCAAATAATTCTACAATATTCATTCTCTTTTCTTGTCTCGTTATCACTTTTCACCTCGTCAATCTCTAGACATTAATCTCGTCAAAAACGTCCTTGCTTTGTTATTACGGGCTCGAGCATTACTATGACTAACAAAACTCCATTATCGTCTTGGCATCTCCATAATAGGCCCACGCTCAGGTCCCTGATTCCCCAATTATCACGAGACAAATAGTCAGAGAAATTGCAGCATCAGATTTGACTGAAGAAAAGTCTGGAGATGCCAGTTTTCATTAGTGATGAGAACCAGTTCTTTTACGAGCCCCCATGGGGAAGTCCCTCTTCCCCAGGAATGTGCTTGTTTTTTTGAAGCTGGGGAGATGTATCGTCACTGTTAGTGTTTCTGCAGGTAATTTCTTGACGACGATCACTTCATTTTTGACATGAGATTGATTACAGAGTGCTACGGGTATGCTCGGATGATCAGCATGTATGCACAACTTCGTCATAAATTATACTTTAAATCGTTCTAGAAAAACGGGATTTTATGTTGATGCCTTCCGTCGCATTTTCTTATCTGGGTTAGTCTAGCCGCGCTTGCTTGCGTGGTACATTTGCCCACGGCAAAGATCTGCACAACATGAGTACACGAGTAAGGTGCTCCGAGACATGAACCAGTAACCTTGCTTAATAAAACGATCAACAACGGGCATTTCCTTGTTATGTCTCAACGGTATCCGCGATTGGTTATGCATCCACTAAAAGGGGTTATGCACGTCCCGATCTAAGGTCCCGACCTTGTGCGCGATTTTTATTCTAGAATATTTCGATAACGCTTTGTTTCACTTTTGCTTGTCTTACCAGCAGACCACTCAAATGTTTGACCACTCGGTTCTTCTACGGGATCACCGGTCAATTGTCTCGGTCCATATGTGTCGACCGGTGTCGGGAATGAGCCGGGTGATCCTTGTACGGAGCGGCTTGGTCCGTTTTATTCTGGGTATGTTTGCCGCGTTGTGTCTTAGGGTAAGGTGATCTGAGGATCATTGGAGAAATGAGGGGATATTCGCGTGGTCAAACAGTCAAAGTCGGACCATCGGTGTTGTTGGTAGCTTGGAATTGGTAATGGTATTGATGCCCAGTGTCTTGGCTGAGGGGGAAGTTGGGGTAAGTCGTGGTTGTCGTGATAAGGCGTGGGTAATATGTCAATGCTTTGATAGTCCAGACCATTCTAGTGATGGTAAAGCATGATGAAGGAGTAAGCTCGTACGTGAGATATATAACGTGTCGTGATAACTTCCCAAACCGGTGCTTCGTTAAGCTGGGACGCCACACCTTAAACTTGTAAGGCGACGCGTCATGGTTGGTTAGTGTGACGCGCTAAGTGAGGAGCTTGGCAAGGCGCGACATTTGTGTAGGGTAGTTTTCGAATTCCACAGTCGCGTCAACTTTTGCATTTATTATGTGAAAGTAATTTGTAGAAGATCAAATTAGAAGTTTATTGCACCTTCGAAATAAGATAGTCTTTGGTTTAACAGGTGGATTGTTATTGTTGTGTATGGAATTAATACAATGCTGTGTACAAGCGGATATTTAATATTTGTAAGCCAGGCGAAGATTGACAACTATTCACCAGGCTAGCGCAATAGGTCCTCAGTCTTTACGTCGGCTAGTGACCTGATCGAACTATTAACTGCTTGCTACATTTGAAGTCGCAGATTCAGATAATCACTCATACAACACTTTACAGTACATTATCAGACAACTACCCATTACCCTTATAAAGCTAAACTTCCGAGCCCCTGCACATCCTGCAAGTTGATGTTGATGGTAGTGGAGGATTTGACTGCTAACCTCTTGGGAGGAGGAAGAGCTTTTATGGCACGCATTACAGTTATGCATAATTGTATATAGCCTCTGAACTTAAATCTTTATTAATATTAGGTTTATAGCCGTGTTATTATTATATTAATTTAACCTGTACGCGTTGAGAGGCGTCGCGTTGAGAGGTGTGACTTTCAAAAAACTTAGCACATCCTGCAACCTGCTTCACATTCCCTTCAAGTATTCGCGGATCTGTTTAGACACTATCATTATGTAGGAACGGCAAGCAAAAGTGCCTATGGCATGACTACTTCATTTGGAAGATGTCAGCCTTTCTGATGATACCCTGCCAACACCTTCCCAGACCTTGAGTTGCACATCGCCGGTATTGAAAATCTTTTGATAGAATTTCGGAAGCTCATACTCCCCGACTGTATCCCGGATCCTTCCTTCATACGGGTCCAGAACAGTGTATTCTTTGGTCTTCATCAAATCGGCATACCGATACATCGGCTCCAGAGTTTTCCAACCGCTCCAACCAAGTTCGACATTCTTTTCCTTTGCGCGCTTCTCTTGGTCCTCCCGATAGAAAGGGCTTGTGGAAAAGTCGGCAACTTCCAGCAAGTCCCAGCTCGGTTCTGGGTTAACAGCAGCGTAGACATGATCGTAATCGCAGACAATGGCGGCAGCCGCTATTTCCATCTTCATCTCGGGACATCTTTCTAACAGATAGAGGAGGAATGTAGCATCTGGTCGTAGGGGCCACCAGATGATATACGGCTGAGGAACTCCAGCCGGCCAGCCTTTCTCAAACTCAGCATAGTCGTTAACCATGATGCGACGCGCCACAATGGATTCCTGGATCCAAGTTACGTATGGGACAGCCTTTGCATACACAGTATCTTCCTTGATCTGGTCTGCCCACCAGCGTGCAAACATGGAGTGATGGAGGATTCCACGTTGAACACATTCCATGTCGAGTTCAGATAGCGTCCTTCCACCACCAGCCAGTCGTGCATAACGTTCAATATTGCCGTCGTAAGCGGCCATCTGCAGCAACAGCGTCTTCTTGACGGTGGGAAGATCTTGAGGAAGAGGTTGCCAGAGCAACTTCGCCTCTTGATTGCTGAGCGTTCCATGCTCTTCATCCAAGTCTTGCTTCTCGATGTCAAGATGCATGTCTTCTTCAATGCATGGAAGAAGATTCTGCAGTTCAAGCATTGACAGCTTCTGTCGAGCCTTGAGGCGCCATCGTACTTCAGTGTCGCCGTTCAAATACGCCGGACATTCGTAATCCTCCTCTTCTTCCTCAACTGAGCGTTTGCAGTCATTCATGATGGCGTAACGCGACTTGTGAGCCATGATCTCATCATAAATCAGCTTACCACCCTCTGTCTGACTTTCTCGGGCTTCTTCAGCAATTGATACTTCCGGAAAAAGTTCCAACTCTTTGAATAGGGTGTAGTAACCTGCTGCAGCACAGGCGCGGCCGACCTGATAGCGCATATTGGGAAATTTCAGAGCCAGAGCACGATAAGTGTCCTCGGTGGCCAGATCGGGATGCCAAATACAATAAGGCTCTTCCGATTCTTCCATCTTGTCTGGTACTTGATTACTCATGATTAGTCGAGCATTACAAGCCCTAGAGATAGCAGGTATGGAAAGACTGTGACGAACGACAGCTTCACTTGTCGCGAAGTCATGGTGTTGACGAATTCCTCGGATGAGTGCGCTTAAAGAAACACGATCATCCAGAAGACGTGGAACAGCCTCGCCACGAATAGCTTTTCGCTGATCATCGAGTAGGTATCCGTGATTCGTAAGTGTCATTTGATGTTTGTTGAGTAATAATGTAGTGGGAACTGGGAGGGTGAATACAATAGCGTTAGTAAAAGACATTAAACATCTAATAAATGAGATATTTTTATTTACTGCTTAGGTAATGTCCTACCCCGCTAATTCACCATTTGCATTCTCATATCAGCGCTTCGCCAAGACGTTTGCAGGGAAAGAAAAAAAAGACTCAATGATGGAACCAACAGCGCAACAAGGATATTGAAGGATCACCACAGATCAGGGATGCAATAATCTCGGTTACATCTCGACATCGGACCAGCACAACGTTGTAGTGAGCGTGTTCCGGCTCGTCTGGAACGGAAAGCGAGACAGGAAAAATATTTGTGATGAATGGGCCTCGGCACGAAAAAGGACGTTTTGCTGCTCAAAGACTAACGTGTTCGTGAGCTGACTAGACGCTTACAGTGGTGTTCGAGTCTACGTTATAACCGTGTCATTCCTGACACAATTTGTCAAACAAGTGTGCTTAAACTCGTTGAGGCCATATCACCTGCTTCTATTAATTCATCTGTCCATTCACTCATTGTCATTTCGTTCCCTTTTGAGTCTTTAACATCAGACACCATTTGTTTCCTGATCCATTCTTCCGTTTCCTACTTGCGGATGCTAGTGATCTCCGAAAGAAGCTAAATCGATCGCTCGTGTTTCTCAGCTAGGAATGACTTCCACTTAGAATCATCACCGAGTTCGGCGCGAACATCGTGAAGATTTTGATCCAGCATGCTTAAGAACTGCACATATTCTTTATACGATTTCTCATCTGGAGTGATAAAGTTCACCTTTATAATGCCGCGCTAATTCTTGCTTATAAGTTTGTTGGAGGCTTCGAGATAGCTGGGCGATCTAGGCCCGCTACCAGGGTTAATACAAAGTATTTTAATCATATAACGGCTTTCATCTCTGCCCTAGACTGCGCTTCATCTGACTTGGTAATCGATATTTAGAATATAATCCTGATTTGAGGCAGATCAACGATCAAGGAGAGACAGTACTTCAAGTTATGCGCAGGCGGCCAACATTCAGCTATGGCATTGGTGTCAAATTACGCAGTGGCTTAAAAGATAGTAAAAGTGATAATTGGTTAGGGAGAGAGTGATGAGAATCCTGATGGAGAAGATTATAGATTAATTGAAACGTCGTCAGATTCTAGTTTGGGATGACCGATAAGACATGCAGAGGGGCCATAGGATTGTTTCCGTTTGAGAAAGAAATAATTCGATAGGATAGTCGCATCTCGCCGTAGCTCAAGACTCGAGGTTCCCCTCCCTTTTCAAACAAACACCGGAACCTAGTCTCGATTAGCTGTGCTGTGCTGACAACACATCTATTATTTGAAAACTAAGTTCATGAGGCTGAGGTCATCAAGGCAGTTTTGAGTTCCAACCGTTCTAAATAAAGCAGCTGGCTCAGCATAGCTAAATAGAGTTCACAATCTTCAGCTGAATGCCCGGAAAAAAGTCAAATGTCCATCTGTCACAGGCAATTAAATCTCCGTTGTGTAAAGGAATCCATTGGGTCATTTCATCAGCCCCGCTTCCGTCCGTTAGCGGATGATGTTCTGTGTGTGGTTGACCTCCGAACGTAGACGGCGGAAGGCTTGGGGCTGAATTTGTTCAGCCCCATCTGGAAATAGCCAGTTTTATGACGCGGGTGGCATCTCAATTACTAGAACTATATTTAGTATACCAAGGTTGGGTATATAAGGACCGTCAACTCCAAGTACAACAGGAGCATTCTTCATCAGCAGCATTCACGCAACAGAATCTCATATCAAACTTCCATTTTGTTCTCAACAGACCAGTCAATCGTTAAGATGAAGTTCACCAACACCCTCTTCGCTCTCATGACTTGCCTCACTGCTACTAAGGCCGAGTCTACAGACGAAGAACTTGGTTGTGAGCCAGCAACCTACCAGTGCTCTGGCACCACCGGTTGGGAAGTCTGCGACACCAGCGGCATCTGGGTGGTAAGTAAACCTAAGATTTATCCGTACTTTCACTGCAAATTACTTCAGAATGGATGACTAACAAATGCGTCGACATAGAACGCTGGTGAATGCCCTCCCGAGACCGTCTGCAAGTTTTTCGAGGGGAGCAAGAGCCCTTATTGCGTCCCACCCGATTTCGAGATCTATTAGAGATGGGAGTTGGCTCGCAAAGCTGAGGGTGACTGGAACTAAGAAGTATCGTGGTATTCTAGGTGCCCCTCACTCATTTTCTTGAGATTTTCAATGTATCTTTATTTTAAGTCTAGGATTTGTCTTTACTCTTGGGTTGTATTATCAGAGAGTAACAATATTATTTTCCATGAATACTTTATGGGATCTATTTAGGCACACTTGGATTGCTGGTTCCAATCGATATTTTACTCGATCGGTAGAATCGAACGCGAGAATACTTACTTAGATGAGATAACATAGACCCCTGCGCATCCTGCAATCTACTCAACTTTCCCTTTAAATATTCCGGATCTGTTTAGACGCTATCATTATAGAGGAACAGCAAGATGAAGTGCCTGCCATTATGATTTCTTCCTACTCTAGATAAGAACGTGGTTACGCACCTGCAATTGTCTTGTTAGGGCAGATTGATGCTGCAGACAGACTAAAACGAGAGCTCTCTCCAGTATGTGACTATCATAAAGCACTAATCACTGCATAGAAATCAAGTCAGGCTATAAACAAGCCAATCTGAGTAAACATTTACGTACTCTTTGCTGCCTTTTATAGGATAAGTCTAGTTCTGTAATAATGTTGTCTAAGCTGCCTTGTCAGTATGCAAGGGATATTAGGACCTGTAGTAGGAATGGAAGTGCAGTAGAGCTAACGCTACTCGCTCTGGCCACTCTTGGATTATTAGACTCGGTGTCCGCGGAGTGTTAAATGCTCCACTGTTACTGGCCCCACACCTTTCCAGAAATTCCGATTCTCAACAGAACCAACTATTAGAAACAGACATGCATAGTTTAAGTCTGTAGCCAGCACTATCAGTACAATTGGACCTCTATTATTAAAGGCAGAAGGATGCAGCTCGCTGCATATGGAAGAACGCAGAGCTAGTTCCGGGCAGGCGGGGTCCGACGATTCTGCACGACGAGCGGTAAGTATGGTAGTACTGCCATTAGAGTCACCGGTATTGCTGGACATGAATCAACTTGGTCACAAGGCCAGATTCTCCCAGGCGCTGCAACCATTTCCACAGACATGTAGACTAATTGATAACTCGTATGGAAAATAGTGCGGTGAATGCCGTCATCGCAAGGTAAGCATCCATGACTCCCTATCTACAATTACATGAGGACTAACGCGATGCATTTGCATTTCAGATTCGTTGCGATAGAAACTTGCCTTGCTCCAACTGTCGTACGGCTGATCGAGTCTGTATACCGAATCGCATCAGTTCACCCATTGGTTCGCGTCCAAGACGCAAAGCGCCTCGGCAACGAATTCTTATTTCATCTCAATAGTAAATTACCACTCCATCTACCGTCTGGATCTTATAATGAGCAAACGGCTTCTTCCTCATTATGCTCTCATCTCTTACCGTAGGCTAATTTACTAACATTTGGTCTACTAATCCTCAGTGAACAAAAGATCGACCGCATCGAAACGCGGTTAGAGAATATCGAAGCTCTTCTGCGCAATTCACCTTACCGGCCCATTCCGGTCCCGGGAAGTAGTACCACACAGTATCGTTCTGTCCTTTCATCGACTGTCGATACAGGCACGACTTCCACTCCCCATTTTGGAACTCCAGACGCGGGGTCGGTGTTTGGCAGCAACTCTGTTATCACCCAGCAAACTTCTTTTGCTAATGAACTAATCCAAGATGTCATGCAAAGGAATTCATTACGAGACATCGACCCCAGAATGTCAGAAGCGTTGGCTAATCTCAGACAAATAATGGAAGTCCAACGTCAATCACCTATCACCTACGGGCCTCGTTTTCCGCTCCAGCGATCATTACCACCAGGGGGTTTAAGCCAGCTTGAGATGCCCCCTATAGACGTCGTCGTCTCGTTGCTCAGGAGCATGAAATGTATTTACAAACGATTCAAAGGTGGAGTTGATGCTAACTTAAATGCAGCGTCGACACCGGGCCTATTTACATTTATATGTTACTTCTTTGCAGTTAAAGACTTTGCAAATCTCTGCCGCCAGGTTTATTTCCCCACAGAAGAATATTCTGATGCAGTCTTTATTATCGTTAATATCGGACTATATTACTTGTTCCTCGAATGTCTGCCCGATGGACACGACTCGTATCTCCATACAACTCGGGTCAACATGGAAACAGCCCTCGCAAACATAAACCTTTCTATGCCTACTACGGTTGAGAACATCCAAGCTTTATTACTGGGGGTAGGTCGACCTACACCTATAAGATCTTGTCACTAATCACTTCCAGTCTTTCTATGCTGCTGATGTCTGCAGGCCTTCAGTTGCTTGGCAGCTCAACACCGCTGCCGCCCTAATGTGCCAGATGGCTGGCTTTCATCGAAAAAGCTGCCATGTTATGTATAACCCCGAAGATGCTGATACAAGGGCGATCCTGTTTTGGCATACCTACATGGCAGACAAAGCAATGTCGATTCGTCTCGGACGTGCCTCTGTGATTCAAGATTTGGAGATTGACATACCGCGGTCGTTTAATTTTCACGGAACTCTAAGTGTCGAAAGTCGTGCTCTAACCGCTACATGGCTTCGTGGCGCATCATTCCAGAGTCGTGTATATGAACAATTGTACGTGGTTTTCAACATATCTGCCTTGTTTAGAACATGATTGTTGACATAAGTAGACTCTGCCCAGCAGCCTTGGCCCTCCCGACGACTGAGATAGCCGAGCGAGCACGGCTGTTGGCGCACGAATGCCATCAGATGGAGATAGAGGCTAAAGAAAGCCGAGAACTAGCTATCGCTTCACTCGAAAAAATGAAGACATCACCCTTGGTTGACATATATGTCAAGGGTGACCAAGTCCAGCTGTTGTCGACCATGACGCTTATATACCAAGCGATCCCGGCGGCAGAAGGCTCGAAAAGCAGAATCTGCGACGAGTGCATTGAGACGGCGCGAAGGGCGACATATGCGCATCTGGAGTGTATCGGATCATTACAGAACGATGCCTTCGCCAGGACTAGCTATATTCATCGGTGAATCTATCTAGATGTAGTCCGTCTTGTGCACGTCAGAAGCAGCTAACAGATATGGAGCAATCTGGTGCTGACACCATTCGCTCCCTTCTTTATCCTATTTTCCTACATCATAGAGACGCTGTCGACGGAAGACCTCGAGCTTTTGCAGGAATTTACCACATCCATTCAAGGAAGTGACAATGCGTCAGAGGTGACAGCGAAGTTGGCGAAGCTTTGTCGCGTGATAAGTGACGTTGCGACTTTGTACGTTGAGGCCAAGTCGCATCAACAAGAAGATGCAATGGAGGACATTGGAGGCGAGTTCGATGCTTACTTGAGCCAACTTGGGTTTTTGCCTGTGGCAGATCAAACAGCAGACGCCAATGTGGGAGTGGACAACATGCCTTTACTAGCGGAAGATTCTCAGCTGTCTCAGATGACGGATTGGATGTCTGGCAGCCGGAATTGGTTTGGATTGTTGGATCATGATGTATCGCAAATAGGCGAGTAGAAGAGTCATAATGCTTGAAAAGTGTCATTAATGATGGAAAGCTTGTCCTCGATGAGCTGCGATTTAGGGCCCCCAGGTTACGGCGCATCCTATTACTATAGTACGGTACTTTACGGTACATCAGGAGACAACCACCCATCAGCATTAAACGTAGCTAAACTCCCAAACCCCTGCGCATTCTGCAACGCACTTAGCTTCCCCTTGAGATACTCCCTCTGATTCTCATGAATCCTATCAAAACTCAACAAAAACGTAACTAAAAACAGAAAATCCTCCACCCTATCCTCCGCACCATCCGCTCCAGGCAAAGCCAGCACATCCGCCACCGTAGTAGTAATCTCAAACAACTTGGCCAGTATACCAGGTCCGTGCAACGCTACACTGTCGAAGCTTTTTAATCGGTCGACCAAGTTGCGGAGTTGTGTCGAGAGACGTTGTGCCGGGAAGTGCATTGAGAAACCTTCGTGCGAGTTTTGTGGTGGTGCAGACTGCAGAAGGCCTTGGGAGAGGGCGAGTTGCCAGACGAGAATTCGCATCCAGAGTCGTGTTATGAAGAGGTCTGCGTGTTGCAGTTCTGTTAGACCTTCGCAGCCGTTTGAGATTAATGTGTTGTCGGTTTCTGCTGCTTCGATTTCATCTTGGTCGAGTTGAGCTTGTTTGTGCTCTATCCATGCAGCTGTCAATTCTGGTGTTGTACTTGATGGATCCCGTTGCGCTCTCCATTGCGTGAGAAATTCATCATCCAGAACATTAAATAGATGAATCAGCCGATTAAACCCTTCGTTAATACCCGAGGGAAGCTCATAATCTGGTATAGGCAGACCAGTCTTCAACGGAGGTAAAAGAGCAGGATATCCCGTGACAATGGTCAAATACCGCTCATGAATCGAAACCTCCCAGTAAAGTCGCTGTCTCGTAGCAATCTCATGATTACTCAACGATCCATCCGTAAACCGATCAAGATCCATCATCTGTATCAACGTCCCAGCTTCTCTCAACATAGCCAACCCTCTATCCATCCTCTCAAACGCCATAAGCGAATTCTCAAGGAAAATACACGTCATAACGCGTTTGACGCTGACGGGTAACTTGTTCAGAAACCCTTTTCCCAGTTCAGCTTGTCTGTGCGCTTTGGTGCCTAATGAGAGTAAATCCATCATCCTTGCAAGAATATCATCATCAGGATTCCACGTCGTTTGGGATAAATTAATCGTCGACCCCGCAAACGCGTAGACAAACGCTGCATCCTCATAGCTATTCTCCATGCCTTCAATCGCAGCGATGACTTCAGATGGAAGAATAATGGGATTAACAGGGAACACAGCGCGTTCATACTCCGATACCAATTTCATAAAGAAGTCCGCAGTGTAGGGTGTTCCATTACTCGTAGGAATATACGAAGGCGAAGTCTGAGGAGAAGCTGAATCGGATCTGCATCCGCCTTCGCGTATCTGAGCGACCAGTCTTCCTCTGACGGTGGGTTTGCGCTTTGTGGGCGGGGGTGAGTAGACGCATGCGAGATTGAGATGGCCGCATTGGGAACAAGGGGTTGAGCCGTTGCATTTTACTTTGCGGAGGCGACATGGATCGCATGCTCTTGATGTTCTGGTGGACATGGTGAATGAAGCAATGAGGGATGGTTCAGCTGAAGTTGAAGATGCGGAGACAAGCGCGTTGTGGGTGGATGACCCCACCTTATAAACTTGCCACTTTTGGCTCGTTGGGGTTAGACCTGATAACCTTTGAGGCTGGGAATTAGTAGATATCTTCTATTGGAAGGGTATTGTAATCAATCTTTATTAGAGGCATGTTTTAATATCGCGAGAGTTCAAATAGGTAGGGTTAATTGAAGCCGATTGTTGGGCTCTTTATGTTCGTGATATTAAGCCCAGGTTGCGAAGTTTCTTCTATTCTTAGTCGACGTACTGTTTCTAGGTACTCATTCAATTCACCAGCTTGCTAAGGTCAGCAGAAGCCTCCTGAACAGAACTATATCCCAGATTCCACAGCTTCTGAATTACATGCTTGGCAGGATTGTCATCACTGACATGTGGATACTCCCCGTTCATGAGCTTCTCTTGCAACTCCTCAATCTCAATCTCGCCATATGGAATGGCCCACTCAGTAATTTCACAGATACATGTCCCGAGCGCAAACATTTCCTTGTCAAAGACAGTTCTCTCCGGTCGTTCAGAATTTGTATCTGGAATCCAATAGCGAGGCTCGCATGCAAAAAGGAGGTCCTCGTGTACGCCCTTGAGACTTGAGCCGGCAAAGTCGCTCAGTTTTATGTGGAGGTTGTCGAAAAGTAGGATGTTCCGGGTGGAGATGTCGCCCCAGGTGACCCCTCGACTATGGACATATTGCAGGGTTTCTGCAACATCAGGTGCCAACTTCAGACGTCGGGCCATGGGTGGTGCATCACCCTCCGCGATCCGCTCGCGAAGGTTTCCGTGGGGAGCTCTCTCGAGTTTTATAGCCCATGCTTGTTTCTCGCCCTGAACGCTGGGGTCCGACCTTTCATCCTGCTTAGCAGGGAGGTAAGCAAGTCCAAATGACTTGAGGATATGTTCATGAGGACCCAAAGCATCGTAGATAGCAGCTTCGCGTTTGAAAGCCTCGTCATTGTCTTCGGCAAAGGCTGCGTGGTCGTACATCTCCCCATCTAGCCAGAAACCGATTGCCTTGATAGCCACATGGGGCTCAGACCTTTCGGCGTAAACGATGCTGAGACCTGTTCGTCCTAAAGGCTCTAGTCTTTCCCTGATGACTGGGGCAGCCTCTCGGTCGCTTAGTCGCATGGTGCTTGGCTTGGGCGAAGGAGGAGATGGATAATTCGGCAACATGCAGGGAATGAGGACACCGCCTCTTAAGAAGCCAGAATAGTCACGTGTCGCTAAGGCCTCATGCATGATATTAGATCATCACTTGTTGATTGGCCAAAGAGTTGGCTGTCAAGAGCATTACCTTTGAGAGTGTATCCCATCACAGTCATGGAGGCACCAGATTAAGATAAAGCTTGCTCAATTGCTTTGTTAAAAAGACCTGCTAGAATTGCTACACTACCAAACCGATCATAACTCATTCTTCCAATCCATTTTAACCATCTAAGACTGGTTGCTGTTAACCTGCTCAACATAAACAGCTGAACCCTTCTCTTTAGCAACACCATCAAACTCAGCATCAATCCTCTCAACCTCAGTAGTCTTAAACTTGCGAGCACTAACACCCCGCTCGAAGAGAACATCCAACTCTCCATAAGTACGTCCCTTGGGCTCAGGAAGACGGAAATAAGTCCAAACAGCGCAAAGAGCACAAGTTCCAGCCCAGAAGAAACCAGCCTTGGCTCCCCAGTTCCAAGCAGAAGGGTTCAACATGCGAGGAGTAATAATGTTGGTCATGATTCCAACGATATTGTATGAGTTTCGCGCGAGGACGACGGTCTTGGTTCGGAGTCGGGTGGAGGATAGTTCGGCGACGAGGGAGTAGCAGACGGGTCCGACTGTGGAATCGTAGGTGAAGGTGTAGATGAGGAGAAGAGATCCGATGACCCATTGAGCGGCGACGTTTTCCTTTCCGGCGAATGCGACGCAGCCGATTGTTAGGAGGATGACGCACATGAAGATTTGACCACCGAGGTAAAGAGTGCGTCGACCGAACCAGCCCATGAGGAACCAAGAGAAGACAGTACCAACAGCACCAATGGCATATTGACCAAGAGACATGGAAAAACTGTTCTCGACAGCCATACCAGCCATCTGGTAAAAGTAGGTAGAGTATCCCATAAAGGTAGCACCACAAAGAGTCTGAACCATCCAAGTAGAGCACACAATCTCGGTTCGTCGCAGACTAACCCCCTTGAAGAGATCAGTGTATGAAGTACCAGCCTGTGCTTCCTTCTCCATCTCGTTCGTGTGTATCATCATGGAAATCGTCTCGTCGGGCTTGAATTCGACTTCGCTGTTGCGGGCGGTAAGACGTTGCAGGGAAAGCTTGGCTTCTTCGATGCGGCCCTTGCGGACGAGCCACCAGGGAGATTCGGGGGCTAGGTAGATTCCGATGATCAGAGGGACGGGCCACATCCATTGGAGAGCGAAAGGGATCTTGTAACCCCATTGATCATCGCGGGTGACCATTGCGCGTAGAACGCCTGAGGCGATGAATTGACCGAGAACCCAGCAGAGGTTGACGTAGGTAGTAAGGTAAGCGCGAAGATGGGTAGGGCAGACTTCAGAGGCATAAGTAGTCGTAAGGGTCTGAAACACACCCCAAGGAATACCAATAAAGATCTCTCCAATAAGAAGCTGAACAAGCGACTCAGAGAAGAAGATAATAAAGATGAATCCAATACAACCGATCAGAGCACCAATAAGCGTCTTACGGTATCCAAAGCGATCAGCGATGATACCATTAATGAACAGACCAAGGATCTGACCACAGAGGGTACCGTTCGAGAGACCAGATTGCCAAGCAGCTGTGAGTTGGTATGTACCATCAGGCTGCTCGACGCCGAATTTGCGTTGGAAGGGAGGATAGGCGAAAAGGTTGTTTAGAAGGACGACGTCGAAACCTTCCATGATGATGCAGAGAGATAGGAAGACAGACCAGAGGCAGGCTTTCTTGTAGAGCTTTAGGGATTTCATAAGGCCCATGTTGCGCTCTGCTTCTGTTGCGGCTGCTGCCTCGTGGGCGGTGTTTGAGTCGACGACTCCATGGTCGACCTTGGTGGAGGACATTGTGGCGGGAATGAATCTGAGTCTTGGAACTGAGTCCAGATGAAGATGAGGAATTGCAGAACACTGAAGTCTGAAGAGAAGAGGAAAGCGATGATGAGATAGAGAAGTGTTATTGACGAGCCAAGAAGACCATCTTATAGTTGTTCAACCTTGAGAGAATGAAGCAGTTAAGATATCTCTCAAGAAAAAGCAAACGTAGCTCGAGGCGAACAAAGTCAAACCTCGGCCGTATTCCATTAGCGTGGATGACACATTGTGGTCTAGGCCTGTCTGAACGACGCCATCATTGGACAATTCGTCGGACCGGGACTCTGGTGCTTTGATTCAAGTCTCTAAAGAGTGGAGTCTCCGCCAGTAATTGACTGCTCCCCTCCACCCTCTCCCCATGGGGACGAGAATCTGGGGTCGGACCGAGTTGTGCAGATCATGGGGACTCCAGAATGTCTGTGTGAGACCACGAGTGTCTGGAAACTTGGCATTCAGCAGCTTGTGGCTGAAATGAGCCGATACTTGAGTAACCATTCAGAGATTAGTGTCATGTTAGTGTGGAACAAGGATGGAAGGTCGGCTTAATCTGACAGAAACCCATGCCGTATAAAGAGACTTTATTATTCTGTCTCTTGACTAAAACAGTCAAGCTCATGCGGTAATTGACTTTCGTCGGACCGGTTACCAACCAATGGGATGAATTTGTCTCGTCGGTCCGAGATTGAACCAATCACAATTGACCCAGTGCCCCCTCAACGGTTGAATTATTGAATCGGTTGGTTCTGAACGCTTTCATGCTGTTACACTTCGTCGGTCCGACCAACGCGGGGATAATGAGGAGTGATCGTGGGGAAACACATGATTATGGAGAAGACTCCAGGGTCAGGTTATAAACCTGAATATTTAATTCCCATCCTCACATTTTCTAACATCCCATCATTATCCTCTATCTTCATCGTTATTTCGTTTCTTTTACCTTCATCATGACAGTCACCAAACGCTTAAGGCAATGGTGGAAACAAGCCACAATTTACCAAATCTACCCAGCATCCTTCTGCGACTCCAACAACGATGGCATAGGCGATCTTCAAGGCATAATCTCCAAGCTAGACTACATCGCCAGCCTAGGCATCGATGTCATCTGGGTATGTCCCATGTACGACAGTCCTCAAGTCGACATGGGCTATGACATTTCTAACTACGAAGATGTCTACGCTCCATACGGTACTCTTCAAGATATGGAAGAGTTGATCCGCAAGACTCATGAGAAGGGTATGAAGATTATGCTTGATCTTGTGATTAATCATACTTCTGATAAACATGCCTGGTTTGAGGAGTCGAGAGTTAGTAAGGAGAGTGCCAAACGGGACTGGTATATTTGGCGTCCTGCTAAATACTCTCCTGACGGTCAACGTCTTCCTCCTAATAACTGGCGCTCCAACTTTGGCGGCGGTAGTGTTTGGGAGTGGGATGAAGCTACAGGTGAATACTATCTTCATCTCTTCGCAAAAGAGCAGCCCGACCTCAACTGGGAGAATCCTGAAACTCGAAGAGCTATATACGCTTCATCTATGGAGTTCTGGCTTGATAGAGGCGTTGATGGATTCCGTGTTGATACAGTCAACATGTACTCCAAAATCCAAGATTTCCCAGATGCACCCATCACAGACCCCAAAGCCAAATACCAACCTGCCGGTCTGCTCTACTGCAACGGCCCACGCATGCACGAGTTTCTTTCCGAGATGAGTGAGATTCTGGAGAGGTATGGTGCTATCACGGTTGGCGAACTTCCTCATACACCTGATCTCGAGCGCGTCCTTCGGTACGTCAGCGCCAAAGAGAAACAACTTAACATGGTCTTCCAATTCGATGTCGTGGACGTTGGTTTTGGAAAGACGCACAAGTATGAGACTGTGCCTAAGAACTATACTCTTCCGCAATTGAAGGATGCGTTTGGGAGAACGCAGAGTCTTATTCAGGGTACGGATGCTTGGACGACTGTGTTTATGGAGAATCACGATCAAGCACGTTCTGTCTCTCGTTTTACCGACGATCGTCCTGAATTTCGTGTTGCGGGTGCTAAGATGTTGGCTTTGCTACAAGCTTGTCTTAGTGGGACGCAGTATGTTTACCAAGGACAGGAAATTGGATCTGTTAATGCGCCCAAGGAGAGTTACCCTCTTGAGAATTATGTTGATATTGAGAGTTATCAATTCTTGGATATTGTTAAGGAGCGATCTGGTCATGATGAGAAGGAGATTGATAAGGCGTTCAATGCTTTACAACATCTGGCTCGAGATCATGCTCGTATCCCGATCTGTTGGAGCGACGACAAATTCGGTGGCTTTTCTAGATCGCCCAAGAAGGAACCCTGGATGCAAACCCATCCTCTATCCTCCGAAATCAACGTCGCCTCTCAACTCGACGATCCACACAGTGTTCTATCATTCTGGAAGAAAGCGCTGCGTTTCAGGAAGGAGTTCTCTGATTTGATGGTTTATGGCGATTACAAGGTTCTGAGGAAGGATGATCCTGATATTTATGCTTTTGTCAAGGAGAGTCATGTTGATGGAAGTAAGGTTGCTGTTGTGCTGAACTTTACTGCTGAGGATAAGACATTCGATGTTGAGGAGCTGGGTTTGGAGAGGCAGCTTGTTCCTATTATGTCGACGCATTCTGGGAAGGGTAGAGAGATTCTGGAGCCTTTTGAGGGACGGGTTTACTTGGTTACCTAGATATTCATAGAGTAAAAGCAAATACAATTGTCACATTCGATCATCTACTCGAGATCAAGAATCAGTCTTTCTCCTCCATCCTCCCTCCCCAACAGTTCTCTGCGGCGGATTACTATCCTTTCCCTCCCTCTTGATCTGCGCGGCAAATTTGGCAGCATGACCAAAAGGTCAGTGTAGATTGAGGACTATACCTTCTACCTAAATAGCGACGAGAGTTGGTCTCTTGAACGGTAATCCTATTCGTAATGGTTGTAATCTTTGCCATTAACTTGAGCAAAGGTCCCTAGAGCTTGACACTTGGGACGGGGTTTCTAGTGCCAGGGCTAGAAATTCGTTTAACTGTTCAAACAATTTTAGGGTGCTATTAAATAACTATTACAGCCAATGTACTGGAAGTATTCGGGGTCTTATCCGCTGCGCCAAAGCGCAAAAGACTGGGATGTAAGGTACCTAATCTTATACTGCATTTTCATATATATAGCTTTAGCGCCCTGAGGATAACATTCGGGTTTTATATCCAGGCTCGTGCTGTGACACCCAACGCTTCTCTATCTTTATTTTCTACTGCCCTGTAAATTTATTCTTTGCCTAGCTCGCCCAGATCAGTTGCAAAGACAGCAGAGCCTAGTGCTCTTCCTTCCAACTGAATATGACAGAGCCAATAATCAACGCACATATAAGCAAAGGAACAAGCGGGGTGGCCTGATCTTACGCTCAAATGCTATAGTGTTACAGCGTTGTCAGACCTGGTAACCCTAGACGGATAGGCCAGGTGGATCTCAGTCATGTAGCGATAGGTTATTGCAAAAGATCCTAAACGACCGTCAGATAGTTCCTAAACGTAACGCTTTGACATACGTCTTGTCGATAGAGCCTGACCTGCTTGCAGTGCCTCTGCGTAGCAATAAGTAGTATCCCACCCGACACGTTCCCCGTTCACTTAGATTTCCGAACCTAATCCGTAACAAAGGTAAATACTTTTGGCTTGCATAATCAACTTACTCGCAATACTTATTAAACACCTTATATTCAAGTTTGAAGACAACTAGACATGAGGCATAATGGCCTTTTTATTGATTGACGAAGACACAATAGCCCAACTTCCCTGCCTACGTAAAGCTTTAATCGGAAACCGCTTGGTGTACAAGACCTGTCAAATGTAATTCAATGGAACCTCTAATCGCCCCCCTAAATCGCTTACATATATTACAACCTGCCACCTTCCCCCGCCAATATCATCTGCAGCGGCCGTGAAACAGGCGTGTCGTTCACCGCCCATGGTCAAGAGCCGGAGATCAGGGCTCGAGACCAGGTTCTTCAATGGCATGCTTCAAGATGTCGATCAACAGGCCCCTTGCAGCCACATTGACATTGATTGGGGGGAATAAATAGGTTTGTAGTCAATGCTGCTGCGCGATGAGCCTGCCTGTATTGCAGCGGGTTCTCAAGAAAATATTCGCCAGGGTGTTCCTGACCCACGGGCTTAGAGACCAATGTTGCAGAAAGTGTCCAAGGGCTAATTTGTAATGAGGATTTCGTGGCCAGGGTTGGATCTGAGAACTCTATAAGGGACCTTTCTACCGGTGGAGGAAGCTGGTAATGAGGTTGCGCAGCCCCAGTCACCGTTTTAACCTCCAGATTGCCCTGATCGGTAAAACAGTGAATTCGACATGGTAGTTCCGCGATTGGATGGGATGTAGAAGGACTGATGTGGCAGTTAGGTATGGGTTGGTCCAGGAACTCATGAGGCACAGATGAAGGAAAATCGCGTGGAGCAGCGTATTGATGTGACATATGCAAGTTACAAATCTGCTGATTGAAGTCGGCGTATGAAGCTGCGGGATATAGCTGGTTGTGCGGAATTACCTTGTCCGTAAAAGAAGTACCAAAATGCGAGCAGGTTATTACGGAGCGCAGGGGTGCAGTATTAGGATCATTGACTGGTAAATCCAAGGGGTGGCAGTGTCCAATACTAATAGGGCTCGCTTTTCCCTTGTGCAATCTGTGTTGGTGCTCAAGCATGTCAGCCTTTCTACGGAAGCTATTCTATTCATTAGCACCTAGCGTAGACCGGGATGTTCTTCATCTTACCTGCTGGAACAACCATCATAGGCACACTTGTATGGATGCATGCCCATATGGACACGCCTATGGCGGGCGAGACTCGAGGACTTTAGAACTTAATTAGTGTTCAGCCAAGTTGAAGATATCAGTGAATGGCTACATTAGAGAAGCGTTTTCCGCAGTTGGTTTGTTGACATTGAAGTGGCTTCTCTCCAGTATGTGTTCGAATATGAACGGTCAAGGCATATCGTTGGATAAAGCTCTTCTCGCATTTCGGAAGAGGGCATGCATAAGGTCGCTCATTTGTATGGGTTCGATAATGCCTTTGCAGATCGCTCCTACGTTTGAAGCTCTATGCCAACTATTAGCTCGCATTTGGAAGTCTCAAAGTAAAGATGAGTTACCTTTGTGCATAATCTCCAATCGCATTGGAACATACAAGCGGTAGGCTGTTGCTTAATTACTTCCATGACATCTATGCTACCTTTTGGATGGATTTGATGTGATGCTGAAAAGCAACGTAGCGACGGTGCTAGAGCCGGATTAGCTAGATAAAGGCGGCTATTATCTGCTTGTATTATAAGAAAAATAAAGAACTTGAGGCCGAGAGTTTAGAAAGAAAGTTTAGATCGAAGACCTATGAGTACATAATCAGCTTAGGTCTGTAACAGCTGTGCCAAATATGTGGATAACAGATAAAGGATATATGAAATTCGCAGAAACAAGCTGCTCAACTCAACAATGTGTGTTAATCTAGACACGACAAAGCGCATGGAGCTGACCTGATGTGATATCAAGCATGGTACATGGTGAAAGTAACCTAACGGGCTACAGGGGTCATTAGTCATTGAATTGAAATCCATTTGGGGTTATGACGCGGAGTGTACGTGTTTTGGCTTTTAACTAAACGAAACACAACACTCCATCCATGCAAGTCCAATCGGTACGCCTGCATGTAATGCCCCTTTTTGTAGGGTTGAAAATGTTACCTTAACGCATGGGCCTTTGATTCAGCGAACTGATGGGGGAGTTAAGGGTCCATACGACTTATGTAGCCCTTGCCTTGCCACGTGATGCTCTTGTAATGCAAGCCAACAGATGCCATATTTTGTCATTCCAAACCCCTGTAAAACGCGCTATTATCGCAAGTTAAATTCTAGGAATGTTATTTCCCTGTTCAATATGCACCCATATAATGGGTTGAATATACCAAGTTTAGCAGAATATTTTAATGATCTTAATTGTCAACTTAATTCGCTTGGTAAGTCTGACAGCAAGACAGGTTGCATTGCACTGGGTTGGTCATAGCGCCTCGGTAAAAGAAAGACGTATTTTGCAGGTCCCCGGATCAATTGATACCTGGGATAGCATCAGAAAAGATGATACCGAGACAGAAGAAGGACGAGCTCTGAGAAGATTCGTGCCCGCAACTGCGCCACAAGATTCTGTGAGTGGCTATAATACGCATGGCCGGGCATCTTATCACCAGATGTGTCACTAGCAGACCCCGAGTAGAGTGGCTGTAAGCACCCCTGTCGTTGTTAAAACAATAGCGCTGACTGGAACTTTTGCTTCATGGCTCTCCTTATCTTGTAAGCGCCCCATTGTCTAGTTTCATTTGAATACCTTACATAGTATGGGTCCTAGGTCTAAGAAGTATTTAAGTAATGACTTTTAATTAAGCGAGAGACAAAAAAACAGAGAGTCTATTAATCCAAATTAAAGTATTCTATTCCAACTTGTCACTTTTCGTTATTTATGGAGTGTTGGTCGTTACGAGCTAATGTGGGTGGACGCGTAGCAGCGGAGGTGACAGCGGCTCCGACAATAATAAGGGGGCCGTGCGCATGGTATCAAAGGGATAAGATGCAGATGAAGCCTAACTAGTTCTGTATTAGCCTTCGAGCTAAAAATTTCAGTCTCCCCTTAACCAATCACAGTAGCAGCGGACCCTAAACGGCTTGGCCTTACACACTGCGACAGACTGTTGTGATGGCTTTTAACACCTCAACTGTGAAATGAGACATTTTATGCAGGAGGTATCAGGACAGGATTAGGCGGCTTGTGCACTTTACGTCAACCAGGCGTCAGGGAAATTGTTTTCTCAACGCCCCTTTTGCATGTCGACTTCTTCCTTGCAACAGCGCCATCATGATACATCATAATACCTCGTGCCAAGGACGTACACTCTGCATGCGACTGGCACGCTGCAATGCAAAACGACCATTTCTTACCTTTAAAGATGGCTCGGGATGAAATGACGAGAGAGAATCTTACAAACCTGTTATAAATATAATCGTCGCCAGAACATCTGCGAATATTTATTAATCCTGTCCGTTGATGTTGTGAGATTTGAACTAGTATTTGAAACTGACACCACGATACGGGTTTGAAACAAGCCTGATACGATAAGATTTAGAGTCACTTTCGCTTATATGCAGGGGGCCAGGAACAGAAAAAGCAATGTTAACGTATGACTCTAGCCTTAAATCACATGCTGTAAGCCGGTTGGCTTTTGTGCAAATGTGATAACAGTTTCTTTAACATAGGCCTGATGTGATAGGACTTGAGCTCCCTTTAGCTTATATGCAGGTAGCCAGGAACAGAAAAAGCCACCTCAACGTATGACTCTAGCCTTAGATCACATGCTGTAAGCCGGTTGGCTCTTATGCGAATGTGGTAACAGTTTCTTTAACACAAGCCTGATATGACGGGACTTGAACTCCCTTTAGCTTATATGCAGGCGGCCAGGAACAGAAAATGTAATCTTCATGATTCTGTTATTGTATGTAACTTATATTTACACTTAAGGATACCCTTGTAGGGTCTAGGGTTAAAGAGTTTAGTGTTACTGGTAGCATTTTAGGCAAAAGGGCTCAGAATATTGATAAATGACTGTAGACGTAACATCCATCGTGTAGATCAGTCATAATACGCTAATTTTGTCATGATTTTCAGCCTTAAGCGGTACGAAGAAGGCACTAATGCAACCCCGCCAGAGATCTGTCAACCCCTCAGAAAGAGGCCTGCTGAATGTTACCCAAGCGATGGGTTTCGTTCTAAGGTAAAGGAGAGTTTCCCAGGCTTTCCACACATTCCTGTACAAGATGTGACAGATACTCTCTTATTGTAAGCTGAGGGCCATGTCTAATTATTTAAACAGAACGTGTTCCCTGTCTAAACAACGAGCCTTCAGCTAAGGTTTCTACTAAAATTGAGCACTAATTGACTCTGTTCCCAGCTCAATGCTTCTTTCAGATTCGTCCCTTCATTTGTGGCTCAGACTTCCCCGCTTTTCCCTTTCAAAATCAACTAAACAAGCCCTATCACCACCATACGTACCCAAGCGACCAGCCAATAAAACCCACACCACAATATCATGACATCCGCAGAAGTCCCGCTACACTCCAATCCTTTTCACATGTACTCCTGCTTTGGAAATAATGAACCCATCGCGGAGCAGTCTTACAACGACCCTTCATGGCAGACTATACCGTATTACATCGATCCATCGTCTTGGGCTTCTCTGTCTTCAATACCTCTTACTACAGAATCAACAAGTACTCAGGATTCATATCACTCAACAATACCTTTTGAATTTCCGAACCTTACTGGAGTTCCCGAGACTGTCTCAAGTAGTGCGGTCTTAAGTTCTGTACAACAACCGATTGAATCATACACAATCCAGCGGTATTTCGAACCTGACTGTTATGCGCAAGAAGTATCTACGGCTTACAATATTACACCAACCTATAGCAGAAACCAGGAAACCTACGAAAACCCAGCCTACTCGACAGTGTCAGACCCGAATTGGGCTCACTCGACCCCGGAACCAGCTAAAGGCATATTATACGAAAGAAAGCCCAAAGGCAGGCGCCCCATCTCCGATAAAAGAGGCTCACAAAAAGGGAATGCAAAAGTAGACAAAACTCAGAATGGTAGGGCTCGGAATAAGCTAGAGCGAAATCGATCTGCTGCCGCCAGGTATCGTGGTCACGAGCAGAATCGAACAAACGCCCTAGTGTCATATGCGGAATCCTTAGAAGACCAGCATCGACAACTGTCCTCTATATATAATAACCTTGTTGAGCAAGTTTTCCAACTCAAATCCGAGGTTCTGAGTCATGGCGACTGCAGCTGCGTTCTCATCCATCAATACATTAAAAGAGAAGCGCAAAAGGCAGTAGACGCACGGTATTAGGAGGGTCAATGGAGCTGTCCAACATATGGTTATCATCATAACTTGAACACTGTTTGTTTTTAATAATAGATATCATAGCCCTCTAAGTAATTTAGTACGGAAAATAGCATTTTTTTTATAGCTTTATAAAAGAAGTTTATTAAATTTATTTATCAAGTACCTTCTTTTTCGCAAGCTATAAACACATATCAAGACTTATTAACACAGCACTATAGATGATCAGATTCAGATGCCTTTCACATAATATCACCGTCATAGAGATACTGGCAAAACTCTTATCAAGTCCTCATAAAGCGTCCAGATCCCAATAGCAGAAAAGAGAACCAATTAATAAAGCTAACCCGCATAGAGACCCTGGTGTAACACTTAGTCCCGCGTTTTAACACCACCAGCTTTTGACCGGCAAGATCCCTTATTGATCTTAATGCACCTCGGAACAATTGACCAAATTTGGACACCAGTGGATTAAAAAGCAAGTCACCATAGCTTAAACTCCATTCAAGGAGAGGAGAGACAAAAACGCTTCGCCATTTCAGCCTCGCAAGTGAGTTCGTCCGAGACGCGCTCGACCTTTGGCAGTTAATGCATGTCGTAAAGTAATGACTGAGAGTTGTTCACACCTGTGGCTGCTGGTCAGAGCTTACATTGGTGAAATATGGCTACCGTGTTGTTGTGTAGATGGATAGTTTGAGAAAAGGTTGTTGATCAGATGGGGGATGGAAGTATTATATGCATTCCGAGTACACACCATACTGCCGGTTGGAAAGCCACTGAAGTGGCATTTCATTCACCTGTTGATTCATTGGTCGCCCGGTTTACTTGACGGCACGTCATAGAAGGTTCGACATTGGTGGGAGCTTGGGAATACGAAAGTGCTGTCAGATTTCTGCACATCAAACGACTTGTTATTTGCCTGTCAGAATTGAGGCCCAATGAAGCGCAAAGGCAACAGATGGGCTTGTACGCCGTGCGGTATAAACAATCCAATCCATCTGTGAACTACTGTAGCTGTCTGGTAAGTAGCCTGAGATGATCTGAAAAGCCGAGGTGGCTCTAATCACCTTGTCTCGATTGTCATCGGTTAGGAATCTATCATCATTTAGCAAATGGCAGCGTTGGCTGCCTTGAGAATAAAGGTTTCCCTCAGCGAGAGTACACTGTTGAAGGCTCATAACTCTAATGTTTGCACGAATCGTTTCTCTTTCCTGCTCTCATATAAGGTTTGTATGAAGGCAGAATACCGATCCTAACACCGATGTCATTCGTCAGTGGGCCGGTAGCTTTCGAGTATTCAACATATCCTGAATATACTCTAGTCTATGCATCAAGTTCTCTCAATTATAAATAAAAGATCTGTTCTCACTTCATTTTTCCATTTCCTTTTCCCCCATTCATATTCGCCCTTCCGACAAAATGGCTCTGGAATCTTTACCACCGGAGCTGCTGACCATGATCTTAAAAAACACCAACTCACTTCTTGAACTCCACAAATTGATATCAGCATCACCAGCCTGTCTGCGCGTTCTCAATTCCGCGTCAAATGTTATTCTACCAGGCATCATCCGAAGTGGCATACCAGCGCCAGTCTGGAGGAGCCTTAGTAGGCATCTGGAACAGCAATCATCCGGGAATCAACTGCTTGGCCACCGATGGTCAGATGAACGTTTCGACAGCTACATCGATATGCACACCGATTACTATATCAGGAGCTGTATCGGTGACGGCCCCTGGCGGCAGCACTTCCGCGAAGATGGACGAGGCAGCCTTCAGCTCTATAAACTTTATAAACTTTACAAGCGCCTTTTTTATTTGATCAAAGAATACTCGACTTGTTTGGAAGGACTCGGTATTGATACCACCGCATTCACCTCCACTCCCCGAAAACCCACCAGCCTTCAAAAGGTATTCTTACGTTATCGTACTCTCACGATTGATCGTTCCAAGTGGGCAGTGATTCCTTCAAAGAAGCCTTGGTTCGATGATTTAGGTCTTCAAATCCTCCCATACGAGCTGTTTTTGTCTCGTCTTACGCTTTTGGATGTCGAGAAGCTAATTTGTATCGAACTATATGATTCTTTATCCAAACAAGGCTCTATCGTTGGACGAAAGAGATGAGCGTGCACAGACTCTAAGATGAGTTCAGGGTGGGATGATCCCATAGAGAGTATATGTTTAGATACTGTTCTACCTACACCACGTTGCTCTTCGATCCTTGTTTGCTTCTACCCTGCTCTTGGCAGCCAGCTTCTAAGCAAGTCTTCGTCTAGTGGTTATTGGGAGAAAAGTCGATATCAGCTGGGATATGGTAACTCATCTATACTATGTATTAAAGGAAAGAACAGCACCATAGTGGCAACAAAGTCAAACAATAACAACATTACATATGAAAACTCTGCTGTCCATGCACACGTGGTAACCAACACGATGAATTTCAGACAAAGCTCCTAAGCAAATCGATACAAAAAGCGCAAATACAACGCAACCATCCAGCTTACAGAAGACATTAATATTCATCTCCTTCCAGTAGCGTTGTAGCTTCCGTACGTATCTCTAGGTGCAGGAGTTCTTGACCCTTGAGATTGAGAGGGGCCGTGGCGAGGTGTAGGCGAAGAAGTGGAACCATAACTACCATAAGGAGGCTGCCCAATCGGACGAGACTGAGGCAGAGCAGAATTCTGATAATGTGTGTCGTATGCTGCGCGGTAGTACTTCGCCTCTTGGGCAGACGCGTCCGCAAGCCCTTCGTGTTCAGACCTCTCGACCATGTCCCTATACGCAAATGGATGATTGTCCAAAAAAGCATTGCGGGTACTGGCGTGGCTACAAAGCTTAGTCTTTTGCCCGTATAGCAGTTGCTTAACTCTACTTACAAGTTTGTGTCTGTTGCAGCTTGGGCAGCTGGGGACACCATTTGTTGATGCTGGTGCTGTTCCAACTTTTGTAGATCGGGAGTGCGAGTACCAGTCACTGTCTCCAGTGTCTTACCATAGAAGCGCACCGAGGTATTAGACTGGTTACGCCATTGACAGTACTCCTTGTAGTCGCGCTCTGCTTCAGGACTGGGATGGTCACGACTACCAACGTCCTGTCCGTAGATCTGCTGCCTGGTGTGTGTGTAGGAACGGTATTCATTGGCGGTGAATTTCTTGTGGGTTTGGAAAGAGTTTCGGGAAGACATGACTAGAAAGACTTATATGGTAGATATGGATAATGAAATAGATATAGGGGATATGTGACAGAGAATGATGGAGGTACTGATTTAGATGTTGGATGAGTCTGACTGCAGTTACAATTTAGCAGCAACAAAGCATCCTTTATATAACCAGATTAATCTCGATCTTCAATCTTGATGACAATTGTGTCAGTACAGCCAATATACATGGTCGCTTTAACGGAGGCTAACAACTATTGCCAAGTCGCTGAACCAACAGACATCTCGCGACATATGTTGAGAGTGACAAAATAAATCACACAAGAGAATTGCTTAGAAAGGTATACGGACGCTGGATTATTCCAATCCTCAACTTGCTCCTTTGTTGGTTAGAGACGCGGGCCTTCAAGATACGGCGGCTGTTTAGGAGTTGTGCGCATAACGACTGACGTTGCTAAACGAACTAATAGGGGTTCAAAGCACTATCCACAACCGCCAGAAGTAACATAGCATGCATAAACCTGAGACGAAGGCCAAATAGTCGGGCCAGGAATGAGGCTATATTTAATACCTTGTCAAAAGAAGCGCGAGCGTAATCCAGCGGTTAGAGATTCAACATCTCATTGGTGGTGCTCTCGTGGTGGGGCAGGTTAGCCGCCGGGAATTTGATTGCCCCGCATTTGCTGCTAACACGTGATACTTCAATCAAGGCTGGCATTAGGCAGGCGCTACGAGGTTCACCTCCTGCCTCACATCACTCAATCACTCAACTCATATTTTCCATCTACCAGGCAAACTCTACTCTTCCTTCTTTACTTGCGTTATAAGTCAACATGGCTTTAGAGTATCTTGCACCTGAACTACTATCGATTATTCTTCAAAGCATCGATTCGCCTCACACCCTACATGACCTGATCTCAGCATCACCAGCTTGTTTGCGTGTCTTTAACCAGACGTCGCAACTGGTACTATCAAATCTCATTCAGAGCACAATACCATCTATCAACAAACGTCACATACTTGCCCTTCTCCATGCTCCTACACCTGCGACCGAAACTGGAGTCTCATCATTCCTGGACAAGTACTTCGATGAATCCTCTTCGTATGACTTTCCGATCGATAGAGCAGGCGTCGTCGATGTTTTGAAACTCTACAACCGTCTGACGTTTCTTATCAATGGATATCTAAACTATCTTCAAAAACTTGGTTTTGGCGACTCTATTCTTACACCAACTCAGTCTGAAGTCGCTAGACTACAAAGGGCATTTTTACGATATGGTCTCTATGCGCGGGTGTTCCCTGCTGATGACACATTACCATGGGAGGAGCCGTCACCGAACCATACTTTCTCTGCTCAAGAACAGTTCGACCTATTTATATCACACCTCAAGCCTTGGGAGTGTGAAGAAATAGTATGTGTTGAGCAATACTTTTCTATTGTCATAGGCGACTTTGTCGACGAACTGGAAGAACAACTCGCCGAGGCCGTCAAAGGGGTGGTTGCATACAAGGTATCAACCTTGGAAGACGACAGTCAAGGCGATTCTGGGGATACCAGTGACAAAGACGACCTCAGGCATTTTAGGAACCTCGACCTTACTAGCCTTTCCATGTTCTCTCACGACTACAGGTATCGAATCCATCAAAATATCAGTTATATGGCTTCTTTAGGACTGGGCTTTATGTTTGACCTGATAAAGTCAGATCAAGAAGAACGTTCAAGGCTTCTTCGCTCCAATTCTCCCAACTTTCGCGACTCCCTGGAAGATGCCTTGAAGCGCTCACCTAATTCAGACAGGAACGAAGACGATGAAGATGAAGAATGGGAAGATAATCCATCGTGCAATAATCTTGGTTGGCCACGGTTCGGGTTGCGAAGCCAGGAGTGGTTGTATCTACGCATCGATACTTGGGGATACCATATGTTACCGTTGCGAGAATTGGGCTATGTTTTCTGGGATTCAACCAGGCTGAAATCCACTGCAGTCTGCGATAAGCTATTCGCAGCGCAGGAGATGTCATCGGAGAAGAGAAAGGAGCGATTTGATCGCCGGGATAAAGAAACACTCGAGCATAGGTTCAAGGGAGCCATGATTCCACGAAGTGAAATGAGGCGACTTGAAAGCGAGTTTGGGTACATCAAGCGGCCTCTGGAAGACGAGTTTGAATAGAATTTTAATTCCTTTTGATCTACCATCAATTCATTAATATGGCCTGCCTCCTAGTCCTGTCTGTAACGCCCTCACAGCTCTCGGCGGACTCGAAATCGAATCACCATCTGCCCTTTCCAGATGCTCCACTGTCACCAAAGCCGAGCTCTCAACCGGACAGATGACATTAAAGTCGACCAGACTCGATCTGGGCCGGATATCCGTCTGGCTTCCTGGTCTGCTGAATGGCAGTGGATAATTCTGCTCCATCTTATACCGACTGAGTTTATCGAGGGCGGTTTTGAAGTCGTCGAGGACAATAGTATCTGTGAAACATTTGAAGATGAATGAGAATTTCCAAAATGGGTTGATGTATCCAATTGGGAGGACTGGTGTTACGGCGAGCAGGTCGATGACTATGAAGATGATGCTGATGGTCATGCTTAGGAGGAGGAGGCCGAAGCGAGGGGATATGCGGATGAGTTCGACGTATTTAAACTCGTAGCGGTATTTGATGTTCCAGAAGAGATTGAGCGCTGTGAATATCCACCATGGGTCACTGTCACTGTTAGCCTCCCTTCCATTAATTGAGGTTGGGTTACAAACCGGCAGAGAGCTTCGAGAGGTCTCGTTGTAGAGAACAGACGTGAGTAAGGCGGATTGAAGTAAGTGAAATTAGCGTAGATCTCGAGGACCCAGTAAGGCTGGACCAATATTATCGTGCCGATGTAAATGGCGTTGTATCGTTTTGAAAGGAATGGTTTGTTCTTTATCCACGAAATGACATTGTGCAAATTCCAAGAAATTATAAGAAATATGACTGTTGAAGAGAGGTACCAGCCCCACACGGGAGGTCGAAAGAACGTAAAGAAGCCATTCGGCATAGCTAAGAGCAACTGGTCAAAGTCAGAAGGTGACTCCTCTCAAGTTAAGTTGACATGCTCACCTCAATTAAAATAAGCTTATGCAGCAAAACGCCACGCCGCATATTAATAAGAGTAATACCAATCATAATAATCAGCGCACCAATCATACATCCTTGAGACCAAGCCTCCAGGGCAATTTTCTCTGGGCTTGTCGGCGCACCATGATTAGCCATTTTGCAGGCCCAGATCCGACAGAAGTCTGGGGAAGGGAGACGGGGTTGTTAAATAATGGCTGAGCGTTTGAACTACCCCGCCCGCTAGAACTAGGTGTGGGAGGTCATTTGGGAGTTTCCGTTGGAGTAGGTTCGAGCTAAGATGTTAGTGTGGCATTCTGGACAGAAATCCTGCTTGATCTGGACGTAGAAATGGTGTGGAAGGTTAGTCGAGTTTTTCTTTTCTGGAGATAGCCGTTTTAGCCACGCGATGATCTCACTTTCGGGTTACCGGCTTTAAGGAAAAGCTAACTGGAATAAGAAGCAGGAAAACTCCATTGGCCAGTAACAATGGGATTAAAGGTTGAAATCACGACCAACATTTATTTTATTTGGGTTAGACAATGCTGGTAAAAGTCTGATAGTTGAGGCAGGTGTAGAGTGCACTGGTCTATCTTGCCGCATTGTATATCGATCACCTGTAGTTAACGGTCTCGGACGAACGGATTCATAGCAATGTATGAGAATACATTTCTCGACATGCTCCGTAAAGGCCACATGGAGCTAATCGAACAGTATACGCTGTCTCAGATCTAATGATACTTCGCTTTAAGTTCCTCAACAGCCTTAAGCAGCTTGTTCGCCTCCTCACTATACGTCTTCTGCCTATCCTGCTGCAACTTAAAAGTCTGCTGAAACTTCTCCACCATGAAGGGTTTCAGCACTGACTTCTTTGCAACAGTATAGTCGTAGATAGCAGTATCCTCAATACACTTCGCTGCAAGGCGTTTATACTTCTCTGACAGAATCCATGCTTCCTTTTTGAGGGATGTTGATTTGTGTGTCGGTGCTTCGAGAAGTTTGTAGACGATGGTGATGCGGTCTGGATATTCTAGAGGCTGGAGGGATGAGTTAGTTTCTGGGGGTATGTGACGGGAGTTGCAGACGCACGAATTTGTATTCGGTCTTGATGCTTTTGAGAATGAGACCAAGATTCTTGGGCGTAACGAGGTCTAGCCATTGCTGCTTCTCTTCACCTGTTGCGTGCTCGGCGTGGTTGTGGGTGAACTGTACTCGGCCCGTCTCGGCATATTTGTTGTACATGACGTTATTCACGTGTCCTATTAATGTTAGACAGATGAATGATAGCAGTAAGGGTGTACATACCCTAGGAGATTTAGTTAAAGTTGGAACGAGAATACTCAAGGAGGTTACTTACCATGCTGTCCTATATAAATCACAGGGTTAGAATTGAAACTTATCTTCTCGGGTCCAACTTACCATATCACCCCAAAGCAAAGGATGGTTATCAATTCCTCTCCAATTCTTCTCCGTAAGAAATCCCTGCTGTCCAGCTAATAGCTCCAACCAATTCTTCTCCGAGTACTCATACAACTTCTTGGCCTGTTGCACACATTCCTTCGGATATTTCTCTGCCGTCAGCTCCGTCAATTGAGCCCGGACATCGGTAAACCATCGTGACGGAAGGGACGGGGATTGTGTTGAGTATTGCCTTGCAGAAAGACCAGTTGGTCGCTGAAAGAGACGCGGCCGGAATAGAGACATTGTTGTGATGCAGATGTTGTTGGTTGATTGATTGAGAAGACAAATTGGGACGGTTTTGGAGAAAAACTCCGAGGATCGGCCTCGGTTGTCGGGAGAGATCCCCACGGTTAAGAGCGGAACTTCCAGCCAATCCGGAGCTACAATCGACGATTTGTCAGCTGACATCATTGTGCCGTACTTGATTCATTGCTTTGTGTACATGTCTGCAACCATGACTGATGCCACATTCAATTTCAAGATTGTTTCGATTGCACAGGATAGAACGGAAGGCTTCAGAGACTATCTATGCTTGGAGACCGGCGAAGATAGAGTTTTTTTCTTTTTCTTTTCTTTTCTTTCTTTTTTTTTTTAGAAAAAAAAAAAGGAATACATTCCAGATTACTGATTGGGAATCAAAAGAAAGTGCTTGTATTCTAATATTCGTGGACAATAACACTCCTTGACCAGTTACCTCCTCTACCACTTGACACGCAATAGTCTAACTTAGCCAGTTACCGAATCCTGTGATAGGGCGAGCCCCGTCAGGGTGATTAATATGTCCAACGATCTTGACGCCATTGCCGACATCAAGGGTCAGCGCTGTTCCCTCAATCCTTCCATGAACTGGATGGCCTGAATGCAGTTGACCCGGGTTGTCAAACTCCAGAGTCACAGGAGCGAACTCGAGGTCAAAGATAGGCTCATTCAGCTTAACCACGAGTCGGTTAAACCCTTCGAAGTCAAACTCGAGCAGTTCAGGTTGAACTGCACGAAGCTGGCCTGGAACGGAGGGCATCTGCTGGGTGATTAGTTGATGTTCACAACTTGATGTCAGCAAGCTTACCTTGGTTTTGTGACTTTGGGTGTTAAAGAGTTGTGGATATACTTGAAGTGTGATGTGATGTGATGTGATATAGAATGATGAAGTGAAGGGTTTCCAATGCAAGTGCGAGGACGTGGGTATATATATATATCCCTTTCAGCTACTAGAGCCAGACGATCACTTCCACTGTTACCTCAAAAAGAACTGCCCGCTTACAGACCGGTTACGATGGAAGCATAATTGCCACAGAGTTCAATAAAGCGATGGAGTGCATGCGTGATTCAGCTTTCAGCTGTCATTGTGCCGCATCGCAATAGGGTAAGATCGTCAGTTGGAGGTAAGCTGAAGGCCCGTGATTCGACAGAGCTGCATAAATGGCAGCGGTGTCAAGCAGTTTTAGTCCTTCTTGCTGACGGACGCATGTGCCAAGGAGGCTTGATAGGGTAGACTGGGTCTGTGCGAAACTGCGCTTTGATGCATGGGGTTCCACGTCAGTTATCGTACGACTTTCGAAGCATCCAATCAGAAAACGGACACGAATCAACTTAATTGTTAGTCACCAGCTACTACAAAAAAAGTAAAAAGATGTCTTACACCGTGGCATACTGGGAGCTATGGTCTCTGGTCAAGAGATGTCGTACATCAAGTTTTGAATGCACAGGCATTTAACCTATGCCCGCTTCTACAGCTGTGCGGCCAAAGCGCACATTGCAGACCGTCCGTCGCTGGCATCAACCTTACATCGTCAGACTGTTAACAACCCAGATAATCAAAGATCAATTGGTTAGCGTTTAGTATACGCGTCTTGCATGTGAGACCATCTGTGACCTGTTCTAAATTGTTGCTTTCGTTTCTGCAGTAAGAATTTAGTGCATGTTCTGCCAACAAGACGAAGTGATATTCATCTCAGTTTTGGCAGTGATCTTCATCCAGAGGCCACTCCGCTCAGCTGAAGAGAAGCGTCGGTTTGCTGAGTACGCCTTTGCAGCCATCTTCAGAGGTGTCGCCGCAAGACATAAATAGCTTAGCTAAAAAGAGGCAGGGATCTCTTTACTGATAGATCAAGTCTCTCTTGCTGTTTCCGTTTGCAAATGAAGTAGTGCCCAAAGATGAGAGCAGAGTCTGTATTTGTTAGACGATCCCTCTCAATTAAAATACAGTCACCTAGAGTCTGAAGTACGAAAGACTAGTCGTTATGGTATTCATTCAAGGGAGACTGCAATACCACAAGTTGTCTAGTTTTGTGGAGCGTACAGGTGATAGGCTGAATGACAACTCTCCCTTCAGAAACATTTCTCCCATTGTCGACTAATAGAGACATTTTATAAGTCTAGCCTTGGAATGAATACTAGCAATGTATTGTGGCATGAGACATTCATTTCTAGCGCCTCGTGCCTTAAAAGAAACATATCTCCCACCGGATCGTTAGAGCTTCCAACTTTCACGCCTTCTCCCACACTATTCTACTAGACGAACCGAGATCATGAAGAGCCATAATATGGGAATCAGTCTCCTAGGAGCGGTGGGCACGTTTCCGCTGGCCATTATGCCACGATGGATGTAGACACGTGGTGCCTCACGTACATATCTACCTAGTTCGCTGCCACCAACGACACGAAATTTGGACGCGCCGACAATGGAAGGGTCGTTGAAACCCACGTTCGGAAGAGGCACTTCAACCCAGACCACTACGGGTACGGTTTTCCTATTCGTACGGCTGGCTTACGACTTTAATTGATTGACTGTGCAACAGATACTAATATCGCCTCAATTTCCGTTACCTCCCTCATTGTCCCGGAGTCATTACAGACTTCTCTTCTATCCTCAATTGGCTCTGATCTTTCGAGTCTGGATGTTGAGCCGACGCAAGGACAGTCGGAATCTTCCGTTGTAACATCTGACACGACCATCTCAACACTTACCGATGAACCTACTACCTCTTTGGATCCTACGGCCAGTACCGATCTTATTCCTAACTCAACAAGTGGTATCGGTATTGAGGAACCAGCTGGACGAATAGTCATCTTCCAAATCGTCGTCCCCGACAACGAAAAGCGCAATCTTAATAAAAGAGCGACCAGTGGTTTTGTTGGCAACGATAACCCAGACGTCTGTACATTTGCCACAACCTTTAACCTTGCCGAGGGTCAACTGTTTGACGGTGGCGTACCAATATTCTACTCAGGCGAAGACTTTAAGGAATTGTCCGGACAGGATAGTTCTTCCTCAGACACCATCACGACAACTTTCCAAGAATCTGGCCAGCAGCTTGTGTTTAGAAATTCCGATTTACCCAATGACGAGGCAAGCTTCTGCCAGAACTCTAATGGTCTAATTTACATCGTCTTTACTGCTGGACCTTTTAGTTGTGTACCGGTTAATCTGGCTGTCTACAACGGTAAGTCGACTTATCTATATTCCCCGCCAGATGCTAACTCGAGTCCAGTCGAACAGTGTCAGAATGGTCGGCTTGTTGGTGTTGATGAGTTGACTTCAACTACTGGGATTACCAATTCTGAGACAGCTAGCCCAGAGACCACCAGCTCTGCGACCAGTACTGAGGGTATTGTTATTTCTCAAAGTACCGGGACGACAGAAGTAACAGCTTCTACAGAAACTAGTTCTGAAAGCCTTGGTAAATCTACTACTACGGCTCAGACAGAGTCAGTTGAGTCATCGTCGGATCCAGCCAGTCCCGAGACACCTATAATTGTCTCGTCAGGGGCTGTTGATTCATCCACTTCACTCAGCTCAGTTGTTACTACCCAAGCAGTCCCGGAAGCTTCTTCCACGGAAGTGTCTGCATTGCCAAATACAGAAGATGATACAAGCACCGAGGGGAGTTCACTTAGCTCAGTTATCACTACTGGACCAGCTGCGGAGACTTTGGCTACTTCGTCGGATACACCTGATGATACAACCACCGAGGGAGTCGGTCAGCTCAACCATCACTACCGAGCCAGTATCAGAGACCTCTACCATAGAAGTTAGTACGAGCTCCGAGGAGAAGCTTTCAACTATCCCTAGGGACTTACTGACCTTGTTGAGGAGGTGCGGTTGTGGTCTTGTTGATGTGGGTGGAAGGAAGAGGAAAAAAGCCGGATCGAAGCAAGGAAGGTATTTATGCCGTGCCTAAATCTTATGTATAGGCAGGGCAAAAAAAGGTAATGTGTGGGCAAAGTAGTCATAATGCCCCGTGCAAAGTGTAAATATCACCGAAAACCTTATCTGATCGAGCTCCGAGGAGTCATCCAGTATTGAGTCAACCGAGTCCGCTTCACTCACAAGCACGTCAAATGAGCCCGAAGACCCAACTACTGAATCTTCATCCCCCCAAACATCCGAGACAACATCAGAAGTCGCGGCCGATATAACCTCTTCCGCTACCACCGAGTACACTGAGGCCGGAACTACGGTCACTCCACCTGCACCAGGTGAGACTACCAGCGTGGCGCCCTAGTAAGGGGCGTTACGGGTACATAGAGACTTAAAGACTTGCATTTACGGAGACAAATCAAATACAAAATATAGTGATCTGCTGCCTTGATAGATTAAAGGAGATTGTTTATTCTCCTTTTCTTTTTTTCTGTCTCTTCTTTCTTTTCCCGTTTTGCTTTCTACTATCGTTCTAATGAACCCTTTCAAAACATTCCACAATGCTCCGTATATCTATAGGGATGATATTTAACAACTGTGTAAGAAACGTCGATAAGCACTCGTACTTCTCAATAAGAACACCCCAAGCCCCGTTTCAATCCCCATCAGTCTTCATGAATATATCAATACCAGAGGCTACACCTAATCCACTTCATTCAGGTCGTGACCTCAATGTCGCGATATCTTTATCAGCATTCTGAACATTTTGATAAGCATCAGCAAATAGCTCGCATTGCCTGTCAGACTTGGTGAACGACACTCCGGTGCATGTGTCTTCCTTGGCGCAAGCATCCGCACAGTCAGAGAAAGTGTTTGTAAAAGTGGTGTCGATTAAAGTGCTAAAAAATATCTCCCTGCCGCAGGTAATGTTAAATGTTGCTCCATTGCGTGCCTTGGATGGTTGGTTGAGATCAACGCAGGCACCTCTGGGCTCTGGATCTTGTTCCTCTGGGACAGCGCTGGTTGTTGTGGCGGTGGAAGTGGTAGTCGTATCTACAGTAGTTGTGTTGTTTCGGTGGTGGTGGTTACAGCGATGGTAGATGGGTCTGTGAGAGACGTTTCGACCTCAGTGGTCGAAGCAGTGGTGCTCTCAATCTCAGTAGTGGTAGCTGTTTCAGTGGCAGAGGTAGCGCCTGAGAGGGTTTCGGTTGATTGAGTCTTAGTGACCTATGTAGACAGTGCGATAGCCGTTAAGGTTGTTTCCGTCATTTCAATACCAGACGAAGAAAAAGGATTTAAACCAGCATTTAAGATCGAATAAGTATCTCTATCCCTAGTGGCTAATTTAATTAGTCTCAATAACGCTTCCTTTCTAATAAAAGCGGATCAGACTATTGAGTCGCTATTGATTTCTTGAAAAGCAATATAGCCGTAAAAGGGATAAATGGTGCTTGTGAATCTGAAAATTCATTACAGGGATCAATACAGTTTATCTACATCTACCAGTCCGTTTTTCACATACCAAGTAATTTAATGTTGAAGCATGGGGATTAATCCTATACAGGTGATAAAACACGAGTCTTACACAATTTGTAAAGAGCCCTTCTTGTTTTACTGGTCGCTCTGTAACTGATTTAGCCTGGTTAATTTAGGCTAGACAAGCTGTAGCTTCACTAGTACAACGCGATCGTCTATAATGGCTCAATAGTTAAAAATGCACTCCTGGCAAATCAGAGTGGATGCTAACATTTTCGGGGTAAACAAAAGCATATATCTACTAATTCTCACAATAATATCACTTCACTGTGCTGTCGATCTCTTCTTTCCCAACTCTAGTCATTCGTTAAAATAGTTCATTCCGCCATGCTCGCTTGCATCTTTGCCCTATTTGCGCTTGCGGGTGTCAACGCTGGGCCATGCCATCCTTCGCCCTCTGTTGTGCCCACTGCTGTATCTACATCTATCGCCGCTACGGAAACTCTTTCCCTCAGCGTTTCAGCCATAGACACTGCCAGTACTACGGACGCTGCTGAGTCAGAAAGCACAACTACTATCGTCACCGAAATTGAAACCACGACAACTGAAGCCGCAGGGACTGCTAGCACTATCGAGGCTACCGAATCCGAAAGCGCGACTTTGAGCGCGGAAATTGAAACCACTACAACCGACGCCGTCACTACGACTGAAGCTGAATCAACCGCCGCCGGTACAACTACCAGCGCTGCACAAGAGGAGCCAGAGCTCAAGTGCAACGGCCTCTGGTGGTGCTAGTTATCAACTCCTTTGCGGCCAAATTGGTGCTGGAGCCCGTGTTTTGGGTGAAGCCGATTTCCAAGTAACCTCCTATCAGGAATGCTTGGATGCCTGCTCCCTGATATCTAGTTGCTGGGGTGTCAACTTTCACAATTCTCAGTTCACCTGCACCATGTGGTCTCAGGTCAACCGCTTTTATGATGACGTGGATTATTCTACCTCGAAGAGGGTGTCTTTTTAGGGCCTATGATTCTCATATGGGATAGTGGATGGATCGAAACATGGGCCCAACATACCTGCTCGTAGGTGAGAACGATGTTAGCCTGCGGGTGGTTTCGTTACGTTTGCACAAAGTAGAGATCTAAGTAGAAGATAAGCTGTGATAATCGAACACTGTCAATTGTTTCCATTGCCTAGTCTATTGTCTATGAAAGGTCCCGTTGGCTGTTTCCACGTTGCAATTTAATCTCTAAGCCTTGCGCTACTTCTTCCAGTCCATTCAGACCTGTGTTTTGCGTTCCAAGATGATCCTTGAGTAAAAGCGGTAAGATGGAGCTCTTCCAAATGTTAGCTTTCTTTGCCACTGTATCCTTGACCACCATTGCCACAAGTAACACTGTGCTCGAAACCAGGAGTGTTCCGGGAAAGATAAGCCACTGCCACACAAACCTGACGCAGATCTTGCTCTCTAGTAAATTTCCGTTGACCTTTGCTCGTTTGCCTGTTCCTAGTCTTTTTCCATCGAATCGGATTGCGGCTGTCAGTCGTTCTGCCAGAGCGTTAAGCGTCTTGTTAATGCTCTCGACGGATGCGTTGTTATTGTTATATAATGCTGCCATGTGTGCAGGATACGATGGTATACCATCATTTGCGTGGCCGACTTCATCCTCTGTATGGCGAACTCTGCACTGTACTCCACGGTCTTCCATCGAGGAACAATTTGAGTTCAGAGCAAATGATAGTTCATTCCAGAGACTGATCCAGATAGATTGTGGCATCTCAAAGAGGCATTCAGGTGGCTCCGTGGTGTTGAGTAATTTGGCCATATTTGTTACGGCGTCGAAGCTCGAACGCGGCGATATGTCGTTGTCAATGACAAACACTTCATCCACAAAGCATGGCTGTTGAATGGCCGCAAAAGTTGCGTTTCCCTTCTCCATCCACTCGTTATACTTGTCCCAAAGTGACCCACTACCGTATAGCTGCAGCGGAACCTCCTGCACCACACTCTCATCAAGTCGTGCATTCGTCACATTCGCGATGTGGTACTTGAGGCAGGGGTAGAGAATGCATGCAGCGGCAACAGGGTCGTACGAATCCTTGTTTCGGGGGAGACATGTTCCGCCTTCTTTCAATGTGCTCACCTCTTGGTTCTGGCAGTCATGTGGACACGACATATTCCCCCCCTTCAGGCCATCGCAGCCACTCTGCGAGGTTGTGAGGATGGTAAAATTAGCAACCGACATCAGAGCTAGGTCCAGGAACTCTTGTGGCACTGCGTCTCGCGCCCAAATAACATCGTCCACTGTTGTTGTCGTCATCACCCGGAAACCTTGTTCGTTCTTGCCAGAAATCCTCGCTGTCCATCGGGGGCCATGCCCTTGCCATTCTTTGTATATTTTAAATGGTAACTCAAATACTGTAACGTTGCTGCCATCGTCGTCATAATCTATTGGTCCTTTCACAAGGCTGTAGATATCGGCACACTTGTTGCAAACTCCGAGACTTGCATGAGAGTACACTTTGCTTTCGTCGCCTTCTGTGAAGTTCGGAAACGTACAGTTTCCCGAAGAACATTCAAAGAGCGGCGCAAGATGGTAATCCTGAACCCGATTTACAATTGCATCTTGTATGGTGATTTGCATTTTAAGGTTCATTCTTCTGGCAGTGGCACCCCCACTTATCCATCGATCCGTCATATCATGTTTGTCCACGGTGTTCGCGATCTTGATGTACGCGGGGTCGTGTTCATGTGATGGTTCTCTCAGGCACTGATATGTCTGAATGGACTGTTGAGTGAATGATCCAATCCCCAGAGATAGCACAGCTATAACGATTGCTGCAACTGCGAACGGCTCATGCCAAACGATAGTGGGAAGAAGGCGAACTGATCCATAAACACCACGCGAAGCGGCATCAAACCGCTGGGCATGATAGACGGGACGGAAGCAACCTGTAAGCCATTCCCACTTCAGCTGGGCGAGTATTTCAAACGCGACAAATGCAATCGTGGCGCGGAAGATAGTAGCAAGGACGGAGATGAGTGTGTTGAGTGTAATACGAAGATCCTTCCAATCTGGTTGGACTTGCTCATGATAATGATCCAAGATGAGACAGATGCTCATAAAGATGGCCCCCGCAAATAACAGCACGAGAATCTCCAAACCCCATTGGATAAAGGCGGCGTCCTCCTTTTGTGCGCAAAGTTCACCTGAGTCGCAAATATTTGACGTTTGTCGAATGACGAATGCCGAGTCTGTGTCTTTTCCACCGTTGGGGCCATTTTGGTCACCAGTGTGAGACTGGTCTGAAGAGGGCGCTAGGGTATCTGTGTCTGTTTCCTGCGTCGGTAGGAGTAAAGCCTGGGAATGCTGAGACGTTGAGAAGAGCGGAGTGAGGAGTATCGGCTCCTGCTCTTGGTGACGGTTAGAGCTTGACATGAGGGAGTATGAGCGCTATTCAGAAAACAGACAGAGCCGATATACCATGACACTCATTGGTCGTTTGCTGGGGAAAGTGACTTCTTAAAACTGAACGTCAGCACCAGCAGTAGGGTGCAAGGGTATATGGGATACCATGCAGGCTCATAAGAGCCTACATGACTAATCCTCCATGTTAGAGATGTTGAGCCAATTGCTGGTTATTGGCAGCGCATCCTGATTGGTTGTGCAACGCTCTTCCTTTACAGGAAGATGATATGATCTACCTGTTGCATCGGAGATGATGATAAGCCTGAAGGTACGAGGAATACAAATTCCAGGCTGAGCCCTCAACGTGAATCAAGTGGCCGCTTACGAGCTTATTGTCGATCCTTTCAAGGCACCAGCTTATGCACTCCTTCCATCCGTCGCGTTTCAGTTGGTCGTTATTTATATTCAGCCAACGAGCAACGTGACTGTGCCACGTCTTCCACCGCACGGCCCTCTGATTAATAAACCTGGTTGTCAGCTTTCAAGTCATCTTACATAGATCCTGGTAATCAGGGACCAATTAAGGAAGCTGTTTAGTCAGTTGAAGCTCTTCTAGACCCATGAACTGACAGTTGGTCACACGATCCATCGCCTTTTTGGGGGCCGTCAAGTTTAAGGCCGGGGAAGCGCCATGATCTGACCTGCATCCTGGTACCTGTAAGCCAATCAAGGTTCTTTGAAACTCGTGGGCTTACTGTTGGGCGCGCGACTTTTTTCCTACTCTGGAGAGCAGTTAAAGTCAAGATGTGGGGAAGCGCAATATTTCGACTGATCCTTGCTGTTTTTAGGACAAATCTTGCACTTATACGGCTCAGAGAAGTTGTACGCACATGGCTAAAAATTCCTGTATTTTATGGTACTTTATTATTGGGTGCAGAATTGAAACTTAAGTGTGCTCTTTGAAACATTCTTCGTATTCGCATGTAGTCCGAGGTACAGTGCACGAAAGAGCACCATCAACAACTCGACATGTCAGGTAGTCAAAGACTTGATTACTTCCAGCTTGGCTGACATCGCAGTAGGTAACTAAAGGTGGGGAGGCAACACCGCGAGAGGCTGCGTAATAGGCGCATGCGTAGGCAAGGCCCTTGAGTCCTGGAGACGGCCGGTGCCGGGTTCAATGGTAAAAGTTCGGGTGCCTCCTGTTTGGGGGAAGGAAGGGTCGAAGACAAGGTAAGAGGTCAGTTCGATATTAGATTGGGGTTGTTCATTGTTGAGATTGCCACCGTTGGCGAGGAGGGAGTATGTTGGCATGGCTGCTGGGACTTTACTGCGGCTGACTATCTCAGCCTCAGTCGTTGCGATATATGTCTCGGACTCTGCTGCGGTGGTAGTGGAAGGCCCCAAGCTCGCTGTCAGAGATGGTTCAATTGAAGGAGCTTCTGTGCTAGTCAGTAGCTCTGACGTGAAGTCCGTCACCACAGTGGTAGTTGCATCATCCGAGGTGGTTGCAATAGACACATCAGCAGTCGTAGTTTTAGCTGACGTTGTGGCCACAAAGGCTGAGACTCGCGTTAGCGGCATACTATAGCCTTTGTGATTTGTATTTACTTGAACCATGTGGCTTGCAAGGACTAGCAAAAGCCGAGTCCGCCACTAGGCCAATAGCCAGTATGAGGAGGAGATCTAATGACGAATCAGACAAGTCAGCTGCAACAAAAACAGCTTGGTACTGTGGTCTAGTTGGTCATGACATCTCGTTAACACCGAGAAGGTCCCCGGTTCGAGCCTTATTTTTGCCCAGAAAATTATTTAGTCATTGCATATGTATCGTCTAGAACTAGCATGATGCGGATATCTATGCTGGTTGAGCCTTTTTCTCAGAGATCTGATCTTTGAAAGGATTTACCCCTGTGTTAGGTTGACCCGAAAGCGAAACCCCACGCGTCGGGTTTCAAACTGAATCCAACACAGTGATACATCTTTCCTACCCTGAACTTTTTCTTCGATTTGTAGAGAGCATTTTTCATCAAATGGTAAGCGCTGTTGTCGATTTTCATCTGTGACAGACACTTACCTATATCCAATTTCTTACCGTTCTTCGTACAGAAGCCTTGTCCAGTCTTTGTATGAAGATACACCCACAGTATCGCCTTTACTGTGGGAATCTGACGGTCCCAATTAATCAATTGGTATCTCTCCACTGTTACCCTCTACATATACCACCCTGCCATTGCTATGGTAGCTCCACGATTTTTCAGAATGGCCTGGCAAATCATTTCTGCCAATCGAAAAGCCACAAAGACCAATTGCAATAACTCTATACGATGGTTAGCTCTTCCTGATCCTATTTTGGCGAGTCTTACCTAGCACTTGAGTTTTCGAGAATTTTAACTCCAGCGCAGAAATGCTCTGTAGAGGTGAGAATACAATGCTTCGTCTTTACACAAGTTTGACAGTCTAGGTCTGAATACTGCGTCGCAATGATCTCTTAAGGTTGTCATGGTCAGTCCTGTATACGTGATTGACTGAGTGTAACCTACCCGAAACTTCGACGTCGGTAGTCGGGTGATTACAGAAGCATGGAGTAACTTGAACGCGTCTCCAAAAGTCTTCCGAACAATGATACCAATGAAGAGCTCCTGGCTGGGCATGGAATGTTAAGACTTACAGTTCTCCACGCTGTAGCGTGATAGACCTCGAATCCTATGGTCCTGCGGCACCTTTTGTTTATTAGCTCTGCCGTGGCAATGGTCTTTACCGATACTGTTATGGGAGCCTGACACTTGGAGAGGCCGGACTGCCACTTGGACACTTCCCGCGCGTAGGCCATGTCAGCTTGTCTCGCTACCTCAGGGCGGCCGCCGATACTAACGAAGGAAGAGTTGTCTTAGCCAGGCCCTGCAATGCTCCGATGTTGATGAGGACAGAATCCAGATCACCGCAGATAATCTGCCGCGAGCTGGCCACGGTCCGAAGCAAAGTGCGTTTAGATAAGCAACTTAGTATGAGACTGCTATCAGAAAGAAGTGTCTTGGAGTTAATGTGAGGGACCGCTAGTGTCAGAAGTGAAAGGGTTATCTTATTGTTATTTCACTGGCGTTAGTAGAGGAAAGTTCAGTCAGCAGCTAGGCGTCCAGGTAGCGATTTCAGGATAAGATGTACATGTCAGTCATGGTTAGGTCACAGCACATCAGTACTCCGTCAATAGGCGGAGATATCTCCAATAATTGTAGGCCCAGCTGTAAAAGTAGTTAGACTACGTATTGCATAGCCATTGCAAGTTGAAGCTAAACTCAGCTAGTCAAAGGCTAGAAATGCTTAAATCTTCACCCAATAGTAGGCAGTAATGCAGAAGTCACATTACCCCGCTTTACGGCTGCATGCTTCAAGCCAGGAATGCATGATAAAGCTTATTTTAGTGAAGGTTAGGTCTTTACTGCCTACTTCTTAACGTAATAGCTATATTAAGTAGTGCGTAAAGATGTCACTAGCTGGCTGAAAGCTGAGATACTTGTCTTAATAAAGTTAGGCCTTTGTTTTAGTTCTAGCATTAGCTAGCCTGGGTCTCTGATTTAAGCAGTGGCTATAACAGTGATAATGTATTATTAACCATTTGCGGCACTCTGGGTCAAGTTTGAAATGTAAAGCCACAAGATAAAAATAAAGAAATAGCGTAAGTGGTTTAAGGTTCATGCAGTAAGCAACTGGATTCGCTGTTTATAGCTTATCAAGTAATTTATATAGTGATCAGTGCCAATTCCAGTTTTAGATCCGCCAGTTCTCATTATTGTCTTATTTATCATCAGTATATAAGTCTCACCGATCCCAGCCATTATCCCCTCTAAGAACATAAAAGGCAGCATGGCTATTTACAAACTGACCCTGATCCTCTTGGCAGGCAATCTGCTCCTGGGCCTGATGCTTGCTACTGGCCATCATTTCTATTATACCTTCCTAGATGGGCGGACTATCTACAGTCAAAGCCAGCAGGAATGGTTTTTCCGTATAGGCACTAGCTTTGCATTTCTAGTAAAAACTGTTTTGTCAGCAGCTATAGGAATTGCATATATGCAAATCCTTTGGCAAAAACTGCAATCTAACTCTACTACTATACAGGGAATTGACTCACTCTTTGGGGTTATGTACAATATCTTTGATTTTGCAACTTCAGAGCTATGGAGAGCTACACCAGTACTTGCTGTAGTAGCTGCAATAGCATGGTAAGCTATCTCTTGTCGAGATTGGTTGAAGCGTTCCGGGATTGCTAATCGCCACTCAAAGGGCTCTACCCCTGATTGCAGTTATTACCCCAGCTACCTTAACTGTTCAACTATCCTCTCACCCAAACAAGACAAGTATTGTCGCTCCAATGCCGGTTGTCAACTACGAAAACTGGACCCTATTTGGGAACCCGGCAGCACAGGACGGAGAACCGGTTATCGCGCCTTCACCCCGCATAGCCAGGATATTATTCTCAGTAGCATCTTCGGGCTCCATCCTGAATATCCCTGCACCTTTTCCAAATTCCTCTTATTCTGTCAACATGTACGGTCCTTCAATTTCATGCGATAGCCCAGGAAATGTATCCTTTACAGAGCATATAAACGGCATTATCACTAATAACACCTTCGGAGATCCCATTAAATTTGTTGCATTTACCCCAACTTGGGAACCTGGCTATGGGAGTTACAGGACTGAGGAGGAATATGTTTCGATTGGATTACTCAGTGCATTGAACTATTCTGCGAGTCTTGGCGCGCGGACCCTTGACTACACGACCAGGGACGCAATTGAAACCAACAAAAGTGCAGCGAGATTATATTTCGCTTTACGAAGTCGACTATCAGGTCCGACAAATAGCCTGACTGAATGCCAGCTCTACAATTCGTCATATACGATAAACTTCACCTTTAACAACGGTCAGCAGGACATCAGTTACAGGTCTAAGAACATCAATCCAGTCTCGGTTTTAGATTGGAAAGACTGTCAACATAGAAGTCACAGCGAATGTAGGGCCATCTTCTCTTACCTCTCACTTATGGATTGCCTCGGAAAGTTGCTCGTTGGGACTGTAACAGTGTCCCCTTACGGCATCACACGATTGAATCAAACGCAAATATTAAATACTGTTCTTACGGATTACCGAGAGTGGAGTGGTCTTTATAACGCCCCTATGTCCGATGCGCTGGAAGTGCTCTTTACAAACTTGACGATCAGTCTTTTTAGTAACTCATTGTTTTTGTAAGTACAGTTTCACAGTGAACCCCCCACCCCGCCCTCCAAGAGTTTTTATTAAGATTTGCTTTATAGACAAAACCATACTGTTTCATCTCGTGGCCCTATTACCTATTTTTCCCCGCAAAATGAATTCTCCTATAAGCCTCAGAATCTCTTAATTGCTTACGGAGTAAGCTTGTTTACCAGTACAATAATTGTTATTATTGGGCTACTATGCATAAAATCCAACTCAGCAGCTTACACATATTCTTTTTCAACTATCCTACGAACAACAAGAAACGCTGGTCTTGATACTGTTATCCCTGAGTTAGAGACGTCGGGTGCAGAGCCTTTATCTAAACAACTTGGTGGTATCCGCTTATTGCTTCAATCAGAGGATTGCAGATCGGGAGGAAATACAGAAGGTAAAGCAACGTCGTTTGTTGTAGATCTGAGACCGAGAAAGACAGAGAGGACACAGGAGGGTTCCCCAGCTCAGTCTTTACTAGAGCATAGTAGACAGATTTAGGATATCGAGTAGGGTTGATAATAATTCGCTATACAGACTGGTTATTCAAAATCTATATAGTAAAAGCTATTGAGTGGCTATGCGACGGGGCCTCAATCTGTGTGGGGGACTAAATATCAATCAGCTTCAAGGTGTCAGAGCGTCATATTAACATAAAAGGCGCTCAATACTACGCAGCCAAGACGTGCTCAAGGCGGCAAAAGGCAATTTACGTGATATCCTGCTTTTCAGCTGACCAAAGCCCATGCTGACGGTAGTACAAAATGGAAGTAGACGACTGATCACAGCGGTGAATTGGCCTGTTAGTTGTGTACCAATAAAGTGAGGCGTGCAGGCATCAACCGACGCTGATTGGTGCGCACTATTGGTACATGAAGATCTTTCAATAGGAGTCATAGATGCAATATGTTATTATGTTAACATTATAAACCTCCATAGTCAAGTGGAACTAGCAAGAGCTATATGATAGAGAAGCCTCTGTCTAGAGAAGACTTTGTCTACAGAAAGCTTATTGTACTATACTTATGTGTAGGCGTAATAAATGTGTCTGGATGAGTTACTTAGTGGTGAGTTATAAGTTCACGTAGGGATAACAAGAGTAAGCAGACTGACATCGTTAGATTCTGATACTTGCATGAAGTTCAGTCGATCAGAATACTGTTACAGTCATACATGGACTACAGTCACAAGACGTAAGTCAACGATGTTGAAGAATTGATAGTAAATGTATTATGTCTAGATATCTACTGTCTATGTGCGCAACTAAATAGTTAGATCACAGCACGATCTGAACAGTCTTGGACATGCTAGGAACGCCGTTGGACATGACAAAGAGGTAGTAGAATCCAGGCAAAAGGATACCGTTGTCGCTAGGCAGCTTAACAGAGTAGTCGTTACCCTTCTTGGAGAAGTTGGTAAGAGGAACACGTCGCTGATCAGTGTTGACAGAGTGGGTAGCACTACCCATACGGACAAGAGACATGGTGATCTTGCCAGTAGCGTTGGTAACCTTGAACTTGAGAGTGGCACCAGCCTTGACACCCTTGGTGGTAAGACCAGAGATGAGAGGGCGGTCAGCCAGAGAACCATCCTTCTTAAAGAGGTAAGGAGGCTGGAAGATCTCGCCGTCGGCGTGGTCAGAGGCCTTGGGGCAGCCAGCAGTGGATCCACCGATCTTGTTGACGTAGCAGAGACCACCACCACCGATGAAGACGGTGGCGTCGGGGAGAAGGATGGAAACGGAGTGGTAGTTACGGGGGACGGCGTGGGGGGCAAGCTGAGTCCACTTGTTGGTAGCAGGGTTGTACAGCTCAGGAATGAGGATACCGTCAGTGTTGGTGAAAACCATGGACTTGCGCTGGCCACCAGTAACGAGAACAGTTCCGTCAGGAAGGACAACAGCGTTACCGAAACCACGAGGGAAAGCCATATCAGCGACACGCTTGACGGAAGCAGCCTTGTAAGCCTCGCCGAGAGTGGTGATGTGAGCGTGCTTGTTGGCATCGGCGTTGGTGTAATCGGGAGCACCACCAGCGGAGAGAATCTTGCCGTTGACAGCATCGTACATGACAAAGATACCGCACATAGCGTCGATGTTGTCTCGTGTACCGGACAGACGAACGCCGCCCTTCTGCTTGGTGCTGTACCAGTGCTGAGTCTTGGAAGGACCGGCCTGGAAGACACTGCCCTTCTTCCAGCCGAACAGCCAAGCGTGGTTGTCCTCGCGCCAGATACCCTCGTGATCCTTGGTAAGCATGGGCTTGACATCGGCGCCGGTGAGGAGGGTCCACTTGTTGGTCTTGGGGTCGTAGACCTCACCGGGCTTACCCTCACGACGGCCAGAGTAGGCACCACCGATAGTGAAGACACGGCCATCGGAAAGGATAGTAGATGATTGGTAACCACGGGCCATCTGCAGATCGGGACCACGGGTGAAGGTGTTGTCGCGGGGGTTGTAGAAAGTGACAGCCTCAGCATTAGAGCCACCCTGGATAATAATACGACCGTCACCAAGCTGGCTCATACCAGGGCAGAACATGTCGTGGTGAGTATCAGCAACCTCACGACGAGCAATGGTTCCGGTGGGAAGGTTCATAGCACCGAACTGGGTGCGACCAGAGGCACCGCCGAAAGCATCGGGGCCCCAAGAAGAAAAGAAGAGAAGCTCCTGCGACTGAGGGAATGTGGGAACGACGTAGGCAGCGACGGGAATAAGAGGAAGACGGATGATGTCGGACCATCGACCGAGGGTAGCAGGCTTGACGGCTGTGGGGAGCTTGACGACGCTGTATCGCTTGCTCTGAACCCAGAAGAGAGAAGCAGCAGGCTCGGCAGCCTTGATGTGGCAGACCTTGTCCTGGTTATCGTAGACAGCCTTTTTACAAGCCGCAATGTTAGAGCACTGGTCAGCGCAAGCAGCAAGAGAAGCAACATTCTTGATCTGTCGGGCAGAAGCACCAACAAAGTCGGTCTGATGACAAACATCAAAAGTCTTACCCTTGCCCTTACGCGACTTGTACTGATGACCGCCCGTAGGACAAACGGAGATAAACTTGCCCTCATCAACATTCTTGAGAACGATAGCATCAAAGTTGTTGTCAGCCTCCCAGTTCATGCGATCAGCGTTGGCCTCATCCTTGACGTGGCAGACACGACCCTTCTTGTCGTAGACGGCCTTGACACAGCGAGGATCCTGGTTGCAGATCTGGGCGCAGGCGTTGGTGTTGCGGACATCCTTGACGACCTTGAGACTGCCTCCTCCGTTCTTGTAGTCGGTGTTGCGGCAGATGGCGTAGTCGGCGCCGGATTGAGCGGTCCAGGTGGCTTCCTTGGTGGGACACTTGGTGAGAGCGGCGGAGGCGAGGGGAGAAAGTAAAAGGGCTCCTAGAGCCACGGAGTTGAGTTGGACCATAATGATTATGTAATCGAGTTGAACGAATGTGTTGTTGTTGTTAACGATAGTGTGGTGATTGTTGAGATAACGATAGTGTTGATGAGTCGGATTAATAAAATTAATTGTAATTAAGTACGCGCTGCGATCGATCACAAACGAATATTAGAAATGAAACAAATAAAGAAATAAACGAAGGGATTACTCGAAAACGGAAAACGAGTACAGAGAAGGAGGGAATGATCCTGTCTACCAACAAAAAAAAAGAATGGACGAAAAGAAGGGTTTTATGTTTCTGAGCGGCTGCCTCAATTGGGTTTTTCCATCCTTGTTCGATCTACTATGTTTAGAGCATCCTTGATCTTAATCGTCGGTCTGTATGGATGGAAATAATACGACTCCCCTGTATTGTGGAGTCGTCTAGGAGTACCTGACACTAACTAACCTGATTGGTCAACGCCAAGCAGGGACAATGCGACTTGAACGGTCCCTGGGCGGGTGGTTTTATTACTAACGCTATCTGATATAGCTCCCGTCGAGGTTGCTGTGTGATGGTGCCATGGTGGAGAAGTCCTTAAGAGGACTCCGGGAGCTATGACAGTTACAGCTGTCATCTGGTTCAAAGCACGGGTGAACTTTTAGGCGAAGTCGTCTATCCATTCTTTAGACTTTATAGTCAGTTTGATATAGATCTTGGCTTTATTGCAACAACTATGCTCCATCTTGGCTTATCATCGTAACTATGCTCATCACTCTCATCAGGAAGTTGACTAACTCTTGGCAATAACACGGCGCTTAAGAACAATGCCGTTTATAAACATGACCCAGTATAAGTTGCATAAAATCCTTGTACTTCACCTGAGCGCTAAAACATCCACATGTGGTGAGAGGGTTATTATTTCCGTCGGGAAATATCTTGCCTTATCCGTACAAGCTGTGTCCGTACTGAGAAAGAGAATCGTGCCGGGCGATAACCCCCGGTTTGGTTCGGCTGTTCCTGGTAAACCACAAGGATTCGGGTCAGGTGGGTCAGATAACGGTGCTCGTTCCACGATCCCCTTTTTCTCGTTTGATGGAAGCGGGAGATCTGGTTTCCGTCGCTGGAAACGGTTGGGTCGGCCAATTAGATTTGTCTTGGCTCATTGAGCGTCACCTCAATAGGAGAAGGTGACGGGTTTAGACGAATGTCCGAAAGAAGAAAGGAAAGAAGTCAATTCAGCGGTTGTTCACGGATAACAATTACTGATTCCAGTTAATGCTGATAGAAATGTCCGACGGCTAGACTTTTACATGACGAGATGGTATTCCGGGTATTGGTGGTTTCTTGCAAAGGGCAATTGAGACAGCTCGCACGTGGGAATGACGATTGCTGATCTTTGCCTGATCGTGATGATATTCTCAGCTGAAAGTGTTTATCGATCTTGCAGGGTAGAAACACGACCCAAACTAACGGATACGCGATGTCCAATCTCCGGAGGTGGTCTCAGTCGCCCGAAGAAAGCCATACCTTGCCCCGTCATTATCCGAATCCAGCTCTTGATTATTTCTGCCAAATACATTAGAATCAAGACAACAGCCTGAGCACAATATTACCCTACAACATCAGTTGCATGTGTAGCACTTCACTTTGCACAGCCTCATTCTAGAAAACTCTATTTATTTTCAGCATACAAGTGAATTGCAAGGGGCTGATGGATCCCGACGCGAGCTTCAGAGTTGTGTTACCCTACATCCCCAACCGGCACTTCCCGCCTCGGTCTTATGGTCCTCGGCCCGACATGATCTACATTTTGAAGGTTTCGGCGTTTGATTGTGTCTTCATAGACGTTAACCAAGAGACATCGATTTTATTGTTTTAAATGCACCAGTAAAAAAATGTCTTTAAATTGAAGGTTTTGAAGGATGGCAGATGACTAGATTTTGATGTGTCAGCTAAATAGCCACTGGCTGTAGGATAGAATTGTTAAAACAATCCACCAAAGCGCCGTTTAACAACACGTAAATAGATATTTGAAGGGAGCATATCTTTGAATTCTTGTTCGAGAATTCTCTCGTGCTCAATGGAATGAAAGACTTGACCGTTCTGTCGCATTTCCTCACAGACCTTAAGAAGGCGCCCCCTTACTAAAAGGAAAAAGTCGTTCCTCCAATGTTGAGAGCATAGCCTGTTGATCTCCTTCGCAATATTTTTGTCGTTTCGCTCCTGCCCCTCTACCCAACGAGCAAGAGGGTAGTGCCAGTGATAGATGCCAGAAGCAGAAGCTCGAAATGAATCCCATTTTTCAACATAAAATTGCAGAAGGTCTATACCTGCGAGGGTTGCCGAAATGGCTGTGAGATGCCTGAAATAACACTCAAGACATTGAGAAAGAACTTCATATAAGATTTCAGACGGTCGGATAATTGGGCTGGCAACTGTTTCTAAATGTATGGTGTATATAGATCTTGTAATTTCGAAGATCTCACTGATTAAACAGTCAGTACCGATAGGGGTAGCTTGATATAGTAGGACCTTACTTACGAATGGGCTCTTGCCTTGTATGGAAAGTCATTTATTATCTTTAAATTAGCTTAGTGAAGATATTATGTAGACTCTTCCTACATACCCTTGGCTTAAAAAGATAATTCCATGTATCTCTGGGAACTTCCATGATCCGCGCGTAGAATTCTAGCAGGTCGATAGAACCTAACCCACATTCCGGATCCGCTTGTATAAGTCTCTGCAATTTAGTTAGTGGGTTCTGGCCACTTGTCACCGCGACATCCTCGGCGGTCATCCCCGAGAATGTCTTCGCCTGGGGATCGGCGCCATTGGCAAGGAGCATCGCGACGATGTCTTCCCCCCGCCCTCCAGACCAGCTTAGCGCCTGTGATGCAAGATGTAGTGCTGTAAAACCGAAGTTATCTTGAATCTCCAGATTCATTCTGAACTTCCCACTTCCCAACAGTTTTACTCCCTCCAGGCAACCGACATTGACGGCGAGATGGAGAGCTGTTGTGCCGTCTTTATCCTGCTTTTCTCGGTCTGCTCCATGTTCCAACAACCGCTTCATCATCGGCACATTTCCATGTGCGGATGCGACCATTAGAGCCGTTTTTCCATAGCAGTCCACATGGTCTATATCGATGTCCACTGCTGTAAGAAGTAGTTCTACTACTTCGTCGTGCACAAACGTTGCCGCTCGCGCCAACGCTGTCTTACCACATGCATCCTCAGTATTGACATCTACATTCCTCTCCTTCAGCAACAGATTGACGATCTTTGTGTGGCCTTTATCCGCGGCATGGGACAACGCTGTCCACCCACCTTCGTCTTGAATATTGATGTCAATAGCAGAATGTTTAAGAAGCTCCTTTACCACTGAATGGTGCCCATGACCTGCAGCATAGGTCAACGGGGTCATTCCAAACCTATCGATGGCATTTATGTCAATGTCCTTTTCCACAAGAAACCGCCTGACGATGTCAGCCCATCCCATTTTTGCAGCGATTAAAAGCGGTGTGGTTTCCATGTCGTCTCTGGTATTAGGTTCGCACCCAGCCTGCAGTAGGAGCTCAAGGATATTGTTTAATCCAAAACCGGCTACAATGTGCAACCCGGTTACACCCGTATTAAGTGTGAAGCTGAATACCCGGTCGCTGCTAATTATATCCATAGCCTGGGCACAAGCCTCTGTCTTTGCCAAGTCTCTGAGAAGGTTGAGTGTTACGTCTTGCTGTATCTGGGATACATGACGTGCATGTCTGCCCCAGTACTGAGCTGCATAAGTGTAGAGGGGGTTTGATTGAATGCGTGCTCTCATCTCTCGCTCTTTTTCGCATATACCGCTTCGAAAGGTATCAAATGCCATATAAGTGATGCATGTCATGGTGATAGCGTAATGTGCTTCTGGAAACCAGCGTTGCTGTGTTCTCTGAAAGTATTCCTTCGCGGTGAAATGAACCAGTCGAATCTCCCGGCTCTCAGCATCAATTCTGACCAAGCCAGCACATACTTCCACCATTTCTCGCGGGATATCACTTTTATCGAGGCTGGATTGGCCGATCTTTACTGCGAGTGCATGCTCAAGTTCAGACTTGGTCAACGGCCTTTCGGCACAAGTGACCCACGCTAGAAGCCTTCTAGCCAAGTCCTTTCGCTTGCCAATTTGACGTTCGATTCGTTCCATGCATCTCTCATACGCTTCATCATAAGCTTGCCCTCCGGTTGGTAATACAGATAATGCCTCTATGAGACCATTCTCTGAGACCTCTCCGATGAGCAAGTTCATGTAAAGCGATGCAAGCAGAAACCTGTGGCTATTAGTTTTGCAAGAAGGTTGCAGGAGATGAATACACTTACATGCCATCTACCCGAGCTATAATCTGTTTCTTGATCTTGCTGGAAAGCTCACGACTGCTTTCCACAAAGTCTGGTAGCTTGTGCATGTTGCCATCTATGTATCTCTCGATGTCCTGATTTCCGGCATGTATTTCTAAAACAGCACTGTTCTGAAACTTTTGTTGGATTTCTGTATCATGCCTAGATGTTCCCAGAATGTTTGTTCTTGTCTGAGCCTGAAGATCGAAGATTGCTTGGAGAAACCTTTTACGCGTGCCATTGTTCTGGCACTCATCGACAGCATCAACGACAAGAAAAACCTTCGTGTACGAACCAGCCAGAGTATAGAGGGTCTTTACCATTTCCTCCCATGAGGGTCTGGTCTGGTTTCGCTGGTGACCTTGATAGAGACTCGACAAGGTACCAGGTCGTAGGCGAGCTAGTTGCTTCACCAAGCTTGCGATCAAGTTGTCAACCGTCTGCTCTTATTGCCGATTAAAATCGAAGTAGATGAATATGACAGCAATTTCAGGGTCGTCTCGAAACTGTTCCTGGAGGTGATTGATGATAGTTGCTGCTATGAATGTTTTTCCCGCTCCAGGCATCCCAGGGCAGAGCAAGGTTTCGGGTTCAGTGGCACACCGCCAATTATGGAACTTCTCTGATTCAAGAACCCACTGCCCGGTTTCCGCTTGTCTCTGGCGAAGCACATCACGATGCTTACTACCGTGGTCGATTGGAGTCAGCCAGTTCAAATATTTCTCTTCTTCTCGAAGTTGCTGATCGTGAACAAGCTCTTTGGTTTGCTTTTCTATTCTTTGGACTCCTACAATAACCACAACAAGTCAGTCTTTATATTCTAGCTAGTTTTGGACATTATTTAACTGACCCTGCGTAATCTTTCTCATGGCTTTCATTTCCTTTACCCCAGTGGGAGAGATAGTAAGCAGTAGCTTCTTGCCATATGCAGCAGCCGCAGCAGCAGCATAAGGTTGCCAATCCCACCTCTTGTATGAGTCGGCATAGTCGCTGATACCCCGTATTACCAAGCATGGGAAATCATCCATGATACCAGCGGCCTCCATCTCGAAACATATAACATTGTCTCTCTTGGCGAGCTCGTCGCGTTCCACGGCGTTCTTCACCACGGAATTCCCAGAGCCAATATTACCATAGTGGATCTTAGGTCTGTTTGTTTGTCGGGGTTTGCGGCGGACTGGCTTGGATCTGAAATACCATATGCTAGCGATCCACACAAAAGACATGGCATAACAGGCCCAAAGGATAATTGACAGCCCCGACCGTGTCTTCTCGGGGTCCCCACGCCATACCTGCAAGTAAGTGGCGGGGAGTAATAAAGCAGCACCACATGTAACCAAAAGGTCAATGCTCTTAGGGGTTTGATAATGATCAGTGTCGAAGAGAACATCTCTTGCTCTCTTGGGATATGTCCATTCTTCGTCCGGATCCTCTTCATCCATAAACTTGTCATTGACTAAATCTGAGATAGCTTTGCTCAAATTCTTGGTCGTGTGCAGGGTTTTCATTGCTGATAGCAACAGGCCTGGAGGCTTGTTAAGGGTTCCCAAACGACGAAACCCATCAACCTCCCTCCTACCCATGTCGTATTGAATAACCCCGCCACCTTGCTCGGTCGGTTCCGACACAACAATATCGCCAAGCCGAACGTCATTCCAGGAGTTCTTGCTGGGTACACCACCTCCCACGCCAACCATGAGGCAGAATCTGATATTTGGGAACGTAGTTTGCATGGATTTGGCTGCAGTGGCTGCTCGATTGGTACCGACTTGAGGGAGTGAGGTGATCGCAACATTGTGCGGTCCAATCCGTCCCAAAAGATAGTTATTCCCGTCCTGCTCCGACTGAAACCCCAGTGCTGGGTGTTCTTCATCTAGCATTGCGCGTGCTGCTTTTAGCTCGCATTTAAGGGCACATATCCAGCCGACTGTGTACTTGTCCGGTGGAAAATACACACCGGCCTCACTCTCACTGGCTGTCTCTTGGCTCTCATCGATGCCACGGGTCGTGTCGCAGGCCATCCTTTTGTCAGCTGATTATTGATTCCTGGTGTGTAGTTTGTTCAGCTCCGGAGTGACCATTGACAAGTAGGAAATATCGATGTCGCTCTTCATCAATGAGAGCCTTACTGCTTTATACGCTTGCTTCCCTATGGCCACGCTACTGGCCTGATCATATGTAAATACCTGGGCTTGTCCAAAACGATCGGCAGGCTGGCGTTTAAGCTCATAGGCGATTCGCTTGACCTTGGCACCCAATAGTAAGCTGCATGATGCAGCCACTGTCTTCCATTTACCCATTTCAGAAAGATGAGGCCTCCCATCTCGTATTATCAACGAACGATTTGTCAAGGCTTTATGGTAGGCAGATTTACAATGGTTGAAATGCTAAGCGCCGAGTTAGGAAAAGCAAAAGACTGATTCGTTGTTGTCCGCCCTGTCCAAATGCCAAGACCCGGTCAGCCTACAGCATCTGACTCGTCTAGCGCTTAGGCATCTAGAGAGCGGAATAATACCTATTTGAAACGCGGCTTGTTTATAAGACCTGTAGAATGATAGCTTTATATTAATGAGTAGATGTATGTATACATATGAGCGCCGCTCAAGATTCACTGTACCCGGGCTTCTCATCTTGCATTACAGGCGGACTCAAGGCCAGGACATTCCTTGGCATTCAGGCTATCAATAGCCTTTTTCCACTTTTGTTTCAAAGTTAACCCTGGCATGCCTCTAACCATGTCAGATTATAACGCAAACTGTTAACACGTGATCTGCACTTCTTGCACTTATCCATTTATTGTATCTGCCGTATTTAGCTTAACCGAAGCCGAGTAAGTAGTTGGAATTTATCCTAGGATTATCGGTGAGCTTTCGCACACAACATCTCAGTTAGTATTTACCTGACTTTTTTAACATTTCTCGACATCGGGTAAAGCAGTCTTTTCTAGGTACAGTGAGAATCTATACTTTCGAACTGTATCAGTATTTACAATAAGAATGTCTGCTTTCCATTCTTTACCTCATAATTGGTTTCGCCTCCTACGCCTTTCTCCCATCACACCAGAACATACAAGCTATAAGCTGGTTTCCTTCGAGCTTGGCCATTCGCCTTGCTACAACGCGCTCAGTTATTGCTGGGGCGAGTTCGAAAGATCAAGCCCAATTCAGTGTAATGGCAGTACAATGATGATTACGCCACATCTTGAAGAAGCTATCGCCTGTTTAGGGACACTCAAGCGTGACACTGAGTGGATCTGGATCGATCAAATCTGCATTAACCAAGATGACGACTTGGAACGTGCTCTCCAAGTTAGCATGATGAAAGACATATATACATCATCGGAAGGGACTATTGTCTGGTTGGGAAGTGACTTTAGAGGTATTGAAACAGTTCCCCCGCTGATTGAGAGTCTTCCAATCTTTTATACTGAAGACATGAACCCCAATGGAACACGGAAACGCAGCAGATATACAAGGGCCGAGTACGCAGGTCTAAAGCTACCCCCAGCTCACGATACCGCTTGGGATGCCCTCAATAATATCCTGTGCCGACCTTGGTTGGTCAGATCCTGGGTAATCCAAGAAACCGCTCTCTCTCGACGTCTACCCCGCATATTCTGTGGGACCAAGGAGTTATCGTGGCAGAACCTTGTCTTAGCAACACTGTGGATATTGGATATATCTTACGACTTCACTCCCCTAAGCCGCTTCCCAAGGAGCGTCCCAGCCCTGAGAGCTCTCAAGTTCTTTAATGAGCTTGTGACCTTCAAATTGCCCTGGGACCTGACGACTTTACTGAACAAGGCAATACAGTCAACAGCATCGGAACCACGGGATAGAGTGTACTCGCTTCTTGCTTTGACGAACGAGTTTGACGGAGTTGGAAACCTAGCACTAGCCTTGAGGGCAGACTACCAGAAGCCAGTCGAAACGACCTTCCGTGATGTTACTCGACATATCATATCAACTACTAAAAGCTTGCGGGTTCTCACACTCATTCGCTATACCCCCGATTGGAATAGCCTCCCATCTTGGGTAGTTGATTTCAGTGCCAACGCGGAATGGTTTAGAATATCATATTTCTCATGGGACCCGCATAGTGAAAAAGGGCAGTCCTTAATGGAAATATCCAATGATGCTGCCGGAGGTCATCCAGTTGTGATGATCGATGATTCCTTGCCCGACCATGTTCTTGGTCTACAAGGGCTTCACATCGATATCATCGACGAGATCTGCGAAGTCATGAAACAGGAAGAGGTGTCTTCATTTGACCGTTCCGTTTGGCTGGCATGGAAAAAGGCTTGCGAACGGCTTGGTAGTAGATACCAAACGATCGAGACAATAGCTCGCGCGTTCATGGTCACGCTGACGGCTGACTGGAGCCTTAGTGATAGCCAGCGGATCAGCGATCTGCCTTTAGTTTATTTCTTGCGTTACCTTTTGGACATCTACGATGAGATCTCTACAGATCCAGCGCTCACAGATGCTGCTACCGCGGAACGTGCGCACATTAGGGACCTTATATCAGCTGAGACAGAGAGAACCAATGACGAAAACCTTTTCTCACTGCATCTTGACGCTGCGCACGAACGACGATTGTTTTTCTCTAGAGACTTGGCATATATCGGACTTGGGCCGAAGATGCTGCAAAAGAATGATATCATCTGTGTCTTGTTTGGAGGAGCTACGCCTTTCCTTCTACGACCATCTGGTAGTAACTACCGACTTGTCGGTGAGTGCTATATATATGAGTTGATGACAGGCGAGGCTATTGAAGATTGGAAAAGTGGCAAACATACTTGGAATCACTTTTGTATCTATTAAAATTTTCTACTACTAGTTATGTTTCTCTTTACTACTATTCTTTTTTAGTTCTTTTAATAAGTCGGTAGTTGAAGGTCGCGGGCATTTGGTCTGCTAAGGGAGGGGGGGAACTAGATCTTTATATTTAACAGAGTGCATCAATGTATTTAGTGTATTATAAGGTTGTTGAGGATTGTAGCGCTATAAGACTTCTTCTGTGGCGTTGTTAAAAACTAAAGATTCAAAGGTTAATAATGTATTATTAATTGCTGTACTTTATATACTGCTGTCTTATCTCTTTAGGCTCCACTATAGGGTAGTTTGAGTACCAAAAGGTTATATATTATAAGTTGGTAGATCTTTGTAAGGCCGGATGGAAGGTTGCACAAATTTTAATAGAGTAAATTAAAAACACAATACCCGAACTTATCAATGCTAACAAACTGACCTGCGCCTTTATTGGAACAGCAACCAATCTGAACCAACGTATCATAGTGAAAGAAGCAACGTGTTATCATACGTAATTTGACCCCTTTATAGAATCTTCGCCAGTTACGTAAACCAGGTGGGCATCACGCACTGATTCAGCTGTCAACATATCTATTGATAGCCTATACTACTTCCTAGTTGGGGTTTGCCTGTCTTAGAAACCCGCTCTAATAGGCCGCTTTGATGATTGACAACAAAGGAATATTGGCAGATCCCTTCCTAATTCATGGTCCCAGCTGAAGGAAGAGGTCAAAGCGGCAATGGGTCAGAATTGATATCAGCCCGTCGTTGGGAACGTGCCGTGCCGCGGTTTGACATCATTGTCAAACTCTGGACCAATCGAGACAAGCATGTCTCAATTATTGGCTACTTGGCATGTGACATCTTACTGCATAATCTGATAAGAGCGGAACGAGGTTGGTAGAGGTACGTATGTAGAAGCCCTAATTGTCGAAGTCACTTCCCCTCTCCTTCTTGAATCACGATGCATCAGTCGCTGGAATAGTTGTCTCGTTTATTCTGGTGATATTGTAATCTCCTTCCAATCGCGAAGCTAAATGCCTTCAATGTCAAGCGCGGGTAAACCCTTGTTCTCGTCGTCAAGGATATCCACAATGCTCTTCAGATCGCTCTGATCATTAACCTGCAGCATGGACCCATCAATGGCGTTGAAGAAGAAGAACCTTCCACTGCCAACCTCGAAAAGGTAGAGTGCTTCTCCAGTGTAGGGTGCCATTCCGTAATGAGGCCGGATATCTCCGTCAATGCCACGGCTCCGAACCTCATCCTCCATCTGGCCACCTTGGCCCCAAAGCATGTCTCCTCCCATCTCTTCGTAAGTGTTGACCCAGTCGGCTGGAGGCGGGATCTAGAATTTTGTCGGTTAGTCACACTGGGCTGCAACAAGAGGAAGGTCATAATGTACACCGTTGTCGGTCACCACTACGCCGTCGGAAATTGTAGTGTATTGACTCATGTTGGAGAGAGGGCGTGTGTATAAGTTTTGAGAGGGTCGAGGAGTAGAATGCGATGGATAAATTATGGAAGGAGAAGATGTGATTGAGGAGGAGATGATCGAGGTACACTTATATACACGGGTCGAGCTGATGATGTCACATGTCAATGTCCAAGCTTAAAATGGCATGGCAAGACTGGTACATGAGGCTGACATAGGTACCGTATCAACTCATGATATTGAGCAAACCTTGTGGATCCCAACGGAGCAGCACCATTTGCTCAGATACGTAGGTTAGCGTATTGTCAGATCTGTATTTCCGTCTAGCCCAGTTACGGAATCTTATTGAGGGATTCCGGACCCACGAGGCTTACTTGATCTCATGAGTTGCTACGGTAGTGAAATACAGGGAGATATTGAGTACATAGAGCAGGTTATGTCTTGATTTATGTTTCTTATAGCCCTCCCCTCAGAGCTCTTCAAGGTCGAATGCATTAAGACCTTCCTCATCAAGGCCTTCCACAATCCTTTGCAGAGACAAGTTTCCATTCACACGGTACATTGAATCGTCAAGAGCATTCCAAAAGATGAAGTCCCGGCCGCCGACTTGCATCAAGAACATGGCTTCACCCGTGTAGGAACACGTGCCGAAGAAAGGCAGGACGTCTCCATCGAGGCCCCGATCTTTTACCATCTCTTCCATGTCCTCATTCCATCGCATGTCACCGCCAATTTCATCATAAACATTGGTCCAGTCTCGGGGAGGGGGAACCTGGTAAGCTGTCAGACGATTTCGGGGAGCTGAAAACCGAGGATCAGCAGTGACTTACGTCAGTGTTTGTGACGACAACACCATCGACGACTTTAGTCTTATCGCTCATGATGAATATTCGTAATTGGAGGGCTGGTGCTTTCGGCAAGAGGTACAGATGTCTAAAATTGTTATATAAAGTTGTTGAAATCTTCGACGAGAATGCGAAGAAAGATGCATATTTATAGACAACCCGGTCGCAAAAACGACGTCACCTGGCATTACTAGGGCGACGCTAAAAGGGTAGCTCAGCTGTAAGCGCTGATCCTGAGTCTTGGTGAGCTTGATCGACCGCCCTACATTATTAGCTTGGGTTCATCCTTTTGGGTGAACCTTATGTCGATATCTTTAGGGAGGCTAACAGAGGAGTATATAAATACTTATCTTAAAATATAAATAGTTAATTCCTTTATAAAGAAGTAAACTGTACAGCCCTAGAACAGGAGTAGGTGAGCTTTTTCAGGCTTCTGGTCACTATAGAAATGCAAGCTACCACAGTCTACTAGCACCTCTACCCGCGCTTTAGCGAAAACAACCTAATATTGAGGTCCGTTGTCAAACCTAACACAGTCTCATTGACCGCCTAGACTATGCTGTCAATGTAGTCTGGAATCCTACCATACATTGACCTTCGAAAGGCAGCCAGACGTATTGCATAGGCAAACGTCGACTCTCCTTCCTGTATCTCCTCAAAGCCATTCAACTTGACTCTCACCTGGATGGGTCCCCGCCATTGTCCTGTCTCTGCTTGCATTACTGGTGTCGGTGTATCACAGTCCCACTGAAGGCGCATCTGGTCAGTGAAACGACCGACGAGCAACCATTTCCTTACCACTCTCGATCTTATTAGCTCCATAACACTAATCCAGCCATGTCTCCCATAATAAAATGGATTTGCGCCCTGACGCACGAGGAGTTTCACAGCAGAAAGCTGGCCACAAGCACATGCTACCATCAGTGCTGAACCCAGAGGACTTCCCTCGAAGTCAATATCAGCTCCAAGAGACAAGCAATTCTCCATTGCACGTATACGGTCCATAGAAGCAGCTCGGCAAAGAGGACTCCAACCCTTTGTAGGGTTTAAATTCAACCAACGTTTCGAACACTCAGAACCAAGTAGTTTGTCAACGGAAGTAATCTTCTCTCTTAAGAAACTGAGGGTTTCGACGTCAGTAGCCTCAATCAGGTTCCATGGGAAGGGCTGGAGATCTTCAAGAAGGAAGCCTGAGCTGTGAAGATACTGTGTTCCTTGGCGATCAAATAACAAGTGTATATAGTTCTGCTGTGGTAGATCCTTCACGGAAGCATAATCAAGGAGAGCGATTTCGATGATCGGCCCACTGATGGCAGTCGGCATCGGTAACATGGCGTCTGATGACCAATCCAACACTCGAAGCGCATGGTGTAAGCCTTCATTGAGTATGGCAGTGAATAATAGATCGATAATACTTGAGGAAGCGTTGAGCCATGAATCCACGAGATCGCATGCACTCTCAGAGACTAGCAGACCTAGCGATATACCAAAGCGCAAGAGGAGAGCTACCATGTCTGTCGTCTTGGCTTCTAGTAGCACAGACCTGCCACTCGAATCGAGTCGATCGATATCTACACCATGCTGAAGGAGAAGCTTGACAATTTCCAAGTCATTTCCCCTAACTGCATAATGCAAAACACCATCAATTTTGTTGATTACTCCGGTGATGACTGCATCTCTGTCTGAAGGACACCTGATACATGGTATTAGCACATAAGGTAATTCACGAATAACCAATAGCAACCTACATCGACTTATCCAGATTGACTTTCATAAATAACAAAATGACTTCGAGGCCCGGACAATTAACGTTTGATATTGCTTCCCATATGGCGACCCAAAAATCCGTGATCCAGTCTGTGGTCTGTTTGATGTAATGATCAAGTAGAGTTGGAAGATAGTGTACTAAGTTCATGCGACCAGATGCGATTATTATCGCCGAAGTAAACACAGGTTGGTTCGCCGAATAGGATCTTCTGAAAACAGATACTCCACAATCGAGAAGCCAGGTAGTAATATGGAGTCGATTCTTACTGAGGGTCAACAGCAGGGGAGTATAGCCGTCTTCTAGAGGCACACCTCTATCGAGTGGGCAACCTTCCCGATGCAACATCTGACACCCCTCAATATTTCCGCTGTAGATCGACGCTCTCAACCTAGAGAGAAGGGTTTTCGTCCTTCGAGCTGTGATCGTTCCAGCCATGTTATCATAGAATGTTGATCCATATGCTTCTTCTAATATAGCCACGATCTCGTTGTAGCCATTCCTCACAGCCAGGGTCCGGGCGGTAGAGTCGCTGGTGTTGACAGTATCAAGGGCACCTAAATCGACAAGGGACTTGACAGCAAATAGGTGTCCATTATCGGCTGCAAGATGTAGAGGTGTGTCACCAGTGTCGTCATATACAACGACTGAATGCCCCAATCGTACGAGTTCGTAAATGATAGCCGTATTTCCGCTCATTGCTGCAAAGTGTAATGCTGTAAGCCCCCTCGATGCTTTCTTCTCTATGCTAGCATTGACTTCATTTAGGAGAAGTCTGAAGCATTCGTCTTTTCCCTTGCTGCAAGCCATATGGAGAGGTGACATCTCTATCTGATGAGTGCTTCCAGGAAGCTTCACACTGTAAGCGGAATGTCTTTCCCAATCAATCTCCTGCTTCTTTTGTCGATGCAATGCCACGAGCTTTTGCAAGAACTGAACATTTCCAAGGCGTACGCACTCATGCACAACCGCCTTCGAACTGTGACTGACTTTCAGATTTACATTCGCGCCCATTTCAAGGAGCATATCCGCCACCGCGAATGATCCTTCGGACACGTGATGCAATAGTGGAGGGATGCGGAGATGAACGGGTGCATCTTCATCTACCCCCTCAATGTCAATCCCTCTACTGACGAGTTGAGTTACTAACCAGCGGATCCCTTCCTGTTCATTCACGTTTGCTGCTCCACACGCGGTCCAATGTAAGAGATTCTGGTGGCAGTAAAAGTCTTTGATCTTGCTCTTGCGACTGTGTTCAAATAGAGCAAGATAGATAGGTTTACCCCTTTCCACAAATTGTAGCAATAATGGCCATAAGGCGCAAGCGTAGGCTATAGTTGTCAAGCCTCCTTCTAAAGGCTGGTGTACGTCTGCACCATGTATCAAGAGGGTTTTTATAATATCTTGACTCCTTATATCCAGTGCTTGCTGTAGAAGTCTGACGACGTGTTCGGAAGAAGGGTTCCAGTACAGAGACGACTTGATAGCTACGTCCAGCGTACTACCGGATGTAAAGACCCTGGCTGAGCGGCCCATAGACTTCCCTAGGTGACAAAGACGCGAAATCCAAATGTCCACGCCACATTGACCGGTATTCTGTTCAAAGACTCCCATAGCCCCTAGAGATATAAGTAATTCCCACACAGAGTCAAATTGTTGATGATAGTTTGGTTGGTTTTGGTTCATGCAACGATCGAGAAGCTCGCAGACATACTGCCACGGCATTATATTATGCCGATCTTTTGAGGAGAGTATCTCATGAGAACTGAGCATAGTTGCAATATTTTGATTCACTGATGTCTTTTTCTCGATCACGTTGCTGAGGTAGGTCTCCAATGGTAGCCTGTCCTCATATCTCTGTCCTATGGCGCCTGGGAACATGCGTTTGAGGAAGCATACCCAGGACGGCGATGCCTTGGGAGATAGATGATGCAATGGTGATGGATTGTATGTCGCGGGAGCTGTGGGGCAGACACCGATCTCTATCAGCTTTTCCATGACTTTGATTGAACCAAAGTCGAAGGCCATGTTCAGGATCGAGTCATGCTTATCCCAAAATTGGGGAACAGTGTTACAGTATTCGATGAATTTCAAAGCTTTAGCTTCCCTGACCCCAAAAGGTTGATCATTTTCGTAATCATTCTTTGCATCTGAACTCCTCAAAGCGATGCACAGAGGTGTCATGCCGAATGCGGTCATGTCGAACATTGCCTTCCAGCTTCCCTCAGGGTTGGTACGAATGAGAGCATCAAAAAATTGTAGATTGCTGGGTTTCAGCGCCACCATATGCCAGAGATTTGCCCCGTCGGAATTTGGTTTGAGCGTATCCATACCACGCCACACAACAGTATCAAGTAAACTGCCATTCCCTTTGGTATCTATTAGTGATATGGCGTTTTGGCCATCCTCGCTAAGGGCATAGGGATCACTTCCCAGACCTAGCAGAAGATCAAAGCATCTGCCTGCGTTTTGCCATGCTGCGTCTTGGAGCAGGGTTGTTGGACTTGTACTGTCTGAAGTCCAACAATCTTCAATGCCGACACGTCCATCTTTCACAAATTTGCGGAGTGCTTCAGCGTCATCGTTTTTCACTGCCACTTTCATTTGGGCTTTGAGCCCATCCAGTGAAAGAGAAATCCTGGTGTCTGTCAAAGCGGAGTCGCTGGTAAATGTCATTCCCATGAAAACAGCTGTGGACCAGAGTAAAGTTCCAAGTTCGAATCCCCACGAAGTCTCAAGTAGTGCCGTGTCATGTAAGTGATTGTTTAGTTCCAAAAGGGCCAGTTCTAATTGACGTGAAATCACAAAGGTGGGGCGCCATTTATGGAAGTATATGGTCAAACTTTTCAAGTCTGTATCTGTAGGTACCCCACCCTCCGATAAAAAGTCAATGATAGTGCTGAAGTCTTGAAGATGCCAGGCAAAGAGCATCATGTTAGTGAAATAGGTCTCTGTACTGGCGGAACGTGTCGCGCCAGCTTCCACAAGGTACTTTGCCGTGTTCTTACGGCGTATTCGAGACGGAACCACAAGTCTGAAAATTGGTGAACTCGGTGTTAGGGATTCAAGGTAAGGCTCAAATAACCCAAAAAGAGAGACCTCCGAAGCCGACAACGTTGTAAGGCCATTACAAACGCTATTCACGTCGCAGCCTCTGCCTAGAAGCGTCGGACATAGGTCAGCAAGGTTGAACGCAGAGGCAACATGAAGAGGATCGAGTGAACTTTCGAATGCTAAGTCTGTCGCAAAGCATTTCTCCTTTTCATGATTGACGACATCCATCCCCCGGATGTATAATGCGATACTCGCAATCCATAGTCGGAAACAGGGGCTACAAGGACGTTGGAAAAATCTCGTGGCAGCTTTATATGCCAGGGGTTCATGTAACTGGTCCGAAATGAGGGTCGTCCAGTGGTTAGCGGCATGTTTGTAGAACGTCGAACAATCCATCGCTTCCCCGATCCTCAGAAGTAGCTCCAGAGAATCTGAAACTGGATTGTTGAAGTTGGCGAGCTGTATGAACCTTAAACATTGTAATCCAATCAAGAACCTGCTCTCGGATGGAACTGGCATAAAAAAGGCAAGATCTGAGACTTTCCGACTTTGAAGGAACTCCAAAACAGTGAAATGAGCTAATTCGAAATATTTTCCGTCTGCTGATTTGCGTATGAGGCTACTGCAGCACCAAGCAATACTCGTTTCAAGAACTGTATTAGTAGAGTCCAGATGTTCCCCTAGTGTTTCTGAAACAGATACTGCGTCGCACAATTCGTTGGTGGTGAGACGGTGGGGGAAAAAGGCAATGAATTGGAGAGAAAGTTGAACCATTTTTCTGATCTGCGGTGGATGTTCGTTGACCTTCTCCAAGATGCGTTGGTAGCTAGATTGTAAAGTGGGTGGTAGGTCGGCGAGAGCTTTTTGACGATGTACATCTGTCGCGAATTGGCACAAATAGTCTAATTGACAAGAAACCCAACGGAACCTGTATTTCATGAGTGAAAAGGCTGGAACATACTGCAGACCCAGTACTTACATGCCATGAGCTCGGGTAATAAGCTCCTTCTCAATGTTGAGCTTGATGCTCTCGGTCTTTATCACGAGTTGACCACCAATGCGACGTCGTTCCATCTCAGCCCGGACGTAGGTCACGATGTCCTCTCTATGAGCTTCGATGCTAATGCTCTCAAAGTCAGTCTCTAGTTGCATCCTGATATCGATCTCGTCACGAGAAAATAGCGCTATACCGATGTTGTTGGAACTATCGGCTAACTCCAACAGTGAAGTGAGAAGAATTTCGCGGACCTCTTCCTGGCACTCATCAATTCCGTCAATGACGATCAGAACCTGAGAGAGAGATAGAGCCATTTGGGTGATCCGGGCCCGCAGCTCGTCGACATCAGGGCTACTGTTCAGGCTTCGCTCTGGGTGAAGGTTTGTGTAATAGCCTTCAAGACAGACGAAGCATTCATCCTTTTGAAGCGCCAACTGAGTTGCAATCGCTCCGAGGATATTGACCGGCGATAGCGTAGTCTCTTTCTTATAGTCACAAAAGAAAAAAGCTCTTCCACAATCTGGCAAGTTCCGTGAAAGTGCTTCCCGAATGAGAATGGTAGCCAAGATAGTCTTTCCCCCTCCCGCTATGCCGTTCATCCAAAGGCGTGACCCTGGGGTATGGAACCAGCTTTTGACCTCTTCTGACTGTAGCAGCCAATTTCCAGTTGTTGGCTGATGTAGACCAATGCTCTGTTGTAGGCTGGGCTGGGGATTTAAATCAGGCCCCATGAAAAAGTCCAAAATGCTCTGCTTCTTTGTATTGAGGGAAATAGCAGCCGTAATCTCGATTTTCTTGTTTATATCAGTATGTAGCTTCATCGTCTCTTGTTGATACTTGGACTGGAGAGAAAGAGAAACTTGGAGTTGGCGTAAAGTATCCGCTGATGCAGCAAGAGATATGGTGGCTGTGTACCGTGTGATGCTTGAGAGTAGGTCCTTGGTCTCATCCCCTGAGAAAGGCCATTTCAATCGTCGAGAAAGCCCCCGCCACTTCGCCGGTTTATCAAAATCATCGGTAGCTTTCTTGACCGTTTTTCTGATCCTTTCAATGGTTTCCTGGCATTCGACCAAATACTGTACTTTCAGCGCAGGATCGTACAGTTGGTCCCTCGTCTCTAACACAGTTGCAAGGGCGTACAAAGTGCGCAGTACTCCAGAAAGTGCGTTGATTCCTTGTGCAAGTTGTTTCACCTCGTCTTTAGCGCCCGCGACGCCCTGGGTGTACCTGAAGACATGTTGATACACAGTATCAGCCAGACTGATGATACCTGCAATACTTGCTGTGACTCCAAGAATCTCGGCCATAGTTCTTAGGAAACCTTTATAGACTTCTGGAATTCTGTCGTAAGTAACACTAGTTGATTAGAGGGTTGCAAATTCAGGTAGCAGAATGTGTAAGGTTTGGGCTTCTAATGATTTCTCGCGTTTAGAGCGCATATGTGATATCGTATGACTGAAATGCCTTGACACGTAAGTAAGGCTAACTTTAGGATAAATGGAAAATGCCTAACAGGGGTTTCAATATCATAATAACTTCTTATTGGTCCAGTAAGGTTGATCCACATACCTGGGCATTTTGGGATTCGACTTGTCACCAGACCCACTTAGACGAAATCAATATTATAGAATAACTAATTCTATAGATACTATATGCCTACTTACGCAGTCCTCTTGCAATTATTAGTGGTCAGATAAAAACATCCTTTTGCGGGAAGAAGTTAGTTCTTCTACATATCTTATAACCAAGCTTAACAGCTAATAGTATAGCGCTATTCTGCTAGGTTGCCTCTCTCATACTGAATTTCGTAAGTTGATACGGTATTGAGAGTTTTTGAAGGTATAGTTTTTGAAGGTATAGTTTTCAAAGGTGTACAGAAAAATAGGGTAACAGAACACATATCTGGCGTGCTTCACCTGTTGTCCCTTCTGCAAGACGACCTCTTGCTGCGAGATGGCAGATTGTAGTAAAAGTACCTACCCTACCGTGTAGAGTGAGGCGATCGATAAAACCACCTTATCGATAACGACACACTCGCCACCATTCATGCACTGACAGCGCCCGCCACCGCCACAACAACCCCGCCTTTGTCTACGCTTGGGGGGAGCGCTGGTGATGCTATAGTTTCTGAAGTCTCGGACTTATTTAACGAAAAGACGATAGCATGGGCCTGGGTTTACTGGAAGCTCCGAAGAGGCGCTAAATTTAAGACATTAACAGTTATGTTGCAGAAGAAGGCGAAACATCTAATTGGTGAGGAAACCAACCAATACGGTATCAGCCCTCCACAGCACACCATTGGTAAGTATCCTGTCTTTGTATAAACACGTGTTGAAGAAATAATCTCACAGATGAAAATTTAGATGCTATCGACCGAAAACGTATTTCAGTTCTCTCACAGATCAGAGATCTCGTCTAAAGTCACATCGAAGCTTGTCGAGTAAATTACCTGATGGCGAGAACAGAAGACGATCCCGACTGGGGTACGCCACTGGGGATTATGAGTTCCTCATTAACGGTAGGTTACTTAACACTGGAATATGAGATGTTCTTTTTGAACGGCCAGACAAAGGACGATGGAAATTTTAACGGAGTCAGCTTTTCTCATGCTTTAGACTGGATTAGGTCGATGATGAACTTGGGTGACTGGGAGGTGAGGACTGTTCCACCAGCTCACAGAATGCCGTTCGTTCTATCAGTTTTAGTAGCAATGGTTCCAGTACTTGGCGTTGGATTGCATGAAGCTGGGATATGTTCCGGTTTGTCTTCAAATGTATACGAAGAGCTAAATGACCTGATCAGAAGACTAGGAGAGGACGATGACTGGGGGGTAGATCTCCCGGATGAGTGAGTTCGGGGGACTTGTAACTAAAGTAAAGATTGATGCTGTGTTTAATGTCAACTCTGCCTAGCTCCTGGCCTTTGTGGTACGCTAAGCTCAAGGCAGGAAGCGGAACGAAAACGAGGTTAAACGAGGTTGAACAAAGTCGCTAAGCTAAGCATCTATACGAACTTTCGCCCTTTTCCGGCTTTATCCACATCAGCCCATGCTCGTCCAATCGTAAGCTAGTTCCTGCTACGAGATCGTAGGGGTGCTTTCACCGGGTATTACGGAGACACTGGGCCAATTACCTTTTAAGCAGTAGCTGTCTCTCTTATTTTCTCGTTCTCGGTTTCCATCCGAAGCCCTTTAACTTTCTGCCCCCAGCACTACTGAATATTGGCATTGGCTATGTCGAGTAGCACGCCAACGCCGTTACCTATATCCGGAACCTCGGAGCATCGAGGTTCCAAGACGAAACGAGTCCATAAGAAATCGCGAATGGGTTGTCAGACATGTAAGCACAGACGGATCAAAGTAAGTCTGACTTCAATTCCCCCGTCAGCATACAATCAGTGGTCGTTGACTAACGATTATTGCTTTTTCGTCATTCTAGTGTGGAGAAGAGAAGCCCACTTGTGCTCACTGTGAGAGACGAGGGGAAGAGTGCCGCTATGTTCTGCCATACCATACCAGCCACTATACCCCAACAGTGTCGTCACCGCAAGCATCTGCGTCAGGACTGAATCTTGACACTTTGGACATGGAGCTCATGCACAACTTCTGCACATCGACTTACGCCACTCTCAGTAACGACCCGGCGATAAGGGATCTCTGGAGAATCCGAATCGTCAAGCTTTGCCTAAACTGTGACTACGCCTTGCTGGCAATCCTGTCTGTGTCAGCACTTCACCTCAGCCACTTCTCGGCTGAGCGGAGAGAATTGCTCCGTGAAAGAGCTATAACGCACCATAACCAAGCGCTTAGCATCGCAGCTGGGTTCATCGACGCTTACAGTGACGAAAATGCGCAGCATCTATTCGCCTTTTCTGTTTTGACTATTTACTATTGTTAGTTCCCTGACCTCTCTTGATAATCTTGCTAATATCTATAGTAGCCTTCGCCCAAACTCCAGAGCATGATGATGGACCATACCCTCCTTGGGCAGTCCTGATAAAAGGCTGCACGAGCTTCGTGGATCTGGGCAAAAGCACCCTCTTAGCTGGGCCTTTCTCAGTTCTTTTCAACCAGGCCCGAAAACATCTACATCTTCGAGAGCAAACTTTTAGCAAAGACTACACGAAGCAGCTACGGCTGTTTGTAGATGAGGAAATTACAGACCCAGAGCGACGAAATATTTACCACGAAGCGATCCAGGCACTGAACCAAACATATGGTGTTTTCTATGAAGTTGACGGTGATAATGATCTAGTGGATATCTTTTCTTGGATAATAATGGAGAAGGATTTCCTCAAGTTTGTGGAGGATGAAGAAAGGGAAGCTCTTGTGGTTTTGTCTTACTTTTGTGTTTTGTTACACAAACTGCCTGGTCAATGGTGGCTAGACGGATGGGTTAATCACATCATGTCCAGGATATACTCATCTGTGGGCGAGATGTATCTTACTTATTTAGTCTGGCCGATGGAGCAGATTGGATGGTTGCCCAAGCGTTGAATTTCATTGTCTACAGATACCTAACAACCCAACAGACAGTGATCCTTGTATAGATAACTGCCAATTTCTTGCTTACGGTCCGTGTTCTCGGGTTTCGTTCCCGTTACCCACTGTCGTTTACGAAACGAGTTGTGGATATTGGGGTCCGCAGCTAATACGCTACGTTGAAAACAACAGCGTTGCAGGCATCCACTTAGCTTCGCATAGAATGCGAAATGCGAGGATACGGCTATCGTGTTGAGATGGAGGCTAGCCTGGTAAATTCTCCCGAAAACTACCAACCACCTACTCTTCCGCGGGTTTATTGAATACGGTTTGCGGGGACATTCAGATGTGTTACCCTTAAAACCTAAATAGCTCTTCTCCGGAGTGACGATTCCGTGTTCTCAGTAGAACATATTTCTTCCTTTGCTCAATACGATCCGAGTATTCACCGCGAGATCACTTTCAGTCAACGTCACGAGCGAAGATGGAGCTTTTCCCACGGGTGGACGAACTTCCCGATGGCCAATTGGACTTCAAACTGTACCGGTACACGCCTTCACTCCCCGCAGGTATCGTCGCCACAGTCATCTTCGCCATACTTACGTGCCTTCACACGTGGCGTCTGTGGAAAGCCCGAGCATGGTACTTCATTCCGTTCACAATCGGCGGTTTCTGTACGTCTCCCCCGGTTCACACTCGATGATGGATATCTCTAACGTATGCTGCGCAGTTGAAACAATCGGCTACGCTGCCCGAATTATATCCCACAACGACCAGGAGTCTATACCTGCCTACAGCGTCCAGGCGATTCTTATCCTCGTTGCGCCTGCCCTCTTCGCCGCCTCGATTTACATGATCCTCGGTCGAATTATCATTTCCCTTCGAGCTCAACATCTCTCATTGATTCCCGTCCGATGGTTGACAAAGGCCTTTGTCTGTGGTGACATTCTATCCTTCTCGCTACAAGCAGCTGGAGGCGGTCTCCAGGCGTCCGGTACCCTTGAGGCATATGACACAGGTGAAAAGATCATCCTTGCCGGTTTGTTCGTTCAGATCATGGTATTCGGGTTCTTTGTTATTACCTCGGCGTTATTTCACGTGAAGTGCCTTAAGAACCCGACGCTGGCTGCCAGAGAAAATGCATTTCCGTGGAAACTTAACCTCAATGTCTTGTATACCGTCAGCATCATCATCCTGGTCCGAAGCATCTTTCGTGTCGTTGAATATCTTCAGGGTAATGGGGGATATTTAATTTCCCATGAGATCTTTCTCTATATTTTCGATGCAATTCTGATGGCTATTGTTATGATCATTTTCCTCTTTTGGTACGTTGATCATCTTGCATACAAAGATGGCGACCAATACGATCTTGCGCCTTGTGCTGTTGATGAGAGACCCTCAGCTTGATCGAGCGGCAGGAGATATCCTTACTAGGTGTGGGAGCTGTGAAGTTTATGGGAAGATTGCCCATCAGATAAGCTTTCCTCAACACATTTACACTTTTAATAAATAGTTATAACTCTGCTTAGAACCTTTCTTTTTTGCCCCGCCCTGACATAAGGTCGCAGCTAGCTATGCAATGCCTTCCTTGCTTCCCGCTAGTATTTTTGCCTCCCTTTCACTGACATTAACAACCTAATAGATTTGCGAAAGAATAACTCCCGCACCGGTATTGTACCGGGTGAAGTTCTCAGTCCTTTTGGAATGAAGTTCTAGCGGCTTTCTAAACAGTGCTCAAACATCAGGTCCTACCAGAGTACTTAGTAGCTACTATACCCCATAACTCCCTACTTCTCCCAATACAATCGAATCCCATATCTAACAGCAGTTCCTCCCCCGTTAAGCTTGGCATTCAGCTGGCTGGGGTGCTCCCAGTTGAACAATGCCATGGTGAGAAACATCAAAAGACCGTCAAAGATATACAGGTACGCCTCGTGGGAGATGAGATAGCCTCCATTTCCTTGTACATATTCGATCAAACGAAATACCGACCGTACAAGGATGAGACCAGAGGCGATGTACAGTGTGTAAAGGTACCTCTGCCAAGGGATCCCTGACACAGCGGCCTTTGCGGACATAGAACCCACAAGCCTCATGTGAAACACGGCTGCAGTGACAGCAAATAGTGAGAAGAAGACGATCTGAACGATGAGACCTACAATGACAATACGTTCGCCATTGTGAAGAGCTTCGAGTGACCCGGCTGCCATCATGCCACCACCTACGAGGTGTCAGAACAATAACGGAATACGACAGGTTGAGAAATAAACTCACCTCCACCTTGAAGAATGAATGACAGGACATCACCGACGACAAAGATCTTTGTCAGCCAGGCACTCTTGATCGGTGAGTGTCGCTCGCCGTCGGTAATGATGATGATACGGCCGAGGATCATGTAAATGCTTGCCGCGAACAAAGCCGGTGAAATAAGCAACAGCAAAGTCTGGACTATATAGGGTTGCAACGTCCAGTTGGGGCTTTCATCCGCAGACCCTGCCCTCTGGGTTGAATTAGAAAAGGAAGGCTTCAGCGCCAAAGAAACTTACACCAATATAGCCAATGACCTGCACTACCCAGGCGTTAGTCTCAGAATAGGTACTTTTGGGGGCAGACTTACTGATGCCACCGATGACAAAGCAGGAAAAGAACCACGTCTTCGTCCTGAGCAATTGATATATATGAAGGGAGGTGGATAGTAGAAAGAGAATGATGAAAATGACAGCCGCCGCCATGGACGGGTCATATTGGTAGAATTTGAAAATGACATCGCCGTCTCCTGTTGCTGAATCGGACATTGTTGTAAAGTGTCGAGGTTGTTTGGAATTCTGGTAAGACTTGGAAATTCGATACTAAACGTTAAAGGGGCAAAAGGTGCTGAGGATATATTTGTCTTGTTTGAAAAGTATTGATTAATGTAAAGACACTTTATACCAGCGACGAGACATTCTTCCAAGGCCGCTTCGGCATTCAATCCCCACATACTCCGTGGCGGTGCAGTCCCCTTTTCTAAGCCCTTGCATCATGTGTAATCTCGGGCTCGTTTACGGGTATACGAGGAACGAGGTTGATGTTTTAAGACAGTCCTGTGGCATGTTCTGGTTTCGTTGTTTCAGAACAACCCCTGGAAATTGGTGTCAGATATCTAGCCTCTCATCCGAAACCATTTGTATATTACGTATCATTTAGGTAGGCATGTAGGATATCGGTGAAGGCTATGTTGCGACGTCCGCGTAAAGAATGCGAGAACGAGTCAAGAGTGGATAGCTCCAAACAGACCTAGCGGCTTTGACCATGAGCCAATTAACCTTAATATTGGTCCACAGCATTTTCTGTCCTTGTGCCATCCAGTCGGGAATTATAAGGCCAACCACACGTTAGTTTAATTTGAGCCTCTTTTCTTTTTACTGGGCCGTTAGCCTGGGGTGTCTTTCCATTTTTCAATTCTCTCTCCATCCTAACTTGTGATAACACAAGGTAGCCCAGATCACATCAGTATCCGCAAACGTCAGCTCACGACGTAGACTGAGGTGAATTTGATTTGAATGCGCAAAAGAATCCTCTGGCAGAAGCAGATGCGCCCGGCAAGTACCCTTTTCTACTCGTGGTGGCCCTCAGGGTAAATGGTTCCCATGTCTCGTTCAACTACCCCACTCACCAATCCGCCTGACATCCTTAAAGTCCAATAAGTCATTACCAGGATATGCGACCATCCTTCGTGCAGCTTTCAAGGCAGCAGCCCAAGTGAAAATCAGGCTCTGTCTCACAATATGACCTCTAGAAATGAGCCTCTACGGAGACGGTAATAATCGTCATCAGGGTGGCTGGACAGGGCTGTGCTGACCACCCACTTCAGTGGGATGAGCCGTCAGATAAGGCTTAGCTTATGCACATTCGGAGTTCCGTATCATGTATAAGGCTGAGTGAAAATCAACAAACCGATATTAACACAGCAGGACAGCACTCATGATCTGTTCAAATTATTTTTTATCACAATCACAACACGCAATGTCTTCAAATGACCAACCCGCTACCGAAAACAAGGCTCCTCCTCACAGTGAAGACCTCTCCCGGGAGATACTATACAAAATCATCCAACAAATGGAAACAAACAACAAAAAAGATAGCGATGACCTCGAATTCTTCCGTTTTTTCGTGGTCACCATGATCGCCATCTCCGTCTTCGGCGCCTCAACCTTTGCAGTCATCATGGGAGAAATGACTGACCCCGCCGACATATGGGAATCACCAATCTTTACTTTAAAAACTGTCCGACTGTTTCTTGCTGTTTCATGGCTTTCTTTTGCCATGTCTATTGCTTTGGCTGGGTATAGTGGCAGCGTCCTTGCGCTGATGCGACAAAAGACGAAAGGGGATCTTGATGGGGAGACTATTAAAAAGTGGACGCCTGCTGGGCTTGTGGTTTCTGTGGCGTTGCATTTGTTGATTGTTACTGGTTTCTTCTTTATATCACTGAGTTTGGTGGCTTACGTTGGACCGTTTGGGTGGGTTATTGTGTCAGTTTCTGGGATAATGTATATCGTGGTGTTCTGCCTAATTGGTGCGCAGTACAGCTTAATGTAAACAATCGGTAAATTGATTAAATATCTTAAACAACATTATACAGTCAGCATGGTGACTTACTTGAATAGTTTGATATCCATATTATCAACAGCTATCGCCTTTTCATTAAAATCTCAACTACAGACTTTTGCCAACACAGGTAAAATCAGGCTCTGGAAATGTTTAGTTGGAGTTGCTAAAGGTCTTTGTTGTTACTCGACTGTGTGAGGCGCAGTTCTGGAAGGATGATGTGGCTGAAACAATTAAACGAGTGCGAATGTGGAGTGCGAGCGTTGAGAGTGGAGTGCGAGCTTTGAGAGCGAATCGCAGGCGTTGTGTGACAGACTTGCTGACTTGTCAAGGCTGTCTGCTTGAAATCCGACGGACATACCAGGATATATTTATTAAGCATGTGGGGGCTGTGTGCCGCAAGGGTGTGATCACTCATATTCCGTCTAGCTTGTGACTTTAATTGCACATTCACAAATCTTAGAGTATAAAAGTAATTGAGTTTCTACCAGCAATCAATCTATCTCTCTACCATTCCATCTTAAACAAGATAAACTCCTTGTCTTCTATACTTGAATACCCCAAACCACTTTTACCAACGTTACTTCACAATCACCACAATGTCAAACAGCAGATCAAGAGGCCCACCACTACCCGGTTCTGTATATGGTTCTTCTCTACAAGCTCAGCTAGAAAGCGAGGGCGCCCGGATCAGCCGCAACAACAACCGCCCTCTGATCGAACACATCATCAACCATGCAACTCCCGGTTATGTTACGAAGGCCGTCTGGCTCCAAGAACACAGCGTTATCGAGCATGAATACCTGCTCCTGTGCATCAAGACCTACGACGGGAGACTATCGTGGATGCGCGTAGAACGCACGGGCGACCTCCCCGAAGAGGCCGACGCCGCCAACGCCATGACCGACCAGGCACAATTAATTGTGACCATCGCACCGTCGCGAGAGAAGCTTGTTTGCGGTGACAAGGTTCTTGCCGAGGCTGACTTGGACTTTAACAAAGCGCGTCTGAGCGATGTTGCTAAGCTTATGTTGATCGTTCACAACGAGGAGCCTCAGTACCATCTTCAGTGGCACAATTGCTGGTGGCTGGCTCGGGTCATTATGCAGGTGCTTTCGGGAACTTATATGCAAAGCGATAAGAAGCAGAAGAAAAAGGTCACGAAACGGTGTGATGCTTCTCATAACAAGCATGTCTATGCTATGAGTGCTGGTGGGCCGTTTGCAGGATTGGGTCAGTGGGCAACTAGTGCACATTTTAACAGGAGGTTGAAGAGGGTTGTAGCCAGTTTCAATGAGCAGGTGACTATTTAGTATCTTGTATTGAAAGGAGCCTTTGGATACATGCGGTATTAGATCCGTTATTATAAATCGCTTTCATAGCTCAAAAGCTTCAAAGAGTTATAACAGCAATGCTTAGTGATTTTTAATACTCCTGCTGTATTGCTGTTTACTATTTACTATAGACAGCATCAGAAAGAAGTTTTATACTATGCCCTTCAATAAGTAATAGGACAGGCTTCCGGATTAACTCCACCCATCTAGTCTAATGTTCACAGAAGCTATAGTCGACACTAGACCACTTGCTTTCTGCTTGCCGCTGAAACTTAGTCCTCTCCTCCATCAACTTCAACCGATGCTCCTTAGCCTCCGCCAAAGACATAGGCAAGCTAGCCTCTCTTCTAACCATATCCATCAGCTCCGCTGGTAGAGGTGTTCCTTTCTCAACAGCAGCTTGGAGACCGGGATGATCCGGCGCAGCCTCAGAGACAATCTTCGCAATGGGATGGAAGATCTTCTCAGCGTCCAAGTTATTGAATGCCCGCTCCATCCACCAATCTTGCTGCTGGGGCGGTACATTGCCAGTGTTGATGATCCGAGTGTGAGGATCAACGAGCCAGAGCGCGATGAAACGACGGTGACCTGGCTTCGTCTTGTCTTCCAGCTCGAATGGCGAGACGCGATGGTGAAAAACGTTAGGAAAAGCAAGCAACCTCCCTTGCTTGGTCTCAATGCTACCGTACTGTTGGAGACACTCCCCGCCATTCAACTCCGCACCGTAGACCCGTTCCAGCCAATTGTAAGAGTCTTGGCCTACCAAGTCCTGTAAATCTTCCTGGTACGTGCTTGTCTGCATGCGAAACTTCAGGGAACTGGGTGTAACGTTTTCTGAGTCCAGATAGTACAGAGCCGTTCCAACGATGTGCTCGTTCATCTGGCCTTCCACGTGCCATCCACCGGCTAGGAAGCTAGGCTTCTCCGGAGTAAGCTCGATGGAGGCCATCTTGACGATGACTTGGATATCCTTGAAACGCTCACGTAGAGACTGGCCCGGTTTGGTGCCGTATTTCCAGGCCTTGAACTCTGGAACTTCAGGCTGGATCGGTTGCCTAGTCGCTTTCCAGTACTCAGACTGTTTCTCATCTTCATCCATACGGTCATAATACCTGTCATAACCCCTGTCGTATTCACTGCTTTCCTTGTCTCGTAGAGCATCGAAATCCTTTCCCTCAACATCATCGATCGAAATGTCCCAATTTTCTTCATTCTCATCGATGGCAGGATGTCAGTAAGCATAGATTGGAGTGGAGATGAAAACTTACTCGGGATTCTCAGGCAATCCAAACCGAGGTTTTGTCCTGCAGGCCCCGGTCGGGTGCCACCTTCGATAGACCGGTAGGCAAAAGTCCCAGGCTGGTAGTGCCTTTTCAATAAGCTTCTCAATGGTGTTGTAAATCTCACGGTGTTTCGTAGGGTGAAGACCATTGATATAGCTCGTGAACTTGACGCTTCCATCATCCTGAAAGCGAACATTGGAAGGTAACCACTGATAGGTATCGGACCAAAAAGATGGATCGACAGTGCCTCCTCCGACACCAGTACCATATGCGTATGCTCTCCCCTCAGCCGGGGGTTCGGCCTTGGGTATGACCTCTCCCTTGCCACTCCATCGATCAACAGCATCCTCTACGCCGACTACTTCGTCGCGAAAGACTCGGGTCTGGCCGTAGATGAGTGGATAGAGGGAAGGATGCACGAGGTTCTGAACCATGTCGTTAGAACGGGGGTGCCAGTCTGGATCGTCCTTCTGCTCGAGCTTGAGCTTGGCGAACGCAGTTTGGAGGTCTTCATGGAGGGACTTGTCGATCAAGTTGTCTGACTTGACAGCAGACGCGCTAGCATCTAACGTTGGCACGAGATGGGTCTTCTTGAAGAACTCGGCTTTGGAGCGCAGTTCTTTGATGCACTAGCAAGAGGTAAGTAAAGAATGCAGCAGATAAGATGGAAGTCTTACATATTCAAGACATTTCCTATCAAGAATAGTCTTAATTCTTTTTGGACGGTTCAGCTTTACATCGACAATGTCGTCGTAAAGAGACTCAACTGGAATTGCAAGACCTTCTTCAATCCACTTCTCAGCAATAGCGTCATCAAAGACTTTGATATGCCAATCAGGCTTCTCAGTCAACTGATTCATGAAAATCATCATAGCGACTTCCCTGATAAGAAGAATTTCAGAATCAGACCCAAAACAATTGTGGTGGACCCCAATGGGGTAAATCTCGCGATTTTCTCTATCGCCGCCTCCATCTTGGTCGTGGTGACGAAGATTCAGACCAAGGCCTGGATACGAATGAGGAGACATGGTGATAAAGTGAAAGTGTCAATAGAAGGTAAAGATGTTGATCTAATTTGAGGCTTTTTAGCAGATTCAATGATCTTATATATTCATTTGTTGACCGTGCGTTTGTTAGAACCAACAGTAAAACCGGGGTAGTTTAGGCAGCCGGTGGATACTTTCCAGGCACAATTTAGGTAGACGTGCGCCAAGCGCCAAACCAACCTGAATTCTAGCGTTGAAGATGGATAAAATATTATTGTGCAATTTCACTAGTGCGATTGTTGTGAAGCTGTGGTTGTGTGTGGGTTGTTGATGTTGGTGGAAGGAAGAGGGAAAAGACCGAATGGAAGCAAGGAAAGGGCATTTTGTAGCTACCCTAAACCATATGTCAGGGTAGGGTAAGAAACAAAGGTTCTGTTTGGGTATTACAACACATTTTGACAGTGTAAATATTTTTGAAGTTTCCCTGATGGATGGTTATCTGATGGTGGCAATCACAAAAACTTGAAGCTTTCCCATTGAGTCTTGTCCTTTGCTTGTCAAGATATTATCTATCTAGGTTTTTTAAAGGTCAGTTATCAAGTCGTACAGTTCAAAACAACACAATTGTTAAGGTATTAGCTCAATAGCCTACTGGGCGCACCCTCATTATCCAGTACCTTCTGCAACTCCCCAAGTCTTGCAAGAAGCAGTGAATGCGTCGTCAGGGGCACCAAAGAATCGCGGTCCATCGAGGTATCGTTAATGCGCAACATCATTGTATCCTTGACCAAGTCCATGGACGCACCTGGCAATAGTGTAGCCATCGTCATTGATATTCAACCATGCCTGGTAAGAAGGGCCTCTTGGTATCTGATGAAACCTTGGTCTTGGTGACCTTCTTCTCATCGCCTTATGTATCCGCTCCACCAAAGCGTTCGCGCCACTCGTCGATCTTCTTCTCTTGAATCTTTCGGAACAGATGCTTCGGCTCTCCGATGTTGTGTCCTGGAAGCAGATCCTCCCCGGTCCATCGCTCAGGAATAGTCTGAAGAGGTGCATTGAGTTGAGACGCGATATCGGCGGAAATGGCCGGCATGAAGGGATAGAATATCGCGGATAGAAGGTATACAAGGTTCAGTCCATGACCTACTACCGAGGCAGCTCGATTGGAATCATCGGTCACCATAGCCGAGCCAATGGAGTTCTGTTGGAGATACAGGTTACCACGGGCAGAAATATCCATTGCTGTCTCTAAACCCGCCCGCAGGCGCACACCTTCCATGTTGTCAAGGTACTTCGCCAGAAGCTCATCAACGTCTTTGCTCAGTGAAGCAAAAGATTCGTCGCTGGTTCCCGGGCGATAGTCCGGAACACAACCGTTGAAGTGCTTTACTGTGAACTTGATCAAGCGGTTGACAAAGTTCCCCAGATTGGCTAACAACTCCGAGTTGTTATTGTATATGAACGACTTCCAATCAAACCGTGTATCACCCGACTCAGGACGAGATGAGAGAAGGTAGTATCTCCAGACGGAAGCGCTGACGCCCGTAGAGGCGGCATCGTTACCAAACACACCAACACCTCAGGACTTAGAAAACTTGCCGGCTTCATAGTTGAGGTAATCTGTCGCATCGAGGTAGTGGCACATGGTCCAACTTTCCCCGGTACCGAGCAGACTTGATGGGAAAACGATGGAATGGAAGGGGACGTTGTCTTTGCCCATGAACTGATACAATTGCACCTCGTCGTGGTTCTTCCACCACTTTTCCCAGTCGGGAGAATTGTTCGCCGTGATAGAGATGTAGCCAATGCAAGCGTCGAACCAAACGTAAAGAACCTTATTCTCATATCCTGGCAGTGGCACGGGCGTGCCCCATTTGAGATCCCTTGTGATAGGGCGGGGTATGAGACCCTCCTTCAACAGAGCCTCAGTGATACAAGCACCATTCTTGGACCATCTTTTAGAACTGGAGAACCAATCGCCAACTTCCGCTTCTAGCTTATCTAGGCGTAGATACTGGTGGCTCGTTTCCATCGGAGTAGGTGTAGCGCCATGGAGCTTGCACCGCGGGTTGACTAGATCCAATGCGTTGAGGAGGTTACCACACTGATCACACTGGTCTCCTCTCGCGTCATCGTATTGACAGCGAGGACAAGTCCCTTCGATGAACCTGTCGGCCAAAAAGGCATTGTGCTCCGGACAATACGGCTGGAGAGCAGTTTGTTCCTCAAGGAATCCATTCTGATGAAGACTCTTGAAGATATCCTGTGAGATCTCGGTCTGTTTCTCCGTAGTGGTACGGCCGAAGTAGTCAAAGTCGATGTCAAACCAATCATATATCTCCTTGTGTAGGACGTGATATTTATCGCAGAGCTCCTTCGGCGTGACGCCCTCCTGAAGCGCACGGGTTTCTGTAGCCGTTCCGTACTCGTCTGTTCCGCTGATATAAAGGGTATTACGGCCGCGCGCCTTGTTGTACCGACTAAAGACATCAGCACTTAAAACGCTTCCGATGATGTTGCCCAGGTGGGGGACGTTGTTAACATAAGGGAGGGCACTAGTGATGAGGACATTTCGCTGGCCAGGAATTGGGAGGGGGTTGGTTTGAGTGAGAAGAGGTTTAACTCGTGGGTCAATGTTCCTGTTTGCCATCGTGGAGAAGAATAGCCCTGTTGCTGGGGGTTTTGCTGCAGGGAAGATCTTGAGGTAAGAACAAAGACTACGGTGAGAGTATTTATAATGGCGGGTGAGTAGGTGAGTCATGCTATGATAGGGAAAAAAGAAGGTTTCGTGTAAGCATTAGACTCATAATGTCTGAAAAGTGTCATTTATAACAGAAACCTTATCCCGATGGAGTCATTGCCACGATCATTGGAAAGAACTTGACGGAATTCAAGCTTGGTCGAACTTCGGTGAAGCCTCTGCTCCATGCAATAATTGGATGACCAAGCTATTCAGAGTCTTTCATCTCCAGCGAGTATCGCAATGGCGTTGTGTAGTAGCATCGTAGAAGAACCGCGGTCGGAGTGTAGACGTAGTGGGGTTGAGCTGACTCCCCGAGACCAACCCTATATCGGACAGTACTCATGATTACAGTTTGCCACATTTTGATTATGTAGACAAATCATCTCCGACCAGAACACGGATCGCAATGCAGAGGTCTTTTACTGACTGTGCGTTGTGACAAGATCTAAGATACACTTCAGATGTCATTGGTTTGCCGACAATCAAAAAGGAAATTCCCTTCCAAGATTAACTAGTTAAGGTTCTTCTTAGGCGCGAGTCCTGCATAGTATACAGAGTAAACAACACAATAATAATGGCAGATTATTAACCCAACTGCCATTTAAGGTCCGGTCTCAAGGCGCTGGCGGTAGGCATAAGAGCGATTGGACCGTAAGGACCAAGTTGAGAAGCATGCCATCCTTTTTCAGCTGTCCATGTAGGTGCGACCATGTGGTCTGTTGCTGATTTGAGAGCCACAAGATCGGGTGAGTCGGGGCTTGGGACTGGTTTATTGGTTGGTGCATACATCAATATTTTAAGAACAACTTTTGGCTTATGCTGTCAGAGCATTCTTTGACGTTTAATCCATAGATACTTTAAGCTTTACTACAGCTTTTAATAATGGCTAGCATCTATAAAGTCGTATCTGCACATCGCTTCTGTATGATTGTCATCATTTAAGATTGTGGAAGTTAGCGAACTACGATGGAAGAGAGACGTGCCTGATCCTTACCCTATCAGGTTCATTTGCCGCTTATCTCGGAGCGCTGAGCTATGCATTTTTCACGGCTAGATGTACCGGCTCGGTTATATCTCCACTTGATCACCAAAAGCGTGTTGTTTGATTGGCGGAATGGCGACAGGGCCCGAGAGGGTACGTTTGACTGTGCAAACGTTCATTCTTGTTGCCAAGGTCAGCAAAGAAATAAACGTGAATACAACAAATGCCCCTTTTAGCACGGAAGGTATATATGCACCGCATCTTTTGTTGTTTTCTCGCTGCAGTCACATCTTCGACTCTCTTTCCAACCTACAACTTCAAAGAAGCCAATTTACCTTTTGCCCATACTACACTCAAGTCATCCCTTGGAATTGAATATCACCAACTCCTAGATGTCTCAATTCGCATGGAAAAGATCCTCACAGGGCGTTTGGGAACGCGATATCGATGAATGTGAAGACTTCTATCGCCTCTTCACCAAGAACGGCCAAGGCTGTTATCCCATCACGGGCTGTGCATCATTCCAGATCAAGACTTCCGATAATGATCAAGAAGCCCGCGCCGAAAAAGTTCTGCGAAACGCCTGGATTTTTCTTCGTCACAAGCACCCGACACTAGGCTCTCGCATAGAGCGTGAAAACGGTAATGTCAGATGGAAAAGGGTGTACCGACCATTCCAGACCAGTGACGATGTGGACTGCTGGTTGCAATCGACATTCAAGACCATTGATTCGAGCAGAAGCGCACTGGAATGGTTCAACAACGACGCGCCCGATTTTGAACTCCCTACCGTGTATCTTGTCAGATCCAAACACGATGCACCACGCCAGACCGTGTTCCTCCGATGCCCTCATGATATTACCGATGGTGTCGGCGTTCTCCAACTGATCGATCAGCTCTTCACTCAGGCTGCTGTCTTCTCTGGAGAATCGACCGATTATGCATATCCATTGCGCGATGACGAGCTCGATACCAGACTCTCGCCATCTTTACGTATCGCGGGTTCTATCCCCGATTCACTGTCAGACACGCAAACGCAACGTTTTGAGGATATACAAACCCGAAACAGAACGGTTTATAACCATCCGGGATTGCTGAGTCTGCCCCCCAGCTCTTCTTCCGATACGGATCAGGTTCAGCGCGTCGCCGTCTCAGTTCCCAAGGATGCCTCGAGCCAGATCTTGGCCAACTGTAAAGCCATTGCGCCAGGAGTCAATGTGACTCACGTCTTCACCTCAGCTCTAGCAATGGCTCTCAGAGATTTAACACCTCGGAAACAAGATTCGTTTCCTGTTCGCTACGTCAATCATGCCATGATCAATCTCCGTCCATACTGTCGCCCGCCTTACAACAGCCCCGATCATGCAGCTGCTGCATACCACACTGTATCTGCTCAGGCACTAGCCATTGATTTAGATGCACCTGCCCTGACTGATAACAAGAAGGCTGAGCCCAGTCAATTACCTCTACTGGCCACTGAAGTTCGAGACTTTTACCGACAAGTCAAGGCTGTCCCGGGACAAACCTATGAACAGATCTTCCTCAGCCCATTGACATTCAAGGCCCTCTCTCCTCCCTCTGGATCTGATCCCTGTGCTGTCTCAGACCCGCCCTTCTGCCCAGTCGCTCTCTCCTCTATTGGTAACATTGCATCGATAGTGAGTGCAGCCAGCGATGTCTTCGAGCTCAACGACGTTTGGGCCGCCAGTCAACCTATTGGTGCTGGTGTGGCGACTTTTCTTGGATGTTGGGATGGCAGGATTGAGCTTTCTGGCGTCTTCAATTCGCGATTTCACAATAAAGAGTACATGGCGAAGTTTCTGAAGTCTGTCGTGAGACATGTGTATAAAGGCCTTGGAGTTGATAAATCATAGATCGTCTACAAAGAGGATGGCGGGATGATATTATAGGGTTTGCGGTTGAAATGTTTCTAGATTTAAGAGCTAGACAATGCCGCTCCAAATCTCGCATACGTTCAGTTTCCTAAAGATATCCTTGTCGGACGATTTACAGTTCTTTGCTACCCTAAAATAGTATCGTTAGTCACAGCCGCTTTGGATATGGTTAGGTATAGTAACTTCGCTCGTTAAGTTGAAACTAATGGTTTCGTGGTCTAACGGTTATGACTGCGGATTCTGATTCCGCCAGCGAGGGTTCGACTCCCTCCGAGACCTTGCTTTTTGAACATCCTTCTTACTCGTGGAGTCGTGGATTAGACTTTTCATCTGAAGGGTGGGGCGTCAAAATTGCTGATCCACGATATCCATCCTGCAGTGGGGAAGCTAAAGAATTCTTTATATCTTTTTGTCATCTTTCGTAAAGCACCAGTAAGCGAACACACTAAACTGATAAAGTTCTCAGTCGTTCCAAGCGAAGGAGTAATTGATTCCCACAACCTGTGTTTCTGAGTGAAAGAGTTATGAAGAACAGCCTTACTGTTCCAGTACCCGCCATAGGCCCGGATACATATGCAGCTATGTTAACCGATTAGGAATAAACCTTGACAGAAAGAGACTCTTGATTGAATAAAACCATGCCCTGGGACTTATGAAACGCTACTAGACTAACTGTAGTGGATATTAACATTAGATGACCCGACCTTCTTCCCATCAACAAAAACAGTAAACTCAACAGCTGCACCTGAAGGTACCATCTTAACATTGTACGACAGTTTCTTGAAATTTCCCCCCTTCGCTTTCGGATGTTCTTGGAGATCAGCATACGACATATCAGTCTTGCACTTAAGTTTAGCAAAACGCTTGACACTATCCTCCTTCCTAGTTGGCGGAGGATCCTCATCGCATTGCAAGAGAGTTATCTCAAAGTTTCCATCAAACTGCCCCTCCTCGTGTAACTCGTAGAAACCGTGCGAGACTGGTTCCTTCGTAGATACATTTTCGCCCTGTAACGAAACATTAGAGTCTATAGCAAGGACAGGTTCGGAATACTTACCCTGGTCAGATACCATTGTACCTGGTTCTTGGCTTCCCATTTCTTCTCCAAGTCGTTCCAATACTTATCCTTTTCTAAATGAATTCCTTTTATGAAAGAGTCGTTGAAGCCGTGTCCGTAACTGGCTCTTGAAATGGTGGACGCGACATGGATTGGCAGTCTCATCTTTTCAAGACCACCGTCAGAATAACTTGCTGAATTCGCGTCATCCTGGAAGCCTTTATAAACCGCCCCACGACAAATAGCCGTGCGTCTACATTTCACCGTCAGGACTGATTCAAAGTATAAGAAGGACGACTTACGGTCTCATTCCTGTTGACTGGAGTATCTTGATGCCACCCTGTTCGTGACGCTTTTTTAGATGATCATATAGATATGGACTTGAGCCCAGACCACCAACAAGAATAATGCCCTGGATGTCGCGATCGACGATTAGACTACATCAAGAACAATGATTGCTTGGCATACTGACAGTTAGGTTATGGCCTTTTTCTCTTGCTTTACGAACTTGAGCATCGATTAGGATATCGATCTGGGCAAAGACCTTCAAAAAGGCCTTTTTGATGTGGGACCTTTAAATATTGTTAGATCTGGCGGAAGGATAGGCAGAATGCGGCATACTCATTGAAGTGAATGCGACCATTCTTAATGTGGGGCTCTTTTGACAGGTCCGTAAGGCCCTTCCCTTTGTCAAAGGCCTCTGCTGGAACGGACACCAAGTACTCTTTGTCGGAGTTCGTCGGTTTAAACTGCGGCTTGATGGAAAGCTCCCACTCCCCTTTCAACAATTCCTTGGAGCCAACTCTACTCAGCCTGTCCCACTGTCGACCGAGTCGGTTCTTGATGATGACCTCGAAGTCTTGGTCAATGAAGATACCACCACAAAGTCCGCCTGTGACGGGGAAAAAAGGTTAGCAGGATTCGGGTATGCCTTAAGACGAGTTAACTTACCACTTCCTTCAACCGCCTCTTCCAAAGATATTGGACCCACTGAACCAATCTTGTACGAAATCAAGTCCTAGAATAGCATGTTAATCACTTTGATAACACAAAAAAGACATGAAGGGACTCTTACAACTGTACCGCCACCAGCATCACAGACAAGATAAACCTCGTTCGACTTTATCCGTCGCCCAGGCTCAGAGAGAGTCGACAGGGCAGCGGCTTCCGGTTCAGGAGCAAACGTCAGTCTTGTCTTCCCAGCGGTACGACGATCTAGTATCCCCGCTTTCTTAGCTGCCTCAGTCATATACTGTCTCGCATAATCCTTCCAGATGGCCGGAACAGTGATGACAACGTGGAACTGCAACGCTTCAACCGCTGATCCACGATCCTTCGTGATTGTCTGAAGTGTGTGCTTCCAAATCATGCGAAGATAGTCAGAGATGACCTGTATGGCTGTTTTCTCATTTTCTCGCATCATTTTGCGGGCGCGTAAGATGAATTCGGAAGATTTCAGTTCGGATGGTAGATCTTCTTCTTTCAAGAGAAGCAGCTTGAACCACTTGATTGGATCGGTATCACCCTCGATCTCGAATCCACAGGTTATTTTACCGTCTTCATAGTAGACTTCGCTTGGAGTCTTACCCTCCTCCCGACCAGAGCCTGGCCAAGAGGTGATTAAGTTGATATGTTGTTGTTCGAAGTCAGCCTTGCTGGCCCATGCAACGCCGGAATATCTGTAAGTCCACGTCGTCAGCTATGTTCAATTACAATGAAGTGAAAAGGCTTGTTACGTTGTTCCAAAGTCGATTCCTATGACGAGAACATCATCCTCGTCTTCGGAATCAGAGAAGTCCATTTCTGGCAACGGTGGTTTCGGCCGACGGTACTCGTGCTTCATGCGGATAGTAATTTTACCCAGAGACAAGGGGCAATGCTTGTGTGTAGGTCTGGACGAATATTTTGCAAAAGAGTTGGCAAGCTATTAGTTGCGTTCGTTATCATTTATCAAGGGGATATATAATGAATATGTTTAGTGGGATTGAATTTCGACTGCAGTTTTTGAATTAAACCACCGGGCGGAAGTTTACTCCAAAATGACGATGATAACAGTGACATGTGAAGTGGCGACCAACCATCATGCAATGTCATCCATGAAACGGCAACTTTCCGAGCCTGATTTACATCTGAGATTCGAAAGTTGCTTTCTAACAATCAGGCTGTCAAAGTGCAATACCACATTGTTGTTTATCATAAACGAATCGGCTAAGTTGAGGCTGAAGATCCCCCCATTTTAGGGTAACAACTGACAATTGTAGTTCAGCTTGATGGTCAGATGAAGAACGCAGTTTCTTCTGATTCGTGGCTTTGTCTTTTCCCGTTAGCTAACTTAGCCGATCTAGCCTCTACTGGATTTTCAACCTACCCTACATGTGTCAGCAAGTTCCCGTCAGCCTCCCATCCTGTCCTGTCGTCTGACCACCAAACCACTTTGCCCATTGGCAGTCAATACTTTTACGCCAAGGCAGCCTGCATGTTCGTATTTTCAAGGTCACGTATCAAACCGACAGCCTCACAATAAACTGTTAGTCTTTTTATGCAGCTGCCTTGCTTCGCCGCAAATGAGTCCACACCACGACACCAACAGTTTCCGAGCCTGATTTAACGTCGTATCAAGTAAATGAGGCTCAAGGCATCGAACAACCAAGTAGTGCATCTTGGACCGAGCACTTTTTCGTCAAAGACCATGAGTCTACACCTAACACAAGCTTTCTCTTTCTCGGTCAACCTCCGCCAAACATTGCACGTCTGGAACAGCGACAGTCGTATCAAGACCTAGAAAGGAATACTCAGAACAACGGCTTTTACTTGCGTATATCTACTAGTCAGCCTTTTCCCGTCGTACTACGAAAAATGGTATGTTTTCATACATCATAGCTGAGACGTCGTTATTGACATCGGTACTATGCCCTTTTTGGCAACTCCGCAAACGCGGGAACGTCTGGGCAGCAAGACACCGCTTTGCAAGAGGACGGTAAAAAAGACACAGAAAACGGCAAGACAACTGGGCAACTTGTTGATGATGCCCTGGAGACGCGTCTCAAGCAGCTCGAAAGTGAACTGGAAGAGAAGGACCTAAAGCTTCAAGACCTACAACAAGAATGCGACGCTCTCAAGAATGAGCTTGATGAAAAGAGCGCGACCGAAGCAGACGTGCGTAAGATGTGGAAGAAGACAGCCAAAGAGCTTAACAAACTTCGGGCCAATAGTCAAGGCTTCTACCAGATAACAGACGAGTACTTGGTCGAGCAGATTAACTATCTGAAGATCGGCATCCGCGACTTTTCCATCCAGTATTTCGACGGAAAGTCTGTACCAAAAGGAGTCATGGCCGAAACGCGCCCCGATTACTGGATTCACCTCAAGCACAGCGCGTCCGACCGCGATCTTGGTCGATATCTCAAGTCGCCGAAGTACTGCCACAAACTAGTCCAAGCATTTCTATGGAGAGTCATTATCAAAGAGCTCTTTTTCAGATTTGAGTGGCTTGGTAAAGACTACTGTGATGACTTTTATAAAGTATGGAGGGGATTGCTTCCCTGTAAGTACGATTACGACTGTAAATGAATGTGGTACTGATGCTTGTATAGTGAGAATGGTTGATCGCGAAAGAAGGACATTGCCTGACGATCCTGAAGCTGAACGAAAGTTTCATTCTTGGAGGGCTACCACCATCGCCATGTTTCTAGACAGCTTAGACCAGAAGAAGGTCGACCTTGATCTCAAACGCAGGACGGATGAGTACGTCCGGCGCATCTTCAACACACTTCGTGACTTGGTAAAACGGGATGAGGAGAAAGGATGCAAAGAGCAGATCGCTGTTATAATCAACCAAGCACACGCCTTAGATAAGGAGATCAATCGTCAAGCTGGACATGTGAGATGGATCAGTGATATCCAGCAGGCTAAGACTGGCAATTATGTCCAGAGAGTCAAGCAGGATGGTGTAATGCTTAGCCCAGAGGTTCTTAAGAGGGGAAAGTCTACTGGCGAAGGCTTCGATCAGGAAACGACGTTGGTTGAGATGGTAGTTGGCTATACTGAATAGGATGAACTAAAGAATGGAGATTCTGTAACATAGGGCTATTACTAATCTTGCAAGATGAATAAATCAAGTTGAAACAACAGTTATGGAACCAACATCTACCACCATTAATTAAGCCTTTCAAAAGTAATACACCTGGCTGTCGAGGCTACAATTGTCAAGATATTCTTGCAGGCGGCCAAAAAGACCTCTGTGTTCGAGAGTCTGTCTAGTGATGCATGATAGAATGCCTTTTGCGTCCGATTCCAGTGGGTCGCAGAAGTAGTAGCTGGCAGTACAAGTGTCGTTACTCGCGTTGCCCGGTCCTTCTAATTACTCTCGTTAGCACTAGGCCTGATAAAGGTGAATTCGGTCTCTGCTTACCTTTCAGCGCTCCAATAGCCCAGTCTAAAGTAACCGATTTTCCGGAGCCCATGTTACCATGAAGCCATAATACAGTTGATGTGGAGCACTATTTCCATTCTTTAAACCGAGCTTGGGAAGTGAGCTATGAAGAAACACCTTTATACAGAACGCGCCTCTCTGTTGTTGTCATGGTGTCGGCACCATTTGGCTGCAAAGCGTCAAACAGTCGCCGCCTTCGCGAATTGCGTCTTACTTGCTGAGACTCTGGGATAATTGTGGCAACAACCTTCTTAAGAAGTTTATGTGTGGTGCTATGCCCTAGAAAGTGAAATTGTCGCCGACTACTGCGAGTAGTTACACTGACTGTAGAAATCCAGATTGTTCATCAAACCCCCATCTGACTGTTTGTAGACAGCCTCAAACACTAGAGTGATAACTAAGATCAGGGAAATCTCTGCTAGTATCGACTTTTAGCGAACTGGCTTTGGAGTGAGACAGTCTACAGGGAGTACAGTAGAGATCCTATACATATAACTCCAGCAAATAACATATATATGTTAACATGAATAGCCTTAAAGTTGTTAAAAGCTTTGCGGTTGAAGTTCCACACGTGTCGGAAGATAGAGTCGGCCAACATCTTTAAGTTCTCTCAAGATAGAAAAGCTAATAATACATGAGAATAAAATTTGGGCTCTATCCTCATCTTCGCCCCCATTCCTAGCAGTCATGGCTCATATGTGATGCCTCCAAGCTCAACTAGTTACTTCTACAGGGAATGAACTCCTGGATATCGCTTTATAAAGCGAGACAGAGCCACATGGCCCCGCCTGCGATGCCCACCATTAGACGTGCCTTAAGACCCACAGCGCCGTTGTCGTTGTCCTCAGTCGCCGTAGCTTGTCCTGCACTGGCTCTCGTGGCGTCCGTACCCTTCTCCTCAGACGTTGTCTCGCTGGTAGCCGTAGCCATGGTACTATCGGCAGTGGCAGACGGCTCGGCGTCTTGGTCAGACCCGCCGCCAAGGTACTTAGTGCTTGCGCTCTCGACCAGTGCAGTGTAGTCGGTTGCCGAGACAGGGATCTCAGTGGCGCAAGACACTGTTGTCGTTGCAGCGCCCTCGCAAATCGGCCATCCCTTGCATGTGCTGAGATTACCACCGACGCAGCAGAAAGCTTTGTCTTTGCCGCCATTCATGGAAAGAATGCCAGGGCACTTAGTACCCACAAAGTCGCCGCTGATTCCGCCTCCATTATCGGTTATGGTTGTACCACCGATGATTATTGCAGCTGAAGCTTGACAATGGAGGGCCAAGAAAGCGGTTGTTTGACACAAAGATCGAAATGACGGCATACTGAAGATGTTGCTGAAGATGGTTGTTGTTGGAGGCTGAAGTGTTTAAGATGAATTGGATGTGGAAAAGATGTTAAGCAGTGAGGTAGAAAAGTTTACATAGTTTTTCTTAGGTGGAATTTGTTCCGTTTTATAATTGCGTTGAAAGTCAGCAGGTCAAGTAATGATGTCCAATACTCGCATCTGCTTACCTTAATTGACACTCCAAAGAAGTTCTGTTTACCAGCTCATGAACAGAATAGCTCGTGCGCTCGCATTGGAGCTCCTAAATAGGCTAGAGCTTGATGATGATGATTGATGATCGACGCAGGCAGGGGGTAGATCGGCATTCCCCACAGACCAAAGAAGCAGTCTAGTCTAAATATCAACAAGCGCTTATCCAAGCATCGTCATCACTGTCAATTGAGCTTCTGTCTACGAGATACAAAATGTGATTATCTAGATAGTCCTTGCACAAAGTCTCCCTCTCTGTGTTTAGCAAATCCACGGGCTACGGGCTGGCCGGTTGGCTGGGGCGGTGACAAACAGGGTAGAGGATTTTGACTGAACCAGGACAGAGGCTTGCAAGGTCCCAGGATGAGTACTTGACCAATCGGGTGTTTCAAACTCTGTCCATGGTAAAACAAGTCTCAGCACGCCGGCTATAGACAGGCCGAGTCTCATATGCATCAATAATGTATGCCTTGAAGGCTATGTGATGACCGAGGCTCCTCAAATTAATCTAATTGGGGTGGTGATACTTTGCCTTTACCATTGGTTGCCTACGTGACCAGCCTATTGCTCTCCACAATCTCCTCAGGGACATTGAAAATGCGAGCGCTTATACTGACTCAACACGTATAGCGGAATAGGCTGTGCCGTTCAGGTTTGCGATGAAAGCTTGGATATCGCCAAAGCCTTGAAACGTTGTTTCCACGAATTGTTGAACTGCATTTCAAGCGGTGATATCCAGCTGGTAGGCTTTTGCTTTGTCACCCTATTCTTTGGCGATATACTGGGGATGTTCTCTGCTTCTTTACGGCGAGTACAGGTGATGGCGACGTTGGGACCCATTTCGGCATCACTACTTGCCGCTTCAAGGCCGATACCTCGATTACCGTGGGATCCAATAATAACCACAACCTTTTATCTGAGACTCACAAGATCTCGCAGACTAGAAGAGACGCTGGTGCAGAATCCACTATAAAAAATTAGATCGTAACCTAAGTGGCGATAAGATTGCGGTGAGAAACGATGTTGTATGAAACAGACACATCAGCCATCATTTCCCCGACTGTCGTTTTGTCAGCCATCCTAGCATTATTTGCTTTTCGATTGTTGCCAACAAGAATATGCCAGTCTTTAGTTGCGACTCGCGTCGAGCTTCCAGATCGGGACATCCATGGTTGGTACTGAACTCCACCTCTTTTGCAGATGCGATATCAAATGATGTACCGTAGTAGCATGGTTCCCAGGTCAAGACCGTGCTGTTTCGTGCGAGTTCTTGAAATTAGCTCTACAAGGCTGCCGTTACAGGGTTTCTTTGTAAAACTCACTGTGGTTAGGCTCTATGGGATATGACATCTAAGGTATTAGTTTTCATTCAGCTAGTCCCACTCTTATTACTCGCCATGCTAGATGAAGTTAGTCTCGCATTGGGAAGGTTCAACCATGCCTCATTGAGTTAGACTCGCATTCAGACATAATCATGATTGGTCATTATCTCCACGGGATCTTGCCTGGAGCGGTGACAGGGTTGAAAAGTGTGTGGCAGTGACCTTTTGCATGGAGCGTGGACTTACAGATCTGCACCGCGAGCACGAGAACAATATCTATGGAAAGCTTTCAAGAACAGTCAATGAAAGCGAGAGTCCCATATGCGAGATGAGTCGCTGGATGGTTCAACGTTTAGCTGAGCTGGCACTTAAAAGTGAACAGGGATTTATATGAGTCGTTGAGGCAGTACCAAATGGTAGAAACATAGTAAATACAAAACAGATCTTCCCAGTGTATTGACAGTGTATCTACAACAATCATCCGAGAAATCCTTCAGCATCATGCGCTTGCTTTCTTCACTTTCGTGTGCCCAACTAGGGTCCACCCTTGTTGACGCTCGCCTAGAATCCTTGAAATCATCTTGTGAAAAGATTCAGGATGTCATCAAGGAAAGCCGCGAAGCACAATCTACTTCACCTCCCTTCTTTCCAGTGACACTTGCAGTGGACTGCCTGCGATCAATGCCATATGACGCAGACCTTGGCCAGAGCTTCATCACAGAGTTGACCAAGTACATCCAATTTCAGTCCACCCTCGAAGTCCTTGCCGATCCTCCCGACACTTATATGTATGAGCCGGTCAATATTCTGGCTGGACTGAAGAATATATCCGACACAGACTTTGGCAACCACTTCGACTTTGATCTTGCCATCAGCACGCTCATTCGCAGCGCCCACGATAATCATCTTACTTTACAGCTCTGTTCGCAGCACATCTTCAACTTTGCCCTTCCTGTAGTGGGCTTTGTGTCTGCTTCCGACGATGGCTATGACTCTCCAGCTATCCATCTCACTGAAGAGCTAACTCTCATAATGGCGGACAAAACACCTCATTTGTTAGCAAGATCAACGGCGAAGATGCTGAAGATTTCCTTGACCGATTCGCTGCCCAACTCGAAAACCAGGACCCGAATGCCAACTGGAACCCCCTTTTCAGCTCTTTGGCTGTTACTGCTAGCGGAGATCCGCTTAGCAGTTCAGGGCGCTTGACATTCAATGCAGATCTATGGTGGGGAACCGAATCCCTTGACATCGAGTTTCGTAACGGCTCCAGACAAGACGATCAAAGTCGCGCCTTACAAATCTGGATTCGCATCCTCAGGAGATGAGCTCTTTGAGATGTTTTTGTTTGCCAGAAGCAGGATCGAGTGCAGGCGACGGCAATAGCAGTAGTGCACCAGATGCTACTGAACCATCAAAGCAAGGTCTTAACGGCTACCCTGAGCCCACCTTTCGCGACCCCTACAACCAGATTCTTGGATTCGAGCTAGTCAACGACACAATGGTGATGTATATCCCTACATTTGCCGACGTTAGAGGGGTTGCAAACTCATCTATGCTCTTTGCCGACACGGCCCGTGATATTGTAAATAGTGCCACAAAGACTGGAAGATCTAAAGTCATCGTCGATATCTCAGCCAATAGAGGAGGAAATATTGCGAGAGGGTTTGATCTCTTCAAATTGTTTTTCCCCACGAATTCCCGTACTCGGGAACGCGATTTAGACGCAGCGAAGCTTCCGAGTCTTTGGCTCAAATCGAAGAATTCATCAACAAGAGCGAGTCATACATGTTAGGAGACCCTCTGTTCTACAGAAACCAGGTGTCACCCGATCAGAAGGATGACTTTGAATCTCTGGGCGACTTTCTGGGTGACGAAAATCAGCTTGGAGTCAATGTGTCATCGCCTTTCGCCAACTTCAACTACACATACGTTTCTACAGAGCGACACCCCATCCGAGGCTATGGCGAGGAAAAGGATCACCTCAACAAGACCCAGCCATTCAAAACCGAAGATGTTTTAATCGTTGGTGATAGCAACTGCGTATTAACTTGTACCACGTTTGTCAACCTCATGACCAACGTTGGTCGCGTCCGCTCCCTTGCCTTCGGTGGCCGACCACGCAAGGAGCCGATGCAAATTATGGGCGGTGGTAGGGGGGCCCAGGCGGCTTCATTTGAAGCATTGATCGATAACATGATAGAAACAGCGAATTCTACGATTCAAGATCTGGAAGAAATTGATTTTCCTCCAGACTTCATGGAGATTACCCAGACGAGTTGGCCTATCGGCATCGCTAACCTTCCTCTTCAGCTTAGCCAAGGTAACGTGAACCTTCGCAACGCTTATCAAGAAGGCAATAGTGATATTCCTCTTCAGTTTGAGTACCAAGCTGCAGACTGCAGGTTATATTTCACTGTTGAGAATGTACTCGAGCCTGCTACAGCCTGGGTCGCGGCCAGGGAGGCTATTTGGTGAAATGCGGGCTGTGTTCAAGGTTCAACGGGTGGTAAGGGTTCACTGGAGGATCGAAAGTCAAGTCAGAACAAGAAAAAAGGTGGTGCAAAAGAAGATGGTGATACTGACAACGCGGGCACCATGGCACGAAGCCAAAGCGGATCTCTGCTAGCTTTAATGGTTGTAGTGCTGGCAGTTGTGTAGTAGCTGAGAAATCTATTTTTAATTTCCTGATAGGTTGCTCATGAGATAAATTTGTTGAATTGTATCATTGAAAGATTTCGTGCTTTACTCCTGGTTGAAGTTGTGTTTAGGAGTCATTTTTAATTATCGGTTGAACAGAATCCTACGGATGACAGAGGTGGCTGGTCGCGTACTTAACTAGGTCAGCCCTTTATTGGATATCAAACTCTAAAATACGACCATTGGCAGAAAAGGGAGAAGTTTGCCGGCACGGCAGTTCGGGGTGACTCCTACTGGCTTGGCGCCTTGATGGATCCTGTGAGATCTGTTCCCCGGTGACGAACAAGCTTTGTCCGAGTGGCTAAAAGATAATTGGTAATCAATGGAGCTAGTGATATGTAACTATTGAAGTACTAAATCACCCCTGGCATAGGGCTGCAGATCGCCTTGTTTGTCGCCCAGTCGTGCCAGCTTGACTCTTTCCACACCCAATTTTAACCATTTCTCTACGTATATCTACTGTTCTATACTCACCATCTTGATTATTAGCGCATCTCATTTCATGCGAAATCTTGCGTCAAGGCAAAATGGTTATCCGAGGCAAACGCGTCAATCGCTGCGACACATGCACGCGTCGCAAGGTTAAATGCGGTAGGTGATTGACCTTACTCATTGACCATCGCATTCAGAGCCTTGGCTAAGAGAACATTTTGGTAGACGAGGGCAAACCTGGCTGTGGCCGATGTAAGAGAGCAGGCTTGAAGTGTGAAGGCTACACTGCAAAGCTTGTGTATGTACCAGTCAACAACGCCACAGCCTCAAGTTACGCAACATGTGAGCTGGCTAGCAACGCGACCCATAAGCCTGTCAATCTGAGCATACGACAACAAGGACCACAGTCTAAACATAGCCAAAGGCTGGAACAACGGCCCATGCCGACCATACGCATCCGGCCACTTCTTCCCGATGAGAATAGTGTCCTCAGCAGCCATATCCTTTCCAGGTTCAATCCTTCCAGCCAAGCAGAACCGTCGGCACCAGGAACGCTACTTGCAAAAATCATCGAGATGGATACTTCGTACAGTGCCCAAGCCTTGACTGCCATCTACTTCGGCAAGATGAGGAACCAATACGAAATGTACCAGAAAGGACAACGGTTCTACGGAGCAGCTCTCACTCAACTACAAAAATGGCTGCTTGACCCGCAGGAAGCGCGAAAGAATGATGTTTTGACTAGCGTACTATGTTTGTGCCTCTACGAGCATGTAGTCTTATCCGAAGAAACGGCGTGGCTTAAACACTATGAGGGGATTGCTCGGCTTGTGGAGCATAGAGGGCCAGGAAGTTTTCAAACTAAGTTTGAAAGAGACGTCTTCCAGCTGTGTCGATGTATGATTGTAAGTTTAAGTGCCCGAAGTTCGGGTCAGATACTGACTATATGTGTAGATAAAGGCAGCCGGCGTCACAAAGTCTCACTGCTTCTTGGCACAAGATAGGTGGAAGGTGGGTAGAAGAAGCTCAGACTGTGACCATCAGCAGGTCATAGATTCTATGTATGATACTATGGCTGAAGTACCCGGGCTTTTCCATGAGATAGATCGACTTACGTATGTGGATAAGACGACCGAATCGTCCTCATACCTGGCTCTACGCGATCAGTTGGAGTATCTACTCAATGAGCTCTACAACTATCCCCGAGCCCTACGAATGGCATCCGACATCGATGAAGATAGAAACGAGATCCTGCCGCCACAAAATCAAGCAGTTGCTGCAGGAGTCGCTATGTGTCATGCGTCAATTCTGTGTCTAGCATTGGCAACCGATTACTTCGACCTCCCACTTCAGGTACCGGGTTTCAAAGATCCCTCGAATATCGATACAAGAGATAGAGCCTTCAAGGCTAATGTACGCAGAACATTAGCCTGCGAGATTTTCCATCTTGCCACTGTGACGTTGCGCGGTGAGCAATCTACTTCGGATGCGTTCTCCTTCATCTTCTCTCTACAAGTGGCACATGAGCATCTGCCTCCAGATACACTAGAGGGTGTACGTTTGGAAGGTCTTTTAGATGGTATTATCGCGGGAAAGCATGGCTTTGAAACTGGGCGGACAAGGCGATGGGCGGCATATTTTAACTCGCCACCACAACTGGGATAGCTAAAATAATAATAAGACTCAAGGGGAAATATTATTTAGAAGCTAGGCGTTATATAATGTTACAATATAAAATACACTTTGGTAGTCTCCTTAGTGTTCTCTTCCGATCCGAAGATTTCAGGAGGACGGAAGCATGCCGTCAACAGAGTCAAGTGTAACTGTGACTCTACAAGCTCCCTAGCCACAGAATTTAGTCCAGCCTCAGCAGCCTCACAACGGTAGTTTTCCGTCGTACTATGAGCATAGGCAACGACTGGAAAATCCTCATGGCCTATCATAGGTCTCGTAGATGGTATCCGCTGTATTGTAACTGTGAATAATGACAGGAAAGAGGTGTCCATGGCTTCAATTGATTTGGTTCGCACGGATTGCGTTTAAGAGGAAGAGCGAGCCGATTTACAGAGGTAGTGTAAAGATCACGGATACGACAAAGGTCAAATTGAATCAATGACTTGGAAGCACAGACTACTATCGTGACAGGGGCTAGCAGACTTCGACCAATTAACACTTGACCAGTGGGGGACAATTGACAGGGTAGTTAAATATAAGCGAGTTCTTTACGGCCTGTCATTGAGTACTAAAATTTCCCCTTTACATACTCCATTTTTAAAGCCTGTCTCCCATGGAACTTGCAAACAATTCAGATCTTGATTCCAGCAGGTTCTGTTCACGATGCTCTACAATCAATTTTGACTCTCTTTCACAAGGTTCTTACAAACCAAGCCATCACAATGACATCCTCACAATAGAAGGAACTATAGATGAGAGCTGGGCGTCGCCTTCTTGTGCTCTGTGTCAGCTTTTCAAAGCCAGTGCTTCTCCGCCTGCATATAAGAATCTGGGGCCACTATTGGCGTGGCAGAATGAACGCTCTTTAACACTTCTCAGTCCCGACAAAGCTGGGCAGATCGTCGGAGATACCAAGTCACATGTGCTTGTCGTTAAAAATAAACAGGGCGCGCAGTTCTTTCCGGATCCTAATAGAAGTCTCTGTCTACAATCGGATACAGCCCGGACTATCAGAGCATTAGACCATCAACACGTCGACTTCAGCATCCTCCAGGATTGGCTTTCGACATGCTACAACAGTCACGGCGAATCCTGTGGCCTGGAAGAGACCGCTGTGATACAATGCTTGCAAGTGATCAATGTCCATACTCAGCAGGTGGAGAATGCAGGGAAGGGAGCGCGTTACGTCGCCCTTAGCTACATGTGGGGACAACAGAAGCAGACAGGGCCACCTACACCTCCATCTACTTCCCAAACCAGGCCAGCAGAAGGACCTGACACAAGCCCTGGAAGCCTTGATACTGGTTCCCATGAGTTCCCACCAACTATACGAGATGCCATGGCGGTCACTAAAAAGATGGGATTCCAATATCTATGGGTCGATCGGTACTGCATTCCACAGGATGAAAGCAAAAGCAAGGAGAAAGCCGACCACATAAAGCAGATGGACAGGATCTACCGCCAGGCCGAGCTCACCACCATCGCAGCTGCGGGACAAGGACCCGAACATGGCTTACCCGGCGTTGGATCGACTCCACGAATACCTCAACCATCAGTTCAAATAGGCAAGCATACTCTCATCTCGACCATGACCACGCCACGATTTATGATTTACAGCAGTCCATGGTACAGTCGCGGATGGACCTATCAAGAGGGCATATGCTCTCGAAGACGCTTGTTGTTTACCGACGAGCAGGTGTTTTTTGAGTGTCAGCAAATGAGCTGCCGTGAGACAGTCGATTACATGTGGCCGACTTCCAATGGTACGAACTCGTCAAGAGAGTACGATATTTTCAACGAGGTGCATACAACACAAGGGGGATTGGATTCTGCTTTGCAACATATCATGAGCTACAGCAAGCGACAGCTGACATATGACTCTGACGCACTAAACGCCATCCTTGGAGTCTTGCGACTCTATTCGAGAAAGGATATTCCTTTCTTTCACTTTTGGGGCATACTCATAGCTCCCCGGTACTACATTGAGGCGGAAGCCACCTGGGAGACTGCCCTGGAAATCTTCTGTCAGGTTTTTCTACATACGAGCAGCCATTCTCTTCATTCCAGCACTTTTAAGGCAGTCATGCGGGGCACTCTTTTAAACGTCAGATGGGGATTCCCTTCTATACACAACCTACAAAACATCATTTGCAAAACCTTGCTTCGAACAAAAAGAGTTTTTTCCTCCCATGATCGCATGGAGAAAACATTCATCGAGTCTCTTTGCTGGGTACCAGACACTACAGGGCGCCGACGGCCAGAATTTCCTTCATGGTCGTGGGCCGGCTGGACGTGTCCAATTAGATACTCTGGAGTTGCCTATGAGCCCCGAAGATATGCGGTTACAGTATCCATCGGGTTTAAGAGTGGACGGTTCAAGTCCCTTGAGTACGTTTATCGTCATCATATCATGACCGACAACCTGAAAGACACGATGGGCATTTTACGTCTTAGGGCCATGGTAGTGAAGCTCAAGACGAAGGTGCTTCAGAAGAATTTACATGACGGAAAAGATATCGGAACGGAGGTACTGTACGCCTGGCCCACGGACCAAGACAAGGAATTTGGTGAAGAGCAGCTCGTGGCACCCGTTCAGCTTCTGGAACCAATGGATCCAGGAGCAATAGCGGAGTGGCAAAAGGAATCACCTCATTTGCTGGGTATCCTTATGGAGTACTACGAAGATGAGCACCTCCCGAAAGATGTCCTTGTTCTGGTAGCTGCGAAGGTTGATCACCTCAAGTATCAGCGGGTGGGCCATCTGCTCCTTGATAGTGGCTTGGGAGCTGGTGGGAGAATGAAATCCAAGAACGTGGTTACGGGTGACTATATCAGGATCGAAGTTGATGAGCGGATACGTAGGCGTAAGAGATGGGAGTCTAATCGCATGTGCAATATAGATCTTGTATAGCGTATAGACCCTAAATCGTCTTGACTAGATTCGCAGTAATCCTTAACACAGCTAGCAACTGCTATTTTTAGAATCTGATTCCAGATTGCTGAATTATGTAAGCTGTTGGGGTGGTTCAGTGGTGGTCGGGAGAACTATAATCCGCTACCCTATTCTTTAAGCATTAATGACTTTAGACCCTAAATAGAAACTGGATGGGTTAGATGAAACAGAGTCACAGGAAACGACTGTATTTAGCATGAGGTTTAAACTAAGCAACCCTCTGATTATTGATATTTTTCTGTTAAGGACGCTTTGTAAGCACTTTCGAATGTTACACTGTAAAAACGTAAATTGTCGAGCACAGCCTTACGAACATTCACTTCATGATGGCTTGAATAGCCACACAACAACTAGACTAAGTTTGCATGTTATCATTATGCACAAAAATACCGTATGTGTAATTGCTATTTGACTAATCTCCAGATATGCTATCAAACTAGAAGTGCGGCAAGAACAGGCACTCCATATAATACAACCATATTCATGACAAAACCATGTCCCGCCTCATTTGGCTGGACCTCCACAGGCCCAGTCGGTGTTGTTGGGACTCCATCAGTGGGAGTGCCTGTACCAATGACAGGCGCAATGCCGGTGCCAGTTTCAGGTCGCTGCTCAGTTATGATCGTTCCTCCACCACTTCTAGCAGGTTCACTAGGGGCTGCAGTTTCCTGAGTACCAGGAACAGGTTCTGTTTCCACGACGTCTGGTGGACGCGTCTGCGGAGGTGGCTGAACTGTAGTTTCTTCACCAACAGGAGGAGATTCTTCCTCAGACACCTCCGGTGGGGCTGTTGGTTCTCGCACGGGTTCATCAGTTTCTTGATTATCAGGAGGAGGCTCTTCTGCAGTGGCCTTAGGTGGAACGGGTGGCTCTCCCGCTGTGGTCTCGGGTGGGACGGGTGGCTCTTTCGCAGTGGCTTTAGGTGGGACAGGTGGCTCTTTCGCTGGCTCCTGAGTCTCTTGACTACCAGGTTTAGGCTCCGTGTTAGGGATAACTACCGGCTTGTCCGGCTCCTTTGTCGGGGTCTCAGATTTGACAAATCCTAGCCCACTAACTGATAGAGCCACAGGATTATCCCCAGCCGTCTGGAGTACTTGGACAACCGGATTCTTGACAAATCGAGTCTTCTCACTCTTGATTCGTTGAAACTTCCCAGCAGTTTCGTCAACTTCCTTATCGTAAATGACTTTTTCGTTCATGATCATCTGGAGCCGGTTGCCTCTGTTCTGTCGTCCGATGAGGAACCTCTTACGTCGTTTGGAAGAGCTTTCCACGACTTGGACTATGGCTTCAAGTTGGACGAGATTTCCTTCCTCGATGTCTAATGGCTCCTCCACTTTGATAGTAAACATTGCTTCGCCATTAGGAGGAGGTTCCAGTACACTATGATTTATGTTAGTTGATGAATGTAGTTCATGGGGTAGACATACATTGCCTCCTGGCCGGCGACTGTAGTAAATCTTGCATTAGAACCGAGTGAAGCATCTCCGAGGTCCAACTCAGCAACGTCCCCTGTAGCCAGAGGTGGTGGTGTAATAACTGTCGTGAAACCTGATGGGGCTGCTTCGGTTTGCTTAGGCTGACTAATAGGCTCGTTGGTACCAACGTCTGTGGCTTGTGTGTTCACAGGACCTGCAGTCGACCCTTCCACACTCTGTTCAGGGCCGCTCGACACCTCAGGAACCTCTGCTCCTGGGGATGTTGAAGCCATGACTTCAGGCTTCTCGGTAGGCTCGGTAGTCCCGGTAGGTCCAGCTTGAGCAGTTGGCTCTGTTGACTCTGCAGGAGCAGGTGGAGTAGGCTCAATAGGAGCAGTTGGCTCTGTTGACTCTGCAGGAGCAGGTGGAGTAGGCTCAATGGGAGCAGTTGGCTCTGTTGACTCTGCAGGAGCAGGTGGAGTAGGCTCAATGGGAGCAGTTGG